>OV277349.1:20673614-20831114 GCA_922984085.1 Sicus ferrugineus
CCTGCTAATTCAGGAGGAGGAGCGGTCCCACTACGTGTGGATAAAGAGCATGTCAAGGTAATTTTAATTAAAACTAATGATTAGTGATTTTCATAGCACTAATTGTGTGTTTTCGCTCTTTTCTCTTTTCAGATTAATAAAATCTCAACAAACGGCACCTAAAGTTAGATTATTCTTCTGCAACAGCTGCCTGCAGTACTCGCACAATACGACTACTGCAGAGCAGCACAAAGAGATATGTAAAAAGGTGGTGACGGTGATGCCCCAACAGGAGGAGGCATCACTTAGTTTTAAGAATTTAGAACGTAAGTTAGACGTACCGTTTGTAGTTTATAGCGATTTCGAGTGTATTTTAAGAAATGTAGATAGTAGTGTAGATGTAAGAAATAAAAAAGGTAATAATTATTCGAGTATATATTGTATATAAAAGTAAAGGTGATGACACGTTTTATATCTTAAAAAAGTACGCTTAACTGCCAAAATTTCTAACGCAATGGCGAAAACCGCATCAAAATCTACATAAGTGCCAAGAAAGAGTTGTTGTTGCAATGCAACTACCTACCGCCGACAAAGGGTACGGTGCCGTTGGTAACACACAGCTGAAACTTGATGGGTGAGCAATTCATGGAAAATTAATGAAAAAATTACTTTTAAAAAAGACTTTCGTTATAAAAAGGTCCTAAATAAATCCTAAAAATTATATTTTCAAATAAAAGTCTCAAAATAACTCTTCCAAACGACTTATAAAATAATAGTCCTTAAAAACAACCAAATTCCAATTTCAATCAAGGCATTTCATTCGCTATTGCATGAAACAAAAAGAAATTTCGAAAAAGATTTCGTAACAATTGTCCTACCCCAGCCAGTGACCACAGTTGGCACCCCATACAAAGAGGTATTTTATCATTTATTCTAAATTATTTCAACAATATCTTACTTAAGAAATGATGTCACAAATTATTTGAAATAATTATCGCATATGCTTGGTTATTGGAAATAACCATTATATTTCATTTTGAAATAACGAAAGTATTTCAGATAACTCGTTATTTCAGTTGATAATCTCACAAATTATTTGAGATAATTATCGCATCTGCATGGTTATTTGAAATAACCATTTTATCTAATTTTGAAATAATGAAAGTATTTGAGATAACTCGTTCTTTCATTGTGAAATAAAATTCTTATTTGAGATAAGAAATTATCTCAATTTGCACAGACATGTGTTGTGTGAGCAGATTGGGGGCTCGAAATGAATATGCCACTGAGTGCATTAAACCAAAGAGTGACCATTTATTTCTATAATAATATATAATAATAAAAATAGTCATCTCTTGTCTTTCAGTCTGGTCGGACTAGCTGGAAAATGCCGGAAGAAAATTGTGCTAATCGTATTTATGTGAATAGCATAAAAAACTCTGCGAATACTTGCAAGATTTGCAAAGCTAATTTCCATAAACTTTGATTAAATGTTGATGAGTCTTCTCATCATGCTTCCATCAATAAGCTAACAGTTGAACTTGCAGAATTAAAACAGAAGTTCAGTTCAGAAAGTAAAGCCGTGAACGATCTTAATAAAAAGTTTGATGAATTTTTTAGTGCAAATGCTAATTCTCTAGCAATAAAAAACTCAAATAAGGCAAAGCATGCTAACAATATAGAAACCGGTCTAGTACCCCTTGCCGCATGAAAACTATGTCATCGACGCGTACAAACTCTGTGTTGGACGGTCACGCTCCCATCTCCTTTTCTGCTGCTGCTACTGTTATTCTTCCTGTTATTGCTTATGCTCCTCTCGGCGCTGACGCTTATGTTGTTGGTACTGCATAGGATGCTCTCTGCTCTACAAATACTGCCAATCATCAGTCTACGGATTGGGTAACTGTAAGAAGAATTAATGCAAAAAAACGACATATTGTTGTTGATCAATGTTAAAAGAATGAACTTGAGGTTATTTCTAAAAAAAACTAAATCTATCTTCATTTAAGCCTACTGTTTCTAAAGAAAACATTATTTCCTATGTTGAGAAACATGCTAATATTCATTAGGCATTATATTTCGTGCTTTAAATTGGTTAACAAAGATGCTGACCTCACTACTCTAAATAGCATAAATTTTAAACTTGGAGTAGAGATTAATTATTACAATTCTATTTTTACAATTCTTTTTGCCAATCAAATATTAGTGTTCGCCCTTTCAATTTTTTTCAAAAATCGGAAATACCACAAATGGTGGATTAGTGGTAACTTCTGCTAATAATGTAACAGCTAATCAATTAGATGATTCAGTGTTAAAAATGTATTTGGAATTATCTCTAATTTTCGTTGTGCATCGTAATATGTTCGAACTTGTGTTTATTTATTTTCGGGGAATCACACTACTAATTTTAGTTTTTAGTGTACACACATATTATACATATTATACTCATGTTTTCATACAAATTTTATGTATTCTATATGTGTGGATACAAACAATCAGTTGGTTTGTGAATTGTGAAGTGGCAATTTGTGTAATTAAAGAAAACCTAGTAAAACATTTTTTTATTTACATTTGAATACATATTTTAAAATTTTAAACCATGAGTAGAAAAATCAGTGTGTCTAAAATTAGTAAAAATAAAAAAATATAATAGATATAGAAAAAAATATAATAGAACATCAAAAGTTCTTAATATGGCTCCAACAACTTTAAGATCTATTCAAACAAGAGACAAATAAAATACAAGAGGCGACAAAATCTGCTAATCTGATTCTAAGACATTAACTCGCTCAAGAAGTAATCTAATGATAAATATGAAGTCCTTGCTTTCCGTTTGGATTGAAAATCGAGTTGCACAGAAAATACCTTTAAGCAAAATGGCTATTCAGACAAAGGCAAAACATTGTATGAAGATATTAAAAGTAAGTCTACTACTACATCCAACGAAGAGCATTTTGAAGCTAGCAACGTTTGGTTTGAAAGATTGAAAACTCGCGCAAATTTACATAGCCATGCTTTTAAATGTGAAGCAGCTAATGCTACGATCGTTGCTGCTCAATTTAAATTAGACTTAAGGGCATTCATTCGCGAATGAGGTTGTGTTCGAAAATAAGTCTTTAATGTTGATGAAACGGGCTTATTTTGAAAACGTCTACCAAAGAGAACTTTCATATCGAAATTTGAAAAATCTGCACCGGGATTCAAGGCTAGGGAGGATAGATTGTGGCTCTTCGTTTAGGTGGTAATTCTAATGGTGATTTTAAATGTAAACCCTTCCTGATTTACAAGTCAGAAAATTAAAGAGCTTTGAAGGGCTATTCAAAGGATCGACTTTCGGTCCACTGGCGATCTAATAAAAACGCGTGGATGACAGCATCGTTATTTAAAGACTGGGTTTTTACTTGCGCTATTCCTGAAATAAAAACGTATTACAGTAAAGAAAATTTTGACTTCAAGGTTTTAGTTTAAAAACCTACATTAATGATTAATCAGAAAATGTCAAATTTGTGTTTATACCGCTGAACACCACATCAATCCTCTAAGTAAATGGATCAGGGAGTGATATCAAATTTAAAAAGGTGCTCCTTACGACGAGCATTTAAACTGCTTTTAAGTGAAACTGATGGACCAAGTAAGCCAACAAGGCAAAAATTTTGCAAAAAGTTTAACGTTTTAAAGGCAATAGAAATTATTTCCGATTCGTGGGCTGAGGTTAAACCATCTTGCATGAACGGTGTTTGACGAGAATTGCGGCCAGAATGTATTCATAAAAAAAGAAATGATTCTTTACTTTTAGAGGTTGATCATACATCCTCTGTTCGTCAAGAAATCGCTAACTTGGCTAGAGACTGAAGGAATGGAAGAAAGGAATTTCAGTCTAGTTTCAACTCTCATTGCGTCATGTCGAACTTCTCTTGTGCCAAGTGCTTAGTTAGAGTTTCTAATGCTCGTGTGGTTCGTTGCGACCTTTGTGACAATTTATTCCACGCGAGCTATTGTGATATCAGTAATGACGCTTTTAATCATTGTAAAGTTGATAAAAACATTGTCTTTAATTACGATAAATGCCTATTAATATCGCCTAACTTACTTTCGCAATTTTCAATTATATTGAGTGAATTATAAACTATACGGCATGTTTGCACGATTTCTTTAAAATACTTAATATAAACGCAGCCAGTGAGAGTAACTGTAATTTGTCTCTCCCTACTTCATACGTAGCTGCTGCTGCTCCTCAACAGCGTATTAATTCTTCTCGCTCATTTCTTTATGTTCCTGACTTGACTTAGTCTTCAGAGCGGTTCCCGGTGGAACCGGTTTCGTTGTTCTCCGGTACCAAATCAGTTGATCGGAATGTTCTTAACCCTGTAGTTACGGGTGTTGCGAATCTGAATGGTTTGCTGAAGCTGCTATTCCTGATGCTGTTGTTCCTTCCGTCATGGATTCTTCTGTTGTTATTGATGCTGTTGATGATCCTAATATTGAAGGTAACCGTGACGTGGGCATTAAGGCTACTGTGGCACCACTTCATTAAGAATTTGTTACATTGAGGAATAAACCTAAAAAGTCTAATAAGCCAAAGTTCCCATCTAAAACTACGAATTCACGTGCTGATCCCATAGTGGGTTTGAGTGACGCTGCGGACTTAGAGGTTGTGGAACGTAAGAAATGGGTTCATATCTCTTATTTTAAACCGTCTGTTACGTCTGATAATATGATCTCATATATTGAAAAGCATGTCAGAATAAATAAATGCCACCTAGCATGCTTTCGGCTAGTTAAAAAAGACACGTCTGCTGAAAATTTAAAGAAAATCAGCTTCAAAGTGGGCGTTACTCCCGCATATTATGAGAGTTTACTGGATCCCACTATCTGGCAGTCTGGAGTACAGTTGAAGCATTTTCGTTTTTTTCCGAAATTAACAGCACTTCAGCCCACCAGGTAATGGATGGGAGCAATTTGTTGCTTTCTAGTTCAGCTCAGCCGCTCTAAATTTATTACCAAAATATGTCCGGAATCAGAACTAAATCCGGTGAGCTTCTGGCTGGTAGCTCTCATGCTGATTATGATATTAGTGTTTTTGTTGAGACCTGGCTCAACTCTGACTTCTATGATGCGGAATTCTTTGATGCTAATATGTACCAAGTTTTTCGAAAGAACCGAGATGCCTTAAAGACGGGCTTCAAGAGAGGAGGTGGTGTTTTGATAGCAGTCAAGCGGATATTTCATACATCACTGTTCGATCTGCACAATAAAGACACGCTACTGGATCAGCTCGCGGTTTCAGTTGCTGATGCAGCAGGAAATATTTATTTGGCGGTCTCTTATATTGCGCCTAATAGTGATGATAATTTGTATATGGCTCATGTTGACAATATCATTAATTTAGTTTCTTCTGTTGGATTGAATTGTAATTTCTGTGTTTTAAGTGATTTCAATTTAAGTAAAATTTTATGGGCGCTAGCGCCTGACAGTGTGGGTCTGTTTGCAAATAATGTTAATCACGCTTGTGAAATCCAGCTGATTGATAATCTGCTTAGTCTTGGTTTTTTTCAAATAAACTACTTTAAAAACACAATCAATAGAATATTGGATCTTTGATATTTGTAACTGACAATGTTAATTTCTCTATTGAAGAATGTAATTATGTTCCCGTTTGTCTTAAAAATTGGTTTCTATGATTATGTCTCAAACTCCCCTATCACTGATAGTCTTAAGCTCATCCTTAGCAGATGTAATTTTGATAATTTGAATCATTGCCTTTCAATTGTTGATTGGCATGACTTACTTTCTAATAAAGCTTTAACACATTGTTACAATATTTTCAAAGATACCATTTTAGATACTTGTAAGCGGGCAATCCCAGCCTTACCTCCTAAAATCTACAAGATGCCATGGTACACTAAGGGTTTGAAAAAACTGAAAAATTTGCGTAAGAAATTCTGGAATCTGTTTAAGTGTTCCGGTTCTTCGGAATTTGAATCGAAATATTTATTTTATTCGAGAAAGTTCATTTTTTTAAATAAATTCTTGTACAAACAGCATATTTTAAATTATGAGAGTTCCATTAGATCTGATCCAAAAAGTTTTTGGAAATTCATTCAATCCAAGAAATCCGGTTCTTTTATTCCCTCCTCCATGTATTTAAATGAATGTGTCTACCTCCATATCAGGCACAGTCGACCTCTTCAAGAAATACTTTCAATCAAACTTTGAGACTAGTAGGCCATGGCACGAAGTCTCAGTTCTAAATAAAATTTAGTCAAATTTGAACATCGGTTCCTTAAATGTGTCCGAGTTAGAGGTTCTAAATGCTTTGATTGCTTGTAAGAATTCTTTTAAATCTGACCTAGATTGTTTTCCCCCTATTCTTCTGAAGAAGTGCGCTGATGCGTTATGCAAACCTCTTTGTATTATATTTAACAAATCTCTTGCGGATGGCAGTTTTATTGATCAATGGAAGTAGTAGGGATATGTACCTTCTAATCCATAGCTTCTCCTGTGTATTTCGCAGGTGCCACCTCCAAAGGTGGATGTGAGTAGTGGGAATATGGGGTTTCTGGGACATAGCTCCTCCTGTGTATTTTTAAGGGGCGCTGACGAGACAGTGGGCGTAGTGTGTTTAGGAGTGAAAAAGACTATATGAGTGGCAAACGTAGTTGCCATATCGAGGGATTTTGACATGAGATTTTTGTGGGGGGATTTTTCTTTGTGGGGATTTGAGGACTTTTTGTGGGGATATTTTTGTTGGGATTTGGAGAGTTTTCGTGGAATTTTCCGGAAATTTTTTTTCTGAGGGATTTTGTCATGTGACAACCCTGGCGGCTGGCAGACGGACAGACAGACGATCAGTCGGTTGATAGGGGTGATGGGGTGTATGTTAGGGGGAGAGAGAGGGGAGAGACGTGTGTTATGTTATGTGAGTACTGGGAGATCATAAGTGACAAGAGTGAGTGTGAATGGATGAGGGTAGGATTTTTATGAGTCAAGCGATTATGGGAATGTGTGCTCGCGGGTGGCAGCTTGCTAAGCAGAGGCTGCCTAAGCAAGCAAAGGCTGCCTAAGCAGAAGTATTGTTGTAGCTGCTGTTGTTTATTTAATTGCTTCGCTTTTGAGACGCCGCCTCAGAAGCGTAGTGAAATTTATTGTAAACATAAAGTGAAGGGATCGAACTGTGGCTTCGCGTGCATGTATGATGTGGAGCGTGGGGCTGCCTAAGCAGAGGCTGCGTAAGCAGAAGTACTGTTGTAGTTGTTGTTGTTTATTTAATAGCTTGGGACCGAACTGTGGCTTGGCTTGAATTTACTGGAATTAAAGTAATGTAAACATTTCCGAAGAATGCAATAAAATTAAGCGGAACTGAGCCGAACATGATTGAATATATTCAGATTTTTTATCTAAAAGATTGGGCCCATCATGTTCAGACCAATAAACATAAAAAGAATTGTTGGGTCCTAATAAGCGAACATTTAAAATTAATAAAGTCTGCCTTTAATGACAGAATTGAGACATATGTGTTGGAGAATGATGATGAGGGTTTGCTAATACCGGAGCTATTTTTTAAAAAGGCTGAGGAGGCAGTTTTGGCTGCTCTGCGAACGTTATTAATGAAACACTCAGCATATAAATTCAATATGGAGATATATGCTGAGTATGTTAAAATAACTAATGATGATGAAATGATTGTTGAAATTAAATCATTTCAATCGAAAATGATAATGGTTAACCGCGCCGAAGAGTTGGCAAACATCTATAATGATATGCATGACCAGCTACGGAAAAAAATGTCCGAGTTCCAGGAAAGGGACAGTGGCTGGTCATTGGTTAAAATATGCCACTTGGAGTTTAATGTTAACCAATATCGGCCTCTGCAGGGATCGTCGTACATCCCACTCCCGAAGAAGCTTCAGGAGAAGCATGCGTGTGTCAATGTCAAAAATGACGACGCATTCTGCTTCAAGTGGGCTATGATATCGTCAATGTATCCCTTACCACATCACGTAGAAAGAGCTTCCAGCTATCATATTAATAATTTTGAAAAGCCTGTAATAGTATTGGAGAATGGTGTGTCGTTGAATTTCAACGCATTAATGTTCCCACTCTCGTTAAATCAAGTCTCCCGATTCGAAGAAATAATTCCAAACATCAGTGTGAATGTGTTTGGATATGATGAGGAGATCGGGAGCATCGTGGGACCTTATTACTCCACCAAGCAGGAGAAGTCCTCCCACATAAACCTCCTGCTAATTCAGGAGGAGGAGCGGTCCCACTACGTGTGGATAAAGAGCATGTCAAGATAATTTTAATTAAAACTAATGATTAGTGATTTTCATAGCACTAATTTTGTGTTTTCGCTCTTTTCTCTTTTCAGATTAATAAAATCTCAACAAACGGCACCTAAAGTTAGATTATTCTTCTGCAACAGCTGCCTGCAGTACTCGCACAATACGACTACTGCAGAGCAGCACAAAGAGATATGTAAAAAGGTGGTGACGGTGATGCCCCAACAGGAGGAGGCATCACTTAGTTTTAAGAATTTAGAACGTAAGTTAGACGTACCGTTTGTAGTTTATAGCGATTTCGAGTGTATTTTAAGAAATGTAGATAGTAGTGTAGATGTAAGAAATAAAAAAGGTAATAATTATTCGAGTATATATTGTATATAAAAGTAAAGGTGACGACACGTTTTATATCTTAAAAAAGTACGCTTAACTGCCAAAATTTCTAACGCAATGGCGAAAACCGCATCAAAATCTACATAAGTGCCAAGAAAGAGTTGTTGTTGCAATGCAACTACCTACCGCCGACAAAGGGTACGGTGCCGTTGGTAACACACAGCTGAAACTTGATGGGTGAGCAATTCATGGAAAATTAATGAAAAAATTACTTTTAAAAAAGACTTTCGTTATAAAAAGGTCCTAAATAAGTCCTAAAAATTATCTTTTCAAATAAAAGTCTCAAAATAACTCTTCCAAATGACTTATAAAAATAATAGTCCTTAAAAACTACCAAATTCCAATTTCAATCAAGGCATTTCATTCGCTATTGCATGAAACAAAAAGAAATTTCGAAAAAGAAATTTCGAAAAAGATTTCGTAACAATTGTCCTACCCCAGCCAGTGACCACAGTTGGCACCCCATACAAAGAGGTATTTTATCATTTATTCTAAATTATTTCAACAATATCTTACTTAAGAAATGATGTCACAAATTATTTGAAATAATTATCGCATCTGCATGGTTATTTGAAATAACCATTTTATCTAATTTTGAAATAATGAAAGTATTTGAGATAACTCGTTCTTTCATTGTGAAATAAAATTCTTATTTGAGATAAGAAATTATCTCAATTTGCACAGGCATGTGTTGTGTGAGCAGATTGGGGGCTCGAAATGAATATGCCACTGAGTGCATTAAACCAAAGAGTGACCATTTATTTCTATAATAATATATAATAATAAAAATAGTCATCTCTTGTCTTTCAGTCTGGTCGGACTAGCTGGAAAATGCCGGAAGAAAATTGTGCTAATCGTATTTATGTGAATAACATAAAAAACTCTGCGAATACTTGCAAGATTTGCAAAGCTAATTTCCATAAACTTTGATTAAATGTTGATGAGTCTTCTCATCATGCTTCCATCAATAAGCTAACAGTTGAACTTGCAGAATTAAAACAGAAGTTCAGTTCAGAAAGTAAAGCCGTGAACGATCTTAATAAAAAGTTTGATTAATTTTTTAGTGCAAATGCTAATTCTCTAGCAATAAAAAACTCAAATAAGGCAAAGCATGCTAACAATATAGAAACCGGTCTAGTACCCCTTGCCGCATGAAGACTATGTCATCGACGCGTACAAACTCTGTGTTGGACGGTCACGCTCCCATCTCCTTTTCTGCTGCTGCTACTGTTATTCTTCCTGTTATTACTTATGCTCCTCTCGGCGCTGACGCTTATGTTGTTGGTACTGCATAGGATGCTCTCTGCTCTACAAATACTGCCAATCATCAGTCTACGGATTGGGTAACTGTAAGAAGAATTAATGCAAAAAAACGACATATTGTTGTTGATCAATGTTAAAAGAATGAACTTGAGGTTATTTCTAAAAAAAATTAAATCTATCTTCATTTAAGCCTACTGTTTCTAAAGAAAACATTATTTCCTATGTTGAGAAACATGCGAATATTCATTAGGCATTATATTTCGTGCTTTAAATTGGTTAACAAAGATGCTGACCTCACTACTCTAAATAGCATAAATTTTAAACTTGGAGTAGAGATTAATTATTACAATTCTATTTTTACAATTCTTTTTGCCAATCAAATATTAGTGTTCGCCCTTTCAATTTTTTTCAAAAATCGGAAATACCACAAATGGTGGATTAGTGGTAACTTCTGCTAATAATGTAACAGCTAATCAATTAGATGATTCAGTGTTAAAAATGTATTTGGAATTATCTCTAATTTTCGTTGTGCATCGTAATATGTTCGAACTTGTGTTTATTTATTTTCGGGGAATCACACTACTAATTTTAGTTTTTAGTGTACACATATATTATACATATTATACTCATGTTTTCATACAAATTTTATGTATTCTATATGTGTGGATACAAACAATTAGTTGGTTTGTGAATTGTGAAGTGGCAATTTGTGTAATTAAAGAAAACCTAGTAAAACATTTTTTTATTTACATTTGAATACATATTTTAAAATTTTAAACCATGAGTAGAAAAATCAGTGTGTCTAAAATTAGTAAAAATAAAAAATATAATAGATATAGAAAAAAATATAATAGAACATCAAAAGTTCTTAATATGGCTCCAACAACTTTAAGATCTATTCAAACAAGAGACAAATAAAATACAAGAGGCGACAAAATCTGCTAATCTGATTCTAAGACATTAACTCGCTCAAGAAGTAATCTAATGATAAATATGAAGTCCTTGCTTTCCGTTTGGATTGAAAATCGAGTTGCACAGAAAATACCTTTAAGCAAAATGGCTATTCAGACAAAGGCAAAACATTGTATGAAGATATTAAAAGTAAGTCTACTACTACATCCAACGAAGAGCATTTTGAAGCTAGCAACGTTTGGTTTGAAAGATTGAAAACTCGCGCAAATTTACATAGCCATGCTTTTAAATGTGAAGCAGCTAATGCTACGATCGTTGCTGCTCAATTTAAATTAGACTTAAGGGCATTCATTCGCGAATGAGGTTGTGTTCGAAAATAAGTCTTTAATGTTGATGAAACGGGCTTATTTTGAAAACGTCTACCAAAGAGAACTTTCATATCGAAATTTGAAAAATCTGCACCGGGATTCAAGGCTAGGGAGGATAGATTGTGACTCTTCGTTTAGGTGGTAATTCTAATGGTGATTTTAAATTTAAACCCTTCCTGATTTACAAGTCAGAAAATTAAAGAGCTTTGAAGGGCTATTCAAAGGATCGACTTTCGGTCCACTGGCGATCTAATAAAAACGCGTGGATGACAGCATCGTTATTTAAAGACTGGGTTTTTACTTGCGCTATTCCTGAAATAAAAACGTATTACAGTAAAGAAAATTTTGACTTCAAGGTTTTAGTTTAAAAACCTACATTAATGATTAATCAGAAAATGTCAAATTTGTGTTTATACCGCTGAACACCACATCAATCCTCTAAGTAAATGGATCAGGGAGTGATATCAAATTTAAAAAGGTGCTCCTTACGACGAGCATTTAAACTGCTTTTAAGTGAAACTGATGGACCAAGTAAGCCAACAAGGCAAAAATTTTGCAAAAAGTTTAACGTTTTAAAGGCAATAGAAATTATTTCCGATTCGTGGGCTGAGGTTAAACCATCTTGCATGAACGGTGTTTGACGAGAATTGCGGCCAGAATGTATTCATAAAAAAAGAAATGATTCTTTACTTTTAGAGGTTGATCATACATCCTCTGTTCGTCAAGAAATCGCTAACTTGGCTAGAGACTGAAGGAATGGAAGAAAGGAATTTCAGTCTAGTTTCAACTCTCATTGCGTCATGTCGAACTTCTCTTGTGCCAAGTGCTTAGTTAGAGTTTCTAATGCTCGTGTGGTTCGTTGCGACCTTTGTGACAATTTATTCCACGCGAGCTATTGTGATATCAGTAATGACGCTTTTAATCTTTGTAAAGTTGATAAAAACATTGTCTTTAATTACGATAAATGCCTATTAATATCGCCTAACTTACTTTCGCAATTTTCAATTATATTGAGTGAATTATAAACTATACGGCATGTTTGCACGATTTCTTTAAAATACTTAATATAAACGCAGCCAGTGAGAGTAACTGTAATTTGTCTCTCCCTACTTCATACGTAGCTGCTGCTGCTCCTCAACAGCGTATTAATTCTTCTCGCTCATTTCTTTATGTTCCTGACTTGACTCAGTCTTCAGAGCGGTTCCCGGTGGAACCGGTTTCGTTGTTCTCCGGTACCAAATCAGTTGATCGGAATGTTCTTAACCCTGTAGTTACGGGTGTTGCGAATCTGAATGGTTTGCTGAAGCTGCTATTCCTGATGCTGTTGTTCCTTCCGTCATGGATTCTTCTGTTGTTATTGATGCTGTTGATGATCCTAATATTGAAGGTAACCGTGACGTGGGCATTAAGGCTACTGTGGCACCACTTCATTAAGAATTTGTTACATTGAGGAATAAACCTAAAAAGTCTAATAAGCCAAAGTTCCCATCTAAAACTACGAATTCACGTGCTGATCCCATAGTGGGTTTGAGTGACGCTGCGGACTTAGAGGTTGTGGAACGTAAGAAATGGGTTCATATCCCTTATTTTAAACCGTCTGTTACGGCTGATAATATGATCTCATATATTGAAAAGCATGCCAGAATAAATAAATGCCACCTAGCATGCTTTCGGCTAGTTAGAAAAGACACGTCTGCTGAAAATTTAAAGAAAATCAGCTTCAAAGTGGGCGTTACTCCCGCATATTATGAGAGTTTACTGGATCCCACTATCTGGCAGTCTGGAGTACAGTTGAAGCATTTTCGTTTTTTTCCAAAATTAACAGCACTTCAGCCCACCAGGTAATGGATGGGAGCAATTTGTTGCTTTCTAGTTCAGCTCAGCCGCTCTGAATTTATTACCAAAATATGTCCGGAATCAGAACTAAATCCGGTGAGCTTCTGGCTGGTAGCTCTCATGCTGATTATGATATTAGTGTTTTTGTTGAGACCTGGCTCAACTCTGACTTCTATGATGCGGAATTCTTTGATGCTAATATGTACCAAGTTTTTCGAAAGAACCGAGATGCCTTAAAGACGGGCTTCAAGAGAGGAGGTGGTGTTTTGATAGCAGTCAAGCGGATATTTCATACATCACTGTTCGATCTGCACAATAAAGACACGCTACTGGATCAGCTCGCGGTTTCAGTTGCTGATGCAGCAGGAAATATTTATTTGGCGGTCTCTTATATTGCGCCTAATAGTGATGATAATTTGTATATGGCTCATGTTGACAATATCATTAATTTAGTTTCTTCTGTTGGATTGAATTGTAATTTCTGTGTTTTAAGTGATTTCAATTTAAGTAAAATTTTATGGGCGCTAGCGCCTGACAGTGTGGGTCTGTTTGCAAATAATGTTAACCACGCTTGTGAAATCCAGCTGATTGATAATCTGCTTAGTCTTGGTTTTTCTCAAATAAACTACTTTAAAAACACAATCAATAGAATATTGGATCTTTGATATTTGTAACTGACAATGTTAATTTCTCTATTGAAGAATGTAATTATGTTCCCGTTTTGTGCCGCTGGCATTCATCACATACCTCTTGTCTTAAAAATTGGTTTCTATGATTATGTCTCAAACTCCCCTATCACTGATAGTCTTAAGCTCATCCTTAGCAGATGTAATTTTGATAATTTGAATCATTGCCTTTCAATTGTTGATTGGCATGACTTACTTTCTAATAAAGCTTTAACACATTGTTACAATATTTTCAAAGATACCATTTTAGATACTTGTATGATCTGGAGCGTGGGGCTGCCTAAGCAGAGGCTGCGTAAGCAGAAGTACTGTTGTAGTTGTTGTTGTTTATTTAATAGCTTGGGACCGAACTGTGGCTTGGCTTGAATTTACTGGAATTAAAGTAATGTAAACATTTCCGAAGAATGCAATAAAATTAAGCGGAACTGAGCCGAACATGATTGAATATATTCAGATTTTTTATCTAAAAGATTGGGCCCATCATGTTCAGACCAATAAACATAAAAAGAATTGTTGGGTCCTAATAAGCGAACATTTAAAATTAATAAAGTCTGCCTTTAATGACAGAATTGAGACATATGTGTTGGAGAATGATGATGAGGGTTTGCTAATACCGGAGCTATTTTTTAAAAAGGCTGAGGAGGCAGTTTTGGCTGCTCTGCGAACGTTATTAATGAAACACTCAGCATATAAATTCAATATGGAGATATATGCTGAGTGTGTTAAAATAACTAATGATGATGAAATGATTGTTGAAATTAAATCATTTCAATCGAAAATGATAATGGTTAACCGCGCCGAAGAGTTGGCAAACATCTATAATGATATGCATGACCAGCTACGGAAAAAAATGTCCGAGTTCCAGGAAAGGGACAGTGGCTGGTCATTGGTTAAAATATGCCACTTGGAGTTTAATGTTAACCAATATCGGCCTCTGCAGGGATCGTCGTACATCCCACTCCCGAAGAAGCTGCAGGAGAAGCATGCGTGTGTCAATGTCAAAAATGACGACGCATTCTGCTTCAAGTGGGCTATGATATCGTCAATGTATCCCTTACCACATCACGTAGAAAGAGCTTCCAGCTATCATATTAATAATTTTGAAAAGCCTGTAATAGTATTGGAGAATGGTGTGTCGTTGAATTTCAACGCATTAACGTTCCCACTCTCGTTAAATCAAGTCTCCCGATTCGAAGAAATAATTCCAAACATCAGTGTGAATGTGTTTGGATATGATGAGGAGATCGGGAGCATCGTGGGACCTTATTACTCCACCAAGCAGGAGAAGTCCTCCCCTCTTTTCTCTTTTCAGATTAATAAAATCTCAACAAACGGCACCTAAAGTTAGATTATTCTTCTGCAACAGCTGCCTGCAGTACTCGCACAATACGACTACTGCAGAGCAGCACAAAGAGATATGTAAAAAGGTGGTGACGGTGATGCCCCAACAGGAGGAGGCATCACTTAGTTTTAAGAATTTAGAACGTAAGTTAGACGTACCGTTTGTAGTTTATAGCGATTTCGAGTGTATTTTAAGAAATGTAGATAGCAGTGTAGATGTAAGAAATAAAAAAAGTAATAATTATTCGAGTATATATTGTATATAAAAGTAAAGGTGACGACACGTTTTATATCTTAAAAAAGTACGCTTAACTGCCATATTTCTAACGCAATGGCGAAAACCGCATCAAAATCTACATAAGTGCCAAGAAAGAGTTGTTGTTGCAATGCAACTACCTACCGCCGACAAAGGGTACGGTGCCGTTGGTAACACACAGCTGAAACTTGATGGGTGAGCAATTCATGGAAAATTAATGAAAAAATTACTTTTAAAAAAGACTTTCGTTATAAAAAGGTCCTAAATAAGTCCTAAAAATTATCTTTTCAAATAAAAGTCTCAAAATAACTCTTCCAAATGACTTATAAAAATAATAGTCCTTAAAAACTACCAAATTCCAATTTCAATCAAGGCATTTCATTCGCTATTGCATGAAACAAAAAGAAATTTCGAAAAAGATTTCGTAACAATTGTCCTACCCCAGCCAGTGACCACAGTTGGCACCCCATACAAAGAGGTATTTTATCATTTATTCTAAATTATTTCAAAAATATCGTACTTAAGAAATGATGTCACAAATTATTTGAAATAATTATCGCATATGCTTGGTTATTGGAAATAACCATTATATTTCATTTTGAAATAACGAAAGTATTTCAGATAACTCGTTATTTCAGTTGATAATCTCACAAATTATTTGAGATAATTATCGCATCTGCATGGTTATTTGAAATAACCATTTTATCTAATTTTGAAATAATGAAAGTATTTGAGATAACTCGTTCTTTCATTGTGAAATAAAATTCTTATTTGAGATAAGAAATTATCTCAATTTGCACAGGCATGTGTTGTGTGAGCAGATTGGGGGCTCGAAATGAATATGCCACTGAGTGCATTAAACCAAAGAGTGACCATTTATTTCTATAATAATATATAATAATAAAAATAGTCATCTCTTGTCCTTCAGTCTGGTCGGACTAGCTGGAAAATGCCGGAAGAAAATTGTGCTAATCGTATTTATGTGAATAACATAAAAAACTCTGCGAATACTTGCAAGATTTGCAAAGCTAATTTCCATAAACTTTGTTTAAATGTTGATGAGTCTTCTCATCATGCTTCCATCAATAAGCTAACAGTTGAACTTGCAGAATTAAAACAGAAGTTCAGTTCAGAAAGTAAAGCCGTGAATGATCTTAATAAAAAGTTTGATGAATTTTTGTAGTGCAAATGCTAATGCTAATATGTTGGACGGTCACGCTCCCATCTCCTTTTCTGCTGCTGCTACTGTTATTCTTCCTGTTATTACTTATGCTCATCTCGGCGCTGACGCTTATGTTGTTGGTACTGCATAGGATGCTCTCTGCTCTACAAATACTGCCAATCATCAGTCTACGGATTGGATAACTGTAAGAAGAATTAATGCAAAAAAACGACATATTGTTGTTGATCAATGTTAAAAGAATGAACTTGAGGTTATTTCTAAAAAAAACTAAATCTATCTTCATTTAAGCCTACTGTTTCTAAAGAAAACATTATTTCCTATGTTGAGAAACATGCGAATATTCATTAGGCATTATATTTCGTGCTTTAAATTGGTTAACAAAGATGCTGACCTCACTACTCTAAATAGCATAAATTTTAAACTTGGAGTAGAGATTAATTATTACAATTCTATTTTTACAATTCTTTTTGCCAATCAAATATTAGTGTTCGCCCTTTCAATTTTTTTCAAAAATCGGAAATACCACAAATGGTGGATTAGTGGTAACTTCTGCTAATAATGTAACAGCTAATCAATTAGATGATTCAGTGTTAAAAATGTATTTGGAATTATCTCTAATTTTCGTTGTGCATCGTAATATGTTCGAACTTGTGTTTATTTATTTTCGGGGAATCACACTCCTAATTTTAGTTTTTAGTGTACACACATATTATACATATTATACTCATGTTTTCATACAAATTTTATGTATTCTATATGTGTGGATACAAACAATCAGTTGGTTTGTGAATTGTGAAGTGGCAATTTGTGTAATTAAAGAAAACCTAGTAAAACATTTTTTATTTACATTTGAATACATATTTTAAAATTTTAAACCATGAGTAGAAAAATCAGTGTGTCTAAAATTAGTAAAAATAAAAAATATAATAGATATAGAAAAAAATATAATAGAACATCAAAAGATCTTAATATGGCTCCAACAACTTTAAGATCTATTCAAACAAGAGACAAATAAAATACAAGAGGCGACAAAATCTGCTAATCTGATTCTAAGACATTAACTCGCTCAAGAAGTAATCTAATGATAAAAATGAAGTCCTTGCTTTCTGTTTGGATTGAAAATCGAGTAGCACAGAAAATACCTTTAAGCAAAATGGCTATTCAGCCAAAGGCAAAACATTGTATGAAGATATTAAAAGTAAATCTACTACTACATCCAACGAAGAGCATTTTGAAGCTAGCAACGGTTGGTTTGAAAGATTAAAAACTCGCGCAAATTTACATAGCCATGCTTTTAAATGTGAAGCAGCTAATGCTACGATCGTTGCTGCTCAATTTAAATTAGACTTAAGGGCATTCATTCGCGAGTGAGGTTGTGTTCGAAAATAAGTCTTTAATGTTGATGAAACGGGCTTATTTTGAAAACGTCTACCAAAGAGAACTTTCATATCGAAATTTGAAAAATCTGCACCGGGATTCAAGGCTAGGGAGGATAGATTGTGACTCTTCGTTTAGGTGGTAATTCTAATGGTGATTTTAAATTTAAACCCTTCCTGATTTACAAGTCAGAAAATTAAAGAGCTTTGAAGGGAAATTATTTCCGATTCGTGGGCTGAGGTTAAACCATCTTGCATGAACGGTGTTTGACGAGAATTGCGGCCAGAATGTATTCATAAAAAAAGAAATGATTCTTTACTTTTAGAGGTTGATCATACATCCTCTGTTCGTCAAGAAATCGCTAACTTGGCTAGAGACTGAAGGAATGGAAGAAAGGAATTTCAGTCTAGTTTCAACTCTCATTGCGTCATGTCGAACTTCTCTTGTGCCAAGTGCTTAGTTAGAGTTTCTAATGCTCGTGTGGTTCGTTGCGACCTTTGTGACAATTTATTCCACGCGAGCTATTGTGATATCAGTAATGACGCTTTTAATCTTTGTAAAGTTGATAAAAACATTGTCTTTAATTACGATAAATGCCTATTAATATCGCCTAACTTACTTTCGCAATTTTCAATTATATTGAGTGAATTATAAACTATACGGCATGTTTGCACGATTTCTTTAAAATACTTAATATAAACACAGCCAGTGAGAGTAACTGTAATTTGTCTCTCCCTACTTCATACGTAGCTGCTGCTACTCCTCAACAGCGTATTAATTCTTCTCGCTCATTTCTTTATGTTCCTGACTTGACTCAGTCTTCAGAGCGGTTCCCGGTGGAACCGGTTTCGTTGTTCTCCGGTACCAAATCAGTTGATCGGAATGTTCTTAACCCTGTAGTTACGGGTGTTGCGAATCTGAATGGTTTGCTGAAGCTGCTAATTCTGATGCAGTTGTTCCTTCCGTCATGGATTCTTCTGTTATTGATGCTGTTGATGATCCTAATATTGAAGGTAACCGTGACGTGGGCATTAAGGCTACTGTGGAACCACTTCATTAAGAATTTGTTACATTGAGGAATAAACCTAAAAAGTCTAATAAGCCAAAGTTCCCATCTAAAACTACGAATTCACGTGCTGATCCCATAGTGGGTTTGAGTGACGCTGCGGACTTAGAGGTTGTGGAACGTAAGAAATGGGTTCATATCTCTTATTTTAAACCGTCTGTTACGTCTGATAATATGATCTCATATATTGAAAAGCATGTCAGAATAAATAAATGCCACCTAGCATGCTTTCGGCTAGTTAAAAAAGACACGTCTGCTGAAAATTTAAAGAAAATCAGCTTCAAAGTGGGCGTTACTCCCGCATATTATGAGAGTTTACTGGATCCCACTATCTGGCAGTCTGGAGTACAGTTGAAGCATTTTCGTTTTTTTCCGAAATTAACAGCACTTCAGCCCACCAGGTAATGGATGGGAGCAATTTGTTGCTTTCTAGTTCAGCTCAGCCGCTCTAAATTTATTACCAAAATATGTCCGGAATCAGAACTAAATCCGGTGAGCTTCTGGCTGGTAGCTCTCATGCTGATTATGATATTAGTGTTTTTGTTGAGACCTGGCTCAACTCTGACTTCTATGATGCGGAATTCTTTGATGCTAATATGTACCAAGTTTTTCGAAAGAACCGAGATGCCTTAAAGACGGGCTTCAAGAGAGGAGGTGGTGTTTTGATAGCAGTCAAGCGGATATTTCATACATCACTGTTCGATCTGCACAATAAAGACACGCTACTGGATCAGCTCGCGGTTTCAGTTGCTGATGCAGCAGGAAATATTTATTTGGCGGTCTCTTATATTGCGCCTAATAGTGATGATAATTTGTATATGGCTCATGTTGACAATATCATTAATTTAGTTTCTTCTGTTGGATTGAATTGTAATTTCTGTGTTTTAAGTGATTTCAATTTAAGTAAAATTTTATGGGCGCTAGCGCCTGACAGTGTGGGTCTGTTTGCAAATAATGTTAACCACGCTTGTGAAATCCAGCTGATTGATAATCTGCTTAGTCTTGGTTTTTCTCAAATAAACTACTTTAAAAACACAATCAATAGAATATTGGATCTTTGATATTTGTAACTGACAATGTTAATTTCTCTATTGAAGAATGTAATTATGTTCCCGTTTTGTGCCGCTGGCATTCATCACATACCTCTTGTCTTAAAAATTGGTTTCTATGATTATGTCTCAAACTCCCCTATCACTGATAGTCTTAAGCTCATCCTTAGCAGATGTAATTTTGATAATTTGAATCATTGCCTTTCAATTGTTGATTGGCATGACTTACTTTCTAATAAAGCTTTAACACATTGATACAATATTTTCAAAGATACCATTTTAGATACTTGTAAGCGGGAAATCCCAGCCTTACCTCCTAAAATCTACAAGATGCCATGGTACACTAAGGGTTTGAAAAAACTGAAAAATTTGCGTAAGAAATTCTGGAATCTGTTTAAGTGTTCCGGTTCTTCGGAATTTGAATCGAAATATTTATTTTATTCGAGAGAGTTCATTTTTTTAAATAAATTCTTGTACAAACAGCATATTTTAAATTATGAGAGTTCCATTAGATCTGATCCAAAATGTTTTTGGAAATTCATTCAATCCAAGAAATCCGGTTCTTTTATTCCCTCCTCCATGTATTTAAATGAATGTGTCTACCTCCATATCAGGCACAGTCGACCTCTTCAAGAAATACTTTCAATCAAACTTTGAGACTAGTAGGCCATGGCACGAAGTCTCAGTTCTAAATAAAATTTAGTCAAATTTGAACATCGGTTCCTTAAATGTGTCCGAGTTAGAGGTTCTAAATGCTTTGATTGCTTGTAAGAATTCTTTTAAATCTGACCTAGATTGTTTTCCCCCTATTCTTTTGAAGAAGTGCGCTGATGCGTTATGCAAACCTCTTTGTATTATATTTAACAAATCTCTTGCGGATGGCAGTTTTATTGATCAATGGAAGTAGTAGGGATATGTACCTTCTAATCCATAGCTTCTCCTGTGTATTTCGCAGGTGCCATAGGATTTTTATGAGTCAAGCGATTATGGGAATGTGTGCTCGCGGGTGGCAGCTTGCTTAGCAGAGGCTGCCTAAGCAAGCAAAGGCTGCCTAAGCAGAAGTAGTGTTGTAGTTGCTGTTGTTTATTTAATTGCTTCGCTTTTGAGACGCCGCCTCAGAAGCGTAGTGAAATTTATTGTAAACATAAAGTGAAGGGATCGAACTGTGGCTTCGCGTGCATGTATGATCTGGAGCGTGGGGCTGCCTAAGCAGAGGCTGCGTAAGCAGAAGTGCTGTTGTAGTTGTTGTTGTTTATTTAATAGCTTGGGACCGAACTGTGGCTTGGCTTGAATTTACTGGAATTAAAGTAATGTAAACATTTCCGAAGAATGCAATAAAATTAAGCGGAACTGAGCCGAACATGATTGAATATATTCAGATTTTTTATCTAAAAGATTGGGCCCATCATGTTCAGACCAATAAACATAAAAAGAATTGTTGGGTCCTAATAAGCGAACATTTAAAATTAATAAAGTCTGCCTTTAATGACAGAATTGAGACATATGTGTTGGAGAATGATGATGAGGGTTTGCTAATACCGGAGCTATTTTTTAAAAAGGCTGAGGAGGCAGTTTTGGCTGCTCTGCGAACGTTATTAATGAAACACTCAGCATATAAATTCAATATGGAGATATATGCTGAGTATGTTAAAATAACTAATGATGATGAAATGATTGTTGAAATTAAATCATTTCAATCGAAAATGATAATGGTTAACCGCGCCGAAGAGTTGGCAAACATCTATAATGATATGCATGACCAGCTACGGAAAAAAATGTCCGAGTTCCAGGAAAGGGACAGTGGCTGGTCATTGGTTGAAATATGCCACTTGGAGTTTAATGTTAACCAATATCGGCCTCTGCAGGGATCGTCGTACATCCCACTCCCGAAGAAGCTGCAGGAGAAGCATGCGTGTGTCAATGTCAAAAATGACGACGCATTCTGCTTCAAGTGGGCTATGATATCGTCAATGTATCCCTTACCACATCACGTAGAAAGAGCTTCCAGCTATCATATTAATAATTTTGAAAAGCCTGTAATAGTATTGGAGAATGGTGTGTCGTTGAATTTCAACGCATTAACGTTCCCACTCTCGTTAAATCAAGTCTCCCGATTCGAAGAAATAATTCCAAACATCAGTGTGAATGTGTTTGGATATGATGAGGAGATCGGGAGCATCGTGGGACCTTATTACTCCACCAAGCAGGAGAAGTCCTCCCACATAAACCTCCTGCTAATTCAGGAGGAGGAGCGGTCCCACTACGTGAGGATAAAGAGCATGTCAAGGTAATTTTAATTAAAACTAATGATTAGTGATTTTCATAGCACTAATTTTGTGTTTTCGCTCTTTTCTCTTTTCAGATTAATAAAATCTCAACAAACGGCACCTAAAGTTAGATTATTCTTCTGCAACAGCTGCCTGCAGTACTCGCACAATACGACTACTGCAGAGCAGCACAAAGAGATATGTAAAAAGGTGGTGACGGTGATGCCCCAACAGGAGGAGGCATCACTTAGTTTTAAGAATTTAGAACGTAAGTTAGACGTACCATTTGTAGTTTATAGCGATTTCGAGTGTATTTTAAGAAATGTAGATAGTAGTGTAGATGTAAGAAATAAAAAAAGTAATAATTATTCGAGTATATATTGTATATAAAAGTAAAGGTGACGACACGTTTTATATCTTAAAAAAGTACGCTTAACTGCCAAAATTTCTAACGCAATGGCGAAAACCGCATCAAAATCTACATAAATGCCAAGAAAGAGTTGTTGTTGCAATGCAACTACCTACCGCCGACAAAGGGTACGGTGCCGTTGGTAACACACAGCTGAAACTTGATGGGTGAGCAATTCATGGAAAATTAATGAAAAAATTACTTTTAAAAAAGACTTTCGTTATAAAAAGGTCCTAAATAAGTCCTAAAAATTATCTTTTCAAATAAAAGTCTCAAAATAACTCTTCCAAATGACTTATAAAAATAATAGTCCTTAAAAACTACCAAATTCCAATTTCAATCAAGGCATTTCATTCGCTATTGCATGAAACAAAAAGAAATTTCGAAAAAGATTTCGTAACAATTGTCCTACCCCAGCCAGTGACCACAGTTGGCACCCCATACAAAGAGGTATTTTATCATTTATTCTAAATTATTTCAAAAATATCGTAGTTAAGAAATGATGTCACAAATTATTTGAAATAATTATCGCATATGCTTGGTTATTGGAAATAACCATTATATTTCATTTTGAAATAACGAAAGTATTTCAGATAACTCGTTATTTCAGTTGATAATCTCACAAATTATTTGAGATAATTATCGCATCTGCATGGTTATTTGAAATAACCATTTTATCTAATTTTGAAATAATGAAAGTATTTGAGATAACTCGTTCTTTCATTGTGAAATAAAATTCTTATTTGAGATAAGAAATTATCTCAATTTGCACAGGCATGTGTTGTGTGAGCAGATTGGGGGCTCGAAATGAATATGCCACTGAGTGCATTAAACCAAAGAGTGACCATTTATTTCTATAATAATATATAATAATAAAAATAGTCATCTCTTGTCCTTCAGTCTGGTCGGACTAGCTGGAAAATGCCGGAAGAAAATTGTGCTAATCGTATTTATGTGAATAACATAAAAAACTCTGCGAATACTTGCAAGATTTGCAAAGCTAATTTCCATAAGCTTTGTTTAAATGTTGATGAGTCTTCTCATCATGCTTCCATCAATAAGCTAACAGTTGAACTTGCAGAATTAAAACAGAAGTTCAGTTCAGAAAGTAAAGCCGTGAACGATCTTAATAAAAAGTTTGATGAATTTTTTAGTGCAAATGCTAATGCTAATATGTTGGACGGTCACGCTCCCATCTCCTTTTCTGCTGCTGCTACTGTTATTATTCCTGTTATTACTTATGCTCATCTCGGCGCTGACGCTTATGTTGTTGGTACTGCATAGGATGCTCTCTGCTCTACAAATACTGCCAATCATCAGTCTACGGATTGGGTAACTGTAAGAAGAATTAATGCAAAAAAACGACATATTGTTGTTGATCAATGTTAAAAGAATGAACTTGAGGTTATTTCTAAAAAAAACTAAATCTATCTTCATTTAAGCCTACTGTTTCTAAAGAAAACATTATTTCCTATGTTGAGAAACATGCGAATATTCATTAGGCATTATATTTCGTGCTTTAAATTGGTTAACAAAGATGCTGACCTCACTACTCTAAATAGCAAAATTTTAAACTTGGAGTAGAGATTAATTATTACAATTCTATTTTTACAATTCTTTTTGCCAATCAAATATTAGTGTTCGCCCTTTCAATTTTTTTCAAAAATCGGAAATACCACAAATGGTGGATTAGTGGTAACTTCTGCTAATAATGTAACAGCTAATCAATTAGATGATTCAGTGTTAAAAATATATTTGGAATTATCTCTAATTTTCGTTGTGCATCGTAATATGTTCGAACTTGTGTTTATTTATTTTCGGGGAATCACACTACTAATTTTAGTTTTTAGTGTACACACATATTATACATATTATACTCATGTTTTGGAAGGACGGGCGATAGCTGTCAAAGTCGGACGTGATTTCTTTCCTACTTAAAAAAAAAATAAAAATTTTATATAAAAAAAATAAAAATATTAATTTCTTTGCCTTTGCATTGATTTTGCAAATAATTTTGACCACAAAAGTTCGCTCATAAGAGTGTAAAGTGGTTTACGGTTTTTAAATGGCTTCGCAAGCCAATCTCAAGGTTAAAAAAGTGCCACCGGATAAGTCTTTGTTGCCGTCATCAAAAAAGTCACTGGATCAGGATTTGGCGAATGCATGTTTTGATGCTACTCCTACTACAGATGGTCGAGGTTCAAGCGAGTCTCAGATGTTTCAATTTGGCGCTGTGTCTGCCGTCAACGTTCAACCGGCTTCTGATCGCCATAATGAATTTTCAACTACTTCAATGGAATGTACAGATGTCAACACTAAGGAATTTGAAAATGTGGTTAATAAACGCCGCAGAACAGGAAGTAATCATGAAATTGATCTGTCATCTTACGCTATGAGGAGTCAAGTGCAGCTTTCTCAATCGAAACAGATAAGTTCAGAAAATCGTTTTGCTATACTAGGTAAACTGGAAATTGAATCTGACCCGACTACCGTTAGACCTCGGCAACCTGCACATCAGAAAGCCAATGTTAAAAGTATTGATAATACCTTTTGTCCTCCAATTTTTCTATATCATGTAGATATCAAACATTTAGTTAAGCAATTAAATGAGAAAAATATTGTTTTTAAAATTGTAAACAAAAACAAAAATAAGAGTAAACTTTATCTTAAAAGTGCATCAGCTCATTCCGAAATGATGCAACTCTTAAATGATAAAAATGTGGAGTCGTACTCCTACACTCCCAAACAGCTAAAACATACTAAGTTGGTTTTACGGGGACTGTATCATAATACTGAAACTGACGAGATCAAGAGTGCAATCGATTTCTTAGTTCCAAACATAGTGTCGAACGTTTCAAAGTTTTCAACCATTTATTCGAAAAAAAACAACATTGACACAGGTTTATTTCTTATTACGTTGAATTTGGGAAAGTCAGCAAATGAGGTAACAGCTCTAAGGTTCCTTCTTAACCAAAGGATCACTTGGGAATCACCCAGAAATTCTAAGAAGGAGGTACAGTGTTGGAGATGCCAGAAATGGGGTCATATGTCCAATAATTGCAACAGACCCTTCTGTTGCGTTAAGTGTGATCAAAAGCATCTACCAGGGGCTTGTAAGTTTGTTTCGAATGCGAACAATTTGCCTTATTGTGTGAATTGCCAACAGTCTGGCCATCCGTCAAGTTTTAGAGGTTGCCCAGTGTTCAAGAAATTCGTTGAAGGCAAAAATAATCGTAAAAAAGAATCTATTGATAGAAAAATGTTGGCTTCAGCTAATGTGCGCACTTCAATTAACAATTCTAACTTCATATCTCCTAACAGGTCTTTTGCCAGTCTTTTTAAAGATTCTGTTCCGAAAAAATCCGCAAGGCCTGCTTTAATTAAGGAATTTTTAGAGATTGCAAACTCACTGTGTCAACCTGTGGAGCTTTCTTTAGAAGACAAAATTGTGTTATTTTTATCAGATTACAAATCACTGTCAAAAGTGGAAGCTAAGAAACGTTGCATGTCTCTTTTACAAGAAGTTAACGATGCCTATGGTCCGTGATTTTCTTAACGTTCTTTCATTTAATGTTAGGTCACTAATTGAAGTGAGCCGAAGACTAGATTTACTACAGTTGTTAAATTTAAATAACATTGACGTTGCGTTTGTTCAGGAAACTCACTTGAGGGCTAATCAAAAAGTTTACCTGGAGGATTTTACATTTCTTCGTGATAATAGTCAGCTTGGGGTTGGCATAGTATTAAGGAAGTCTTTGAAATTTTCGAAAATTAACGGTGTTGGAATAAGTTTTCCTAATTTATTTATATCAATTGACACTCTAGTTAATGGTGTCACCAAGAAATATTTATTTGGGTCGTTTTATATTCCATGTAACTCTCCACATTCTTTAGTCTATGATGGGCTATCAATCTTAGCGCGCTTGTCTCAAAATTTTGATGGAACCATTGTTGGAGGAGACTTCAATGCAAAAAACGTTGACTGGGGTGATTCCATTAATAATACCAATGGTAATGCACTCTTCAGTTGGTTACAGCACAATATTCTCAGCTTCACAAGGTTATCGGACTCAACACCTTCTTATCCTAACGGTTCGTCTTTTCTTGACCACTTCCTAATCAGCTCAAATCTTTTAAACTCCACAAATCCAAATTTTAAAATTTCCAGTCTTCCTACTTTTTCTGATCATTACCCTCTTAAATTGCATATTAAATTCACGGATTTTGAGTTTCTTCTCCATTCCCCCCATTTTTTCACCTCCTTCAGAAGAACCAATTGGGATACGTTTAGAAATGATTTCGTTAATGAAATAATAAATCATTTTCCTCCGTCTTGTAGAAATTTAAGTAATCACGAAATTGATGCTTTCATATCACTGTTTTCTAATTCTTTAAATTCATTGGTTACACTTCATTCTGAAAGAATTGTTAGAGAAAATAAAAAAATTATTATTTCTGACAATATAAAATATTTGTTTAAAATCAAGCATCGTTGGCAGAGGGATTTGAAGCGTATTTATCATTGTAATTTCAACCGTTCAAGTCCAAGTTACTTACTCCTGTCTAAGCAAATTCAACTGTTGAGCATTATTATTAAAAAACAAGTAGAAATTGAACAGTCCAAAATTTTTAGCGTTAAACTGAGCAAAATTGTGCCAGGCCCAAGGGCTCATAAACAAATCTATAGTTTAATAGGAGCTAAAAAAAAATCATTAGCAAAAAACCTTTCAGTTAACGGCGTCGATATTGAAAATAACGATGAAAAACTGCAACATCTGCTAGCTCATTTTTCCAATATTTACAAGGGTTCTCCTCCTGGCAGGGACATTTCTTATATAGAAAATTCGCTAACAAATATTTTTGCTCAATCTCCACAAAGCATCCATATTTTTAGTAATGTTTTAAGTGCACTCAATGAATGCCACCTTCCTAGGTTGACTTATTTGGACGAAGTTTTCTCTTGTGCTGTTAAACTGAATAGCAAAAGGTCTTCTGGTCTAGATGACGTCTCTAATTTCTTAATTAAAAGACTTCCTATGAAAGCTTTTGAATATATTGCAATTGTTTTTAATAATTGTTTAAATAATTCATATTTTCCTGACGCGTGGAAAGTCTCTAAGATTATTCCTATTCAAAAAAAGTCAAACAACTTTGAGGTAAATAATCTGAGACCAATTTCTTTGTTGTCTAATCTAGGAAAGCTTTTTGAAAACGTTATTCGCAGAATTATGGACGTCGGGCTGGATCCATCTTATATTCCAAATTTGCAGTTTGGTTTTAAAAAAGGTCACTCAACAGTTGATGCTTTATTGAAATTTCAAAATGATATAGTTTCTAACTTGCGTAATCGTCGTTGCACCGTTGCAATTTCTTTAGACATTGATAAGGCTTTTGATCGCGCATATCATAACGGAATTCTTTTTAAAATGTTTCAAATTGGTTTCGCTCCCTCAATTATTAAATTATTCAAGAGTTTCTTTGCAAACAGAAAGTTTTGCGTTCTTTTTAATGGATTGCTTTCGGATATTGGTGACATAAGTTGTGGAGTCCCTCAGGGTTCCATCTTAGCTCCTCATCTTTTCAATATTTTAATGTACGATTTCCCACACTTTGGGCCTAATTCGACGGGTCTTTTGTATGCTGACGACTCTCTTCTGTACTCTCACCATGAGTCCCCTAAGTTGGCGTTAGATCAGACTTTGCAACATCTGCAAATTGTACGACGTTTCTACGAGAAATGGGGTATTAAAGTTAATGCATCTAAAAGTGAAGCCATTTGCATCAGGAATGCTTCAGGGAAATGTAAGTCGTTTGTTGTGCCTGAAAGCAAAACTTTACAATTCGCTCTGAATGGGTCTGAGATTCCTTTCAAGGATTCCATTAAATATCTTGGCATTAATTTTTACAGTCTTCTGAAATTTAACAAACATGCAAGAATTGTACTGAAAAAAGCTTACAGAATTTTGGGCACTTTTTCAAGTATTTTTTGGAACAGAAACTTACCAAAAAGGACAAAACTTTTGTTGTATAAAACCTGTATTAGACCTGTTATCTTGTATGGATTTCCTATTTGGTTTAACGTTTCTCCAACTGTCATTAGAGAATTTGAAATTTTAGAACGCAAGGTCTTACGTCATTGCATTGGAAAGTATTTCCAATCGCCTACAAAACGTTTCTCGAATCGTTTCGTTTATTCGGAAGCTAAAGTTTGCCCAATTGGCCTTTACGTGTCAGATATTCTACATAGATTTATCAATAGAATTTCTTGCCATGTTAACGATTGCATTCTTGATATCTTCAACCAACAAAGAGTTTTTAGCTGGTCAAATTTAAGGTATTTATCACCCATTGGCTTCGCTAACGAAGCTCCCGCTAATTTTGATTTAAATGTGTCACTTTGTCACAATTTTTATAAAAATACAGTTCCTGATTCTCATAGAGGTTAGCACTCAAATGTGTCTAAAAGGTTTGTTTTCTCTTTTTTGGTTTTGTATTAATTTTTTATTATTTTTTTTTCTTTATTTTTCTTTTCTTAGAGCACTAAGTTAGCATTAAGTTAGCATTAAGATCTAATCTAGGTTAAGTGATCTATATATCTCAATCCATGTCAGCTCCGGGAGCAAGAGCGTTTAATGTTCATGTTATTGTTTTCTTCAATGTTCTCTTCTTATTAATAAGTTTGATACTGCTGTACATATATGTTTTTTAGATAATACATTATAGTCTTTAATTTTTATCCACAATTGTAATTTGAATTTTTGTAAACTTATAATGTTGTTGAAAAAAAGGCTCAATAAAATTTCAATTCAATTCAATACTCATGTTTTCATACAAATTTTATGTATTCTATATGTGTGGATACAAACAATCAGTTGGTTTGTGAATTGTGAAGTGGCAATTTGTGTAATTAAAGAAAACCTAGTAAAACATTTTTTTATTTACATTTGAATACATATTTTAAAATTTTAAACCATGAGTAGAAAAATCAGTGTGTCTAAAATTAGTAAAAATAAAAAAATATAATAGATATAGAAAAAAATATAATAGAACATCAAAGGTTCTTAATATGGCTCCAACAACTTTAAGAGCTATTCAAACAAGAGACAAATAAAATACAAGAGGCGACAAAATCTGCTAATCTGATTCTAAGACATTAACTCGCTCAAGAAGTAATCTAATGATAAATATGAAGTCCTTGCTTTCCGTTTGGATTGAAAATCGAGTTGCACAGAAAATACCTTTAAGCAAAATGGCTATTCAGACAAAGGCAAAACATTGTATGAAGATATTAAAAGTAAGTCTACTACTACATCCAACGAAGAGCATTTTGAAGCTAGCAACGTTTGGTTTGAAAGATTGAAAACTCGCGCAAATTTACATAGCCATGCTTTTAAATGTGAAGCAGCTAATGCTACGATCGTTGCTGCTCAATTTAAATTAGACTTAAGGGCATTCATTCGCGAGTGAGGTTGTGTTCGAAAATAAGTCTTTAATGTTGATGAAACGGGCTTATTTTGAAAACGTCTACCAAAGAGAACTTTCATATCGAAATTTGAAAAATCTGCACCGGGATTCAAGGCTAGGGAGGATAGATTGTGACTCTTCGTTTAGGTGGTAATTCTAATGGTGATTTTAAATTTAAACCCTTCCTGATTTACAAGTCAGAAAATTAAAGAGCTTTGAAGGGCTATTCAAAGGATCGACTTTCGGTCCACTGGCGATCTAATAAAAACGCGTGGATGACAGCATCGTTATTTAAAGACTGGGTTTTTACTTGCGCTATTCCTGAAATAAAAACGTATTACAGTAAAGAAAATTTTGACTTCAAGGTTTTAGTTTAAAAACCTACATTAATGATTAATCAGAAAATGTCAAATTTGTGTTTATACCGCTGAACACCACATCAATCCTCTAAGTAAATGGATCAGGGAGTGATATCAAATTTAAAAAGGTGCTCCTTACGACGAGCATTTAAACTGCTTTTAAGTGAAACTGATGGACCAAGTAAGCCAACAAGGCAAAAATTTTGGAAAAAGTTTAACGTTTTAAAGGCAATAGAAATTATTTCCGATTCGTGGGCTGAGGTTAAACCATCTTGCATGAACGGTGTTTGACGAGAATTGCGGCCAGAATGTATTCATAAAAAAAGAAATGATTCTTTACTTTTAGAGGTTGATCATACATCCTCTGTTCGTCTTGACGAACATCGCTAACTTGGCTAGAGACTGAAGGAATGGAAGAAAGGAATTTCAGTCTAGTTTCAACTCTCATTGCGTCATGTCGAAGTTCTCTTGTGCCAAGTGCTTAGTTAGAGTTTCTAATGCTCGTGTGGCTCGTTGCGACCTTTGTGACAATTTATTCCACGCGAGCTATTGTGATATCAGTAATGACGCTTTTAATCTTTGTAAAGTTGATAAAAACATTGTCTTTAATTACGATAAATGCCTATTAATATCGCCTAACTTACTTTCGCAATTTTCAATTATATTGAGTGAATTATAAACTATACGGCATGTTTGCACGATTTCTTTAAAATACTTAATATAAACGCAGCCAGTGAGAGTAACTGTAATTTGTCTCTCCCTACTTCATACGTAGCTGCTGCTGCTCCTCAACAGCGTATTAATTCTTCTCGCTCATTTCTTTATGTTCCTGACTTGACTCAGTCTTCAGAGCGGTTCCCGGTGGAACCGGTTTCGTTGTTCTCCGGTACCAAATCAGTTGATCGGAATGTTCTTAACCCTGTAGTTACGGGTGTTGCGAATCTGAATGGTTTGCTGAAGCTGCTATTCCTGATGCTGTTGTTCCTTCCGTCATGGATTCTTCTGTTGTTATTGATGCTGTTGATGATCCTAATATTGAAGGTAACCGTGACGTGGGCATTAAGGCTACTGTGGCACCACTTCATTAAGAATTTGTTACATTGAGGAATAAACCTAAAAAGTCTAATAAACCAAAGTTCCCATCTAAAACTACGAATTCACGTGCTGATCCCATAGTGGGTTTGAGTGACGCTGCGGACTTAGAGGTTGTGGAACGTAAGAAATGGGTTCATATCCCTTATTTTAAACCGTCTGTTACGGCTGATAATATGATCTCATATATTGAAAAGCATGCCAGAATAAATAAATGCCACCTAGCATGCTTTCGGCTAGTTAGAAAAGACACGTCTGCTGAAAATTTAAAGAAAATCAGCTTCAAAGTGGGCGTTACTCCCCATATTATGAGAGTTTACTGGATCCCACTATCTGGCAGTCTGGAGTACAGTTGAAGCATTTTCGTTTTTTTCCAAAACTAACAGCACTTCAGCCCACCAGGTAATGGATGGGAGCAATTTGTTGCTTTCTAGTTCAGCTCAGCCGCTCTGAATTTATTACCAAAATATGTCCGGAATCAGAACTAAATCCGGTGAGCTTCTGGCTGGTAGCTCTCATGCTGATTATGATATTAGTGTTTTTGTTGAGACCTGGCTCAACTCTGACTTCTATGATGCGGAATTCTTTGATGCTAATATGTACCAAGTTTTTCGAAAGAACCGAGATGCCTTAAAGACGGGCTTCAAGAGAGGAGGTGGTGTTTTGATAGCAGTCAAGTGGATATTTCATACATCACTGTTCGATCTGCACAATAAAGACACGCTACTGGATCAGCTCGCGGTTTCAGTTGCTGATGCAGCAGGAAATATTTATTTGGCGGTCTCTTATATTGCGCCTAATAGTGATGATAATTTGTATTAGGCTCATGTTGACAATATCATTAATTTAGTTTCTTCTGTTGGATTGAATTGTAATTTCTGTGTTTTAAGTGATTTCAATTTAAGTAAAATTTTATGGGCGCTAGCGCCTGACAGTGTGGGTCTGTTTGCAAATAATGTTAACCACGCTTGTGAAATCCAGCTGATTGATAATCTGCTTAGTCTTGGTTTTTCTCAAATAAACTACTTTAAAAACACAATCAATAGAATATTGGATCTTTGATATTTGTAACTGACAATGTTAATTTCTCTATTGAAGAATGTAATTATGTTCCCGTTTTGTGCCGCTGGCATTCATCACATACCTCTTGTCTTAAAAATTGGTTTCTATGATTATGTCTCAAACTCCCCTATCACTGATAGTCTTAAGCTCATCCTTAGCAGATGTAATTTTGATAATTTGAATCATTGCCTTTCAATTGTTGATTGGCATGACTTACTTTCTAATAAAGCTTTAACACATTGATACAATATTTTCAAAGATACCATTTTAGATACTTGTAAGCGGGAAATCCCAGCCTTACCTCCTAAAATCTACAAGATGCCATGGTACACTAAGGGTTTGAAAAAACTGAAAAATTTGCGTAAGAAATTCTGGAATCTGTTTAAGTGTTCCGGTTCTTCGGAATTTGAATCGAAATATTTATTTTATTCGAGAGAGTTCATTTTTTTAAATAAATTCTTGTACAAACAGCATATTTTAAATTATGAGAGTTCCATTAGATCTGATCCAAAATGTTTTTGGAAATTCATTCAATCCAAGAAATCCGGTTCTTTTATTCCCTCCTCCATGTATTTAAATGAATGTGTCTACCTCCATATCAGGCACAGTCGACCTCTTCAAGAAATACTTTCAATCAAACTTTGAGACTAGTAGGCCATGGCACGAAGTCTCAGTTCTAAATAAAATTTAGTCAAATTTGAACATCGGTTCCTTAAATGTGTCCGAGTTAGAGGTTCTAAATGCTTTGATTGCTTGTAAGAATTCTTTTAAATCTGACCTAGATTGTTTTCCCCCTATTCTTTTGAAGAAGTGCGCTGATGCGTTATGCAAACCTCTTTGTATTATATTTAACAAATCTCTTGCGGATGGCAGTTTTATTGATCAATGGAAGTAGTAGGGATATGTACCTTCTAATCCATAGCTTCTCCTGTGTATTTCGCAGGTGCCATAGGATTTTTATGAGTCAAGCGATTATGGGAATGTGTGCTCGCGGGTGGCAGCTTGCTTAGCAGAGGCTGCCTAAGCAAGCAAAGGCTGCCTAAGCAGAAGTAGTGTTGTAGTTGCTGTTGTTTATTTAATTGCTTCGCTTTTGAGACGCCGCCTCAGAAGCGTAGTGAAATTTATTGTAAACATAAAGTGAAGGGATCGAACTGTGGCTTCGCGTGCATGTATGATCTGGAGCGTGGGGCTGCCTAAGCAGAGGCTGCGTAAGCAGAAGTGCTGTTGTAGTTGTTGTTGTTTATTTAATAGCTTGGGACCGAACTGTGGCTTGGCTTGAATTTACTGGAATTAAAGTAATGTAAACATTTCCGAAGAATGCAATAAAATTAAGCGGAACTGAGCCGAACATGATTGAATATATTCAGATTTTTTATCTAAAAGATTGGGCCCATCATGTTCAGACCAATAAACATAAAAAGAATTGTTGGGTCCTAATAAGCGAACATTTAAAATTAATAAAGTCTGCCTTTAATGACAGAATTGAGACATATGTGTTGGAGAATGATGATGAGGGTTTGCTAATACCGGAGCTATTTTTTAAAAAGGCTGAGGAGGCAGTTTTGGCTGCTCTGCGAACGTTATTAATGAAACACTCAGCATATAAATTCAATATGGAGATATATGCTGAGTATGTTAAAATAACTAATGATGATGAAATGATTGTTGAAATTAAATCATTTCAATCGAAAATGATAATGGTTAACCGCGCCGAAGAGTTGGCAAACATCTATAATGATATGCATGACCAGCTACGGAAAAAAATGTCCGAGTTCCAGGAAAGGGACAGTGGCTGGTCATTGGTTAAAATATGCCACTTGGAGTTTAATGTTAACCAATATCGGCCTCTGCAGGGATCGTCGTACATCCCACTCCCGAAGAAGCTGCAGGAGAAGCATGCGTGTGTCAATGTCAAAAATGACGACGCATTCTGCTTCAAGTGGGCTATGATATCGTCAATGTATCCCTTACCACATCACGTAGAAAGAGCTTCCAGCTATCATATTAATAATATTGAAAAGCCTGTAATAGTATTGGAGAATGGTGTGTCGTTGAATTTCAACGCATTAACGTTCCCACTCTCGTTAAATCAAGTCTCCCGATTCGAAGAAATAATTCCAAACATCAGTGTGAATGTGTTTGGATATGATGAGGAGATCGGGAGCATCGTGGGACCTTATTACTCCACCAAGCAGGAGAAGTCCTCCCACATAAACCTCCTGCTAATTCAGGAGGAGGAGCGGTCCCACTACGTGAGGATAAAGAGCATGTCAAGGTAATTTTAATTAAAACTAATGATTAGTGATTTTCATAGCACTAATTGTGTGTTTTCGCTCTTTTCTCTTTTCAGATTAATAAAATCTCAACAAACGGCACCTAAAGTTAGATTATTCTTCTGCAACAGCTGCCTGCAGTACTCGCACAATACGACTACTGCAGAGCAGCACAAAGAGATATGTAAAAAGGTGGTGACGGTGATGCCCCAACAGGAGGAGGCATCACTTAGTTTTAAGAATTTAGAACGTAAGTTAGACGTACCGTTTGTAGTTTATAGCGATTTCGAGTGTATTTTAAGAAATGTAGATAGTAGTGTAGATGTAAGAAATAAAAAAGGTAATAATTATTCGAGTATATATTGTATATAAAAGTAAAGGTGACGACACGTTTTATATCTTAAAAAAAGTACGCTTAACTGCCAAAATTTCTAACGCAATGGCGAAAACCGCATCAAAATCTACATAAGTGCCAAGAAAGAGTTGTTGTTGCAATGCAACTACCTACCGCCGACAAAGGGTACGGTGCCGTTGGTAACACACAGCTGAAACTTGATGGGTGAGCAATTTATGGAAAATTAATGAAAAAATTACTTTTAAAAAAGACTTTCGTTATAAAAAGGTCCTAAATAAGTCCTAAAAATTATATTTTCAAATAAAAGTCTCAAAATAACTCTTCCAAATGACTTATAAAATAATAGTCCTTAAAAACTACCAAATTCCAATTTCAATCAAGGCATTTCATTCGCTATTGCATGAAACAAAAAGAAATTTCGAAAAAGATTTCGTAACAATTGTCCTACCCCAGCCAGTGACCACAGTTGGCACCCCATACAAAGAGGTATTTTATCATTTATTCTAAATTATTTCAACAATATCTTACTTAAGAAATGATGTCACAAATTATTTGAAATAATTATCGCATATGCTTGGTTATTGGAAATAACCATTATATTTCATTTTAAAATAACGAAAGTATTTCAGATAACTCGTTATTTCAGTTGATAATCTCACAAATTATTTGAGATAATTATCGCATCTGCATGGTTATTTGAAATAACCATTTTATCTAATTTTGAAATAATGAAAGTATTTGAGATAACTCGTTCTTTCATTGTGAAATAAAATTCTTATTTGAGATAAGAAATTATCTCAATTTGCACAGACATGTGTTGTGTGAGCAGATTGGGGGCTCGAAATGAATATGCCACTGAGTGCATTAAACCAAAGAGTGACCATTTATTTCTATAATAATATATAATAATAAAAATAGTCATCTCTTGTCTTTCAGTCTGGTCGGACTAGCTGGAAAATGCCGGAAGAAAATTGTGCTAATCGTATTTATGTGAATAACATAAAAAACTCTGCGAATACTTGCAAGATTTGCAAAGCTAATTTCCATAAACTTTGATTAAATGTTGATGAGTCTTCTCATCATGCTTCCATCAATAAGCTAACAGTTGAACTTGCAGAATTAAAACAGAAGTTCAGTTCAGAAAGTAAAGCCGTGAACGATCTTAATAAAAAGTTTGATGAATTTTTTAGTGCAAATGCTAATTCTCTAGCAATAAAAAACTCAAATAAGGCAAAGCATGCTAACAATATAGAAACCGGTCTAGTACCCCTTGCCGCATGAAAACTATGTCATCGACGCGTACAAACTCTGTGTTGGACGGTCACGCTCCCATCTCCTTTTCTGCTGCTGCTACTGTTATTCTTCCTGTTATTACTTATGCTCCTCTCGGCGCTGACGCTTATGTTGTTGGTACTGCATAGGATGCTCTCTGCTCTACAAATACTGCCAATCATCAGTCTACGGATTGGGTAACTGTAAGAAGAATTAATGCAAAAAAACGACATATTGTTGTTGATCAATGTTAAAAGAATGAACTTGAGGTTATTTCTAAAAAAAACTAAATCTATCTTCATTTAAGCCTACTGTTTCTAAAGAAAACATTATTTCCTATGTTGAGAAACATGCGAATATTCATTAGGCATTATATTTCGTGCTTTAAATTGGTTAACAAAGATGCTGACCTCACTACTCTAAATAGCATAAATTTTAAACTTGGGGTAGAGATTAATTATTACAATTCTATTTTTACAATTCTTTTTGCCAATCAAATATTAGTGTTCGCCCTTTCAATTTTTTTCAAAAATCGGAAATACCACAAATGGTGGATTAGTGGTAACTTCTGCTAATAATGTAACAGCTAATCAATTAGATGATTCAGTGTTAAAAATGTATTTGGAATTATCTCTAATTTTCGTTGTGCATCGTAATATGTTCGAACTTGTGTTTATTTATTTTCGGGGAATCACACTCCTAATTTTAGTTTTTAGTGTACACACATATTATACATATTATACTCATGTTTTCATACAAATTTTATGTATTCTATATGTGTGGATACAAACAATCAGTTGGTTTGTGAATTGTGAAGTGGCAATTTGTGTAATTAAAGAAAACCTAGTAAAACATTTTTTTATTTACATTTGAATACATATTTTAAAATTTTAAACCATGAGTAGAAAAATCAGTGTGTCTAAAATTAGTAAAAATAAAAATATATAATAGATATAGAAAAAAATATAATAGAACATCAAAAGTTCTTAATATGGCTCCAACAACTTTAAGATCTATTCAAACAAGAGTCAAATAAAATACAAGAGGCGACAAAATCTGCTAATCTGATTCTAAGACATTAACTCGCTCAAGAAGTAATCTAATGATAAATATGAAGTCCTTGCTTTCCGTTTGGATTGAAAATCGAGTTGCACAGAAAATACCTTTAAGCAAAATGGCTATTCAGACAAAGGCAAAACATTGTATGAAGATATTAAAAGTAAATCTACTACTACATCCAACGAAGAGCATTTTGAAACTAGCAACGGTTGGTTTGAAAGATTAAAAACTCGCGCAAATTTGCATAGCCATGCTTTTAAATGTGAAGCAGCTAATGCTACGATCGTTGCTGCTCAATTTAAATTAGACTTAAGGGCATTCATTCGCGAGTGAGGTTGTGTTCGAAAATAAGTCTTTAATGTTGATGAAACGGGCTTATTTTGAAAACGTCTACCAAAGAGAACTTTCATATCGAAATTTGAAAAATCTGCACCGGGATTCAAGGCTAGGGAGGATAGATTGTGACTCTTCGTTTAGGTGGTAATTCTAATGGTGATTTTAAATTTAAACCCTTCCTGATTTACAAGTCAGAAAATTAAAGAGCTTTGAAGGGCTATTTAAAGGATCGACTTTCGGTCCACTGGCGATCTAATAAAAACGCGTGGATGACAGCATCGTTATTTAAAGACTGGGTTTTTACTTGCGCTATTCCTGAAATAAAAACGTATTACAGTAAAGAAAATTTTGACTTCAAGGTTTTAGTTTAAAAACCTACATTAATGATTAATCAGAAAATGTCAAATTTGTGTTTATACCGCTGAACACCACATCAATCCTCTAAGTAAATGGATCAGGGAGTGATATCAAATTTAAAAAGGTGCTCCTTACGACGAGCATATAAACTGCTTTTAAGTGAAACTGATGGACCAGGTAAGCCAACAAGGCAAAAATTTTGGAAAAAGTTTAACGTTTAGCAATAGAAATTATTTCCGATTCGTGGGCTGAGGTTAAACCATCTTGCATGAACGGTGTTTGACGAGAATTGCGGCCAGAATGTGTTCATAAAAAAAGAAATGATTCTTTACTTTTAGAGGTTGATCATACATCCTCTATTCGTCAAGAAATCGCTAACTTGGCTAGAGACTGAAGGAATGGAAGAAAGGAATTTCAGTCTAGTTTCAACTCTCATTGCGTCATGTCGAACTTCTCTTGTGCCAAGTGCTTAGTTAGAGTTTCTAATGCTCGTGTGGTTCGTTGCGACCTTTGTGACAATTTATTCCACGCGAGCTATTGTGATATCAGTAATGACGCTTTTAATCTTTGTAAAGTTGATAAAAACATTGTCTTTAATTACGATAAATGCCTATTAATATCGCCTAACTTACTTTCGCAATTTTCAATTATATTGAGTGAATTATAAACTATACGGCATGTTTGCACGATTTCTTTAAAATACTTAATATAAACGCAGCCAGTGAGAGTAACTGTAATTTGTCTCTCCCTACTTCATACGTAGCTGCTGCTGCTCCTCAACAGCGTATTAATTCTTCTCGCTCATTTCTTTATGTTCCTGACTTGACTCAGTCTTCAGAGCGGTTCCCGGTGGAACCGGTTTCGTTGTTCTCCGGTACCAAATCAGTTGATCGGAATGTTCTTAACCCTGTAGTTACGGGTGTTGCGAATCTGAATGGTTTGCTGAAGCTGCTATTCCTGATGCTGTTGTTCCTTCCGTCATGGATTCTTCTGTTGTTATTGATGCTGTTGATGATCCTAATATTGAAGGTAACCGTGACGTGGGCATTAAGGCTACTGTGGCACCACTTCATTAAGAATTTGTTACATTGAGGAATAAACCTAAAAAGTCTAATAAACCAAAGTTCCCATCTAAAACTACGAATTCACGTGCTGATCCCATAGTGGGTTTGAGTGACGCTGCGGACTTAGAGGTTGTGGAACGTAAGAAATGGGTTCATATCCCTTATTTTAAACCGTCTGTTACGGCTGATAATATGATCTCATATATTGAAAAGCATGCCAGAATAAATAAATGCCACCTAGCATGCTTTCGGCTAGTTAGAAAAGACACGTCTGCTGAAAATTTAAAGAAAATCAGCTTCAAAGTGGGCGTTACTCCCGCATATTATGAGAGTTTACTGGATCCCACTATCTGGCAGTCTGGAGTACAGTTGAAGCATTTTCGTTTTTTTCCAAAATTAACAGCACTTCAGCCCACCAGGTAATGGATGGGAGCAATTTGTTGCTTTCTAGTTCAGCTCAGCCGCTCTGAATATATTACCAAAATATGTCCGGAATCAGAACTAAATCCGGTGAGCTTCTGGCTGGTAGCTCTCATGCTGATTATGATATTAGTGTTTTTGTTGAGACCTGGCTCAACTCTGACTTCTATGATGCGGAATTCTTTGATGCTAATATGTACCAAGTTTTTCGAAAGAACCGGGATGCCTTAAAGACGGGCTTCAAGAGAGGAGGTGGTGTTTTGATAGCAGTCAAGCGGATATTTCATACATCACTGTTCGATCTGCACAATAAAGACACGCTACTGGATCAGCTCGCGGTTTCAGTTGCTGATGCAGCAGGAAATATTTATTTGGCGGTCTCTTATATTGCGCCTAATAGTGATGATAATTTGTATATGGCTCATGTTGACAATATCATTAATTTAGTTTCTTCTGTTGGATTGAATTGTAATTTCTGTGTTTTAAGTGATTTCAATTTAAGTCAAATTTTATGGGCGCTAGCGCCTGACAGTGTGGGTCTATTTGCAAATAATGTTAACCACGCTTGTGAAATCCAGCTGATTGATAATCTGCTTAGTCTTGGTTTTTCTCAAATAAACTACTTTAAAAACACAATCAATAGAATATTGGATCTTTGATATTTGTAACTGACAATGTTAATTTCTCTATTGAAGAATGTAATTATGTTCCCGTTTTGTGCCGCTGGCATTCATCACATACCTCTTGTCTTAAAAATTGGTTTCTATGATTATGTCTCAAACTCCCCTATCACTGATAGTCTTAAGCTCATCCTTAGCAGATGTAATTTTGATAATTTGAATCATTGCCTTTCAATTGTTGATTGGCATGACTTACTTTCTAATAAAGCTTTAACACATTGATACAATATTTTCAAAGATACCATTTTAGATACTTGTAAGCGGGAAATCCCAGCCTTACCTCCTAAAATCTACAAGATGCCATGGTACACTAAGGGTTTGAAAAAACTGAAAAATTTGCGTAAGAAATTCTGGAATCTGTTTAAGTGTTCCGGTTCTTCGGAATTTGAATCGAAATATTTATTTTATTCGAGAGAGTTCATTTTTTTAAATAAATTCTTGTACAAACAGCATATTTTAAATTATGAGAGTTCCATTAGATCTGATCCAAAATGTTTTTGGAAATTCATTCAATCCAAGAAATCCGGTTCTTTTATTCCCTCCTCCATGTATTTAAATGAATGTGTCTACCTCCATATCAGGCACAGTCGACCTCTTCAAGAAATACTTTCAATCAAACTTTGAGACTAGTAGGCCATGGCACGAAGTCTCAGTTCTAAATAAAATTTAGTCAAATTTGAACATCGGTTCCTTAAATGTGTCCGAGTTAGAGGTTCTAAATGCTTTGATTGCTTGTAAGAATTCTTTTAAATCTGACCTAGATTGTTTTCCCCCTATTCTTTTGAAGAAGTGCGCTGATGCGTTATGCAAACCTCTTTGTATTATATTTAACAAATCTCTTGCGGATGGCAGTTTTATTGATCAATGGAAGTAGTAGGGATATGTACCTTCTAATCCATAGCTTCTCCTGTGTATTTCGCAGGTGCCATAGGATTTTTATGAGTCAAGCGATTATGGGAATGTGTGCTCGCGGGTGGCAGCTTGCTAAGCAGAGGCTGCCTAAGCAAGCAAAGGCTGCCTAAGCAGAAGTAGTGTTGTAGTTGCTGTTGTTTATTTAATTGCTTCGCTTTTGAGACGCCGCCTCAGAAGCGTAGTGAAATTTATTGTAAACATAAAGTGAAGGGATCGAACTGTGGCTTCGCGTGCATGTATGATCTGGAGCGTGGGGCTGCCTAAGCAGAGGCTGCGTAAGCAGAAGTGCTGTTGTAGTTGTTGTTGTTTATTTAATAGCTTGGGACCGAACTGTGGCTTGGCTTGAATTTACTGGAATTAAAGTAATGTAAACATTTCCGAAGAATGCAATAAAATTAAGCGGAACTGAGCCGAACATGATTGAATATATTCAGATTTTTTATCTAAAAGATTGGGCCCATCATGTTCAGACCAATAAACATAAAAAGAATTGTTGGGTCCTAATAAGCGAACATTTAAAATTAATAAAGTCTGCCTTTAATGACAGAATTGAGACATATGTGTTGGAGAATGATGATGAGGGTTTGCTAATACCGGAGCTATTTTTTAAAAAGGCTGAGGAGGCAGTTTTGGCTGCTCTGCGAACGTTATTAATGAAACACTCAGCATATAAATTCAATATGGAGATATATGCTGAGTATGTTAAAATAACTAATGATGATGAAATGATTGTTGAAATTAAATCATTTCAATCGAAAATGATAATGGTTAACCGCGCCGAAGAGTTGGCAAACATCTATAATGATATGCATGACCAGCTACGGAAAAAAATGTCCGAGTTCCAGGAAAGGGACAGTGGCTGGTCATTGATTAAAATATGCCACTTGGAGTTTAATGTTAACCAATATCGGCCTCTGCAGGGATCGTCGTACATCCCACTCCCGAAGAAGCTGCAGGAGAAGCATGCGTGTGTCAATGTCAAAAATGACGACGCATTCTGCTTCAAGTGGGCTATGATATCGTCAATGTATCCCTTACCACATCACGTAGAAAGAGCTTCCAGCTATCATATTAATAATATTGAAAAGCCTGTAATAGTATTGGAGAATGGTGTGTCGTTGAATTTCAACGCATTAACGTTCCCACTCTCGTTAAATCAAGTCTCCCGATTCGAAGAAATAATTCCAAACATCAGTGTGAATGTGTTTGGATATGATGAGGAGATCGGGAGCATCGTGGGACCTTATTACTCCACCAAGCAGGAGAAGTCCTCCCACATAAACCTCCTGCTAATTCAGGAGGAGGAGCGGTCCCACTACGTGAGGATAAAGAGCATGTCAAGGTAATTTTAATTAAAACTAATGATTAGTGATTTTCATAGCACTAATTTTGTGTTTTCGCTCTTTTCTCTTTTCAGATTAATAAAATCTCAACAAACGGCACCTAAAGTTAGATTATTCTTCTGCAACAGCTGCCTGCAGTACTCGCACAATACGACTACTGCAGAGCAGCACAAAGAGATATGTAAAAAGGTGGTGACGGTGATGCCCCAACAGGAGGAGGCATCACTTAGTTTTAAGAATTTAGAACGTAAGTTAGACGTACCATTTGTAGTTTATAGCGATTTCGAGTGTATTTTAAGAAATGTAGATAGTAGTGTAGATGTAAGAAATAAAAAAAGTAATAATTATTCGAGTATATATTGTATATAAAAGTAAAGGTGACGACACGTTTTATATCTTAAAAAAGTACGCTTAACTGCCAAAATTTCTAACGCAATGGCGAAAACCGCATCAAAATCTACATAAGTGCCAAGAAAGAGTTGTTGTTGCAATGCAACTACCTACCGCCGACAAAGGGTACGGTGCCGTTGGTAACACACAGCTGAAACTTGATGGGTGAGCAATTCATGGAAAATTAATGAAAAAATTACTTTTAAAAAAGACTTTCGTTATAAAAAGGTCCTAAATAAGTCCTAAAAATTATCTTTTCAAATAAAAGTCTCAAAATAACTCTTCCAAATGACTTATAAAAATAATAGTCCTTAAAAACTACCAAATTCCAATTTCAATCAAGGCATTTCATTCGCTATTGCATGAAACAAAAAGAAATTTCGAAAAAGATTTCGTAACAATTGTCCTACCCCAGCCAGTGACCACAGTTGGCACCCCATACAAAGAGGTATTTTATCATTTATTCTAAATTATTTCAAAAATATCGTAGTTAAGAAATGATGTCACAAATTATTTGAAATAATTATCGCATATGCTTGGTTATTGGAAATAACCATTATATTTCATTTTGAAATAACGAAAGTATTTCAGATAACTCGTTATTTCAGTTGATAATCTCACAAATTATTTGAGATAATTATCGCATCTGCATGGTTATTTGAAATAACCATTTTATCTAATTTTGAAATAATGAAAGTATTTGAGATAACTCGTTCTTTCATTGTGAAATAAAATTCTTATTTGAGATAAGAAATTATCTCAATTTGCACAGGCATGTGTTGTGTGAGCAGATTGGGGGCTCGAAATGAATATGCCACTGAGTGCATTAAACCAAAGAGTGACCATTTATTTCTATAATAATATATAATAATAAAAATAGTCATCTCTTGTCCTTCAGTCTGGTCGGACTAGCTGGAAAATGCCGGAAGAAAATTGTGCTAATCGTATTTATGTGAATAACATAAAAAACTCTGCGAATACTTGCAAGATTTGCAAAGCTAATTTCCATAAACTTTGTTTAAATGTTGATGAGTCTTCTCATCATGCTTCCATCAATAAGCTAACAGTTGAACTTGCAGAATTAAAACAGAAGTTCAGTTCAGAAAGTAAAGCCGTGAACGATCTTAATAAAAAGTTTGATGAATTTTTTAGTGCAAATGCTAATGCTAATATGTTGGACGGTCACGCTCCCATCTCCTTTTCTGCTGCTGCTACTGTTATTCTTCCTGTTATTACTTATGCTCCTCTCGGCACTGACGCTTATGTTGTTGGTACTGCATAGGATGCTCTCTGCTCTACAAATACTGCCAATCATCAGTCTACGGATTGGGTAACTGTAAGAAGAATTAATGCAAAAAAACGACATATTGTTGTTGATCAATGTTAAAAGAATGAACTTGAGGTTATTTCTAAAAAAAACTAAATCTATCTTCATTTAAGCCTACTGTTTCTAAAGAAAACATTATTTCCTATGTTGAGAAACATGCGAATATTCATTAGGCATTATATTTCGTGCTTTAAATTGGTTAACAAAGATGCTGACCTCACTACTCTAAATAGCAAAATTTTAAACTTGGAGTAGAGATTAATTATTACAATTCTATTTTTACAATTCTTTTTGCCAATCAAATATTAGTGTTCGCCCTTTCAATTTTTTTCAAAAATCGGAAATACCACAAATGGTGGATTAGTGGTAACTTCTGCTAATAATGTAACAGCTAATCAATTAGATGATTCAGTGTTAAAAATGTATTTGGAATTATCTCTAATTTTCGTTGTGCATCGTAATATGTTCGAACTTGTGTTTATTTATTTTCGGGGAATCACACTACTAATTTTAGTTTTTAGTGTACACACATATTATACATATTATACTCATGTTTTCATACAAATTTTATGTATTCTATATGTGTGGATACAAACAATCAGTTGGTTTGTGAATTGTGAAGTGGCAATTTGTGTAATTAAAGAAAACCTAGTAAAACATTTTTTATTTACATTTGAATACATATTTTAAAATTTTAAACCATGAGTAGAAAAATCAGTGTGTCTAAAATTAGTAAAAATAAAAAAATATAATAGATATAGAAAAAAATATAATAGAACATCAAAAGTTCTTAATATGGCTCCAACAACTTTAAGATCTATTCAAACAAGAGACAAATAAAATACAAGAGGCGACAAAATCTGCTAATCTGATTCTAAGACATTAACTCGCTCAAGAAGTAATCTAATGATAAAAATGAAGTCCTTGCTTTCTGTTTGGATTGAAAATCGAGTTGCACAGAAAATACCTTTAAGCAAAATGGCTATTCAGACAAAGGCAAAACATTGTATGAAGATATTAAAAGTAAATCTACTACTACATCCAACGAAGAGCATTTTGAAACTAGCAACGGTTGGTTTGAAAGATTAAAAACTCGCGCAAATTTGCATAGCCATGCTTTTAAATGTGAAGCAGCTAATGCTACGATCGTTGCTGCTCAATTTAAATTAGACTTAAGGGCATTCATTCGCGAGTGAGGTTGTGTTCGAAAATAAGTCTTTAATGTTGATGAAACGGGCTTATTTTGAAAACGTCTACCAAAGAGAACTTTCATATCGAAATTTGAAAAATCTGCACCGGGATTCAAGGCTAGGGAGGATAGATTGTGACTCTTCGTTTAGGTGGTAATTCTAATGGTGATTTTAAATTTAAACCCTTCCTGATTTACAAGTCAGAAAATTAAAGAGCTTTGAAGGGCTATTCAAAGGATCGACTTTCGGTCCACTGGCGATCTAATAAAAACGCGTGGATGACAGCATCGTTATTTAAAGACTGGGTTTTTACTTGCGCTATTCCTGAAATAAAAACGTATTACAGTAAAGAAAATTTTGACTTCAAGGTTTTAGTTTAAAAACCTACATTAATGATTAATCAGAAAATGTCAAATTTGTGTTTATACCGCTGAACACCACATCAATCCTCTAAGTAAAGGGATCAGGGAGTGATATCAAATTTAAAAAGGTGCTCCTTACGACGAGCATTTAAACTGCTTTTAAGTGAAACTGATGGACCAGGTAAGCCAACAAGGCAAGAATTTTGGAAAAAGTTTAACGTTTTAAAGGCAATAGAAATTATTTCCGATTCGTGGGCTGAGGTTAAACCATCTTGCATGAACGGTGTTTGACGAGAATTGCGGCCAGAATGTGTTCATAAAAAAAGAAATGATTCTTTAGTTTTAGAGGTTGATCATACATCCTCTGTTCGTCAGGAAATCGCTAACTTGGCTAGAGACTGAAGGAATGGAAGAAAGGAATTTCAGTCTAGTTTCAACTCTCATTGCGTCATGTCGAACTTCTCTTGTGCCAAGTGCTTAGTTAGAGTTTCTAATGCTCGTGTGGTTCGTTGCGACATTTGTGACAATTTATTCCACGCGAGCTATTGTGATATCAGTAATGACGCTTTTAATCTTTGTAAAGTTGATAAAAACATTGTCTTTAATTACGATAAATGCCTATTAATATCGCCTAACTTACTTTCGCAATTTTCAATTATATTGAGTGAATTATAAACTATACGGCATGTTTGCACGATTTCTTTAAAATACTTAATATAAACACAGCCAGTGAGAGTAACTGTAATTTGTCTCTCCCTACTTCATACGTAGCTGCTGCTGCTCCTCAACAGCGTATTAATTCTTCTCGCTCATTTCTTTATGTTCCTGACTTGACTCAGTCTTCAGAGCGGTTCCCGGTGGAACCGGTTTCGTTGTTCTCCGGTACCAAATCAGTTGATCGGAATGTTCTTAACAGTTACAGTACACCCTGTATCACAGTCCCAACATGTATTTACAACTTAGATTTACGCTACATTGTAAATCTAAGTGTTGCATCGTAAACTTGAATACATTATAAATCTAAAATACCACCCTTGTTTTCTTGTCTTTAACTATAAAATTTCAATCCACTTAAATTCTGTAAACTTCAAGTCATTGCCTCCAGATTGCAACATTTTAACTTTATGTTGCAACACTTCACTTTCAGTTCCAATGATTTCCATTTAAAATTTCCAAACACTTAAGATTCAATAAGCAGCAATTAAATCTACCATTATGCAACTTTACATTTTATGGGTCACAAAAATCGAATTCTCAGAACCCGCTTATTTGACCAAGTAAGGGTTCATTACTCTGCGCAGCAACGACCAAGCTAGAGAAATTCAAAGATAAACAAAATAAGCGTTCTCTCTCAGAAATACAGTCAAATAAGAGAAACGCAAAAGCAATTAAAGCGAGCGTTCCCTCTCGCAAATCGATCATGCAGCCAATGACAATTTTAGACCAAAATTAATTACTTTGCCTTTGCCAATCAGAAACTCAGAGATTGGATTTAAAACTTTCTACACTTTTCCTCTCTTGCGACAAATATGGTAGAAAAGAAAAAGAATTATTTGAGGTATCGATGAAAAAGACTATAAAAACCCAGGAAGTTCAGTTCAAGAGAGCAGTTCCAAATATTTTGATTTAGTGAAGTTCAGTTCTAAAATATTATATTGAAAAAGTGACTAATAAAGAAATGAAAAATTAAAAGGAAACAAAGTATAGTGTTATTATTTAAAACCTTTTGGTAATTTAACTGGCGCAGTCGGCAGGATTGTTGAAATATCGAAGGAAGATCTTGGTATTTGCGTTTTAACGCTTAATCAACAATCTATAATCTTCTAAGAGGAAGAACCAACAGTCTACAATTTCCTATAATCTTCTAAGAAGAAGGATCAACAGTTTTCTATAATTTACAATCTTCTAAGAGGAAGAACCAACAGTCTACAATTTCCTATAATCTTCTAAGAAGAAGGATCAACAGTTTCCTATAATTTACAATCTTCTAAGCGGAGGAATCAACCATCTATATTCGGCTAAAAGGAAGAATCAGCACGAGGAAAAAAAAAGGAAACAAGAGGGAAATTCCCCAAGGACAGGAAGGACAGCCAAGTAAAAATAAGTTGAAATCAAAGGTCACGTAAGCTAAAAACACTGTTATATATATTTAATAGAATTTAAATATAACCTGTGAAATATTTATATAATCGTGAAAAATTCTAAAATTTTGACATTTTTTGGTGAAATTTTTTTTCCCCTTTTAACAAAATGACTGATCCAAAACCAACCAAACAAACAGTAACTTTAGATCCTATTAAATACCTCAGTACCCTGCCAGACTTTAACGGCAATAATAAGGACATACAAACTTTCATTGAGTTAGTAGACAGAGTAAATCCATTTTTGAACACTTTCGACGACAGTTCACAATTACTTTTTTCCGACATAATTAAAAGTAAACTAAAAGGAAAAGCTAGGGAGGTTATAGAAATAAATAGACAGGCTTCCACTTGGGATGAAATAAAAGAAGTACTTTATAAGAATTTCGGTGATCGACTTAGTTGTGAAGAACTTTTTGACGAAATGCGTGGTGTCGTTTTTAAAACAAATGCAATAGACTTTTATAATGAAATAACAGACAAACTACGAAGACTCAATAATAAATATACAGTGCTACTGGGGAATACAGCTGCAGCTAATGAGTGCGCTGTAAACAATAAGAAAACTGCACTAAATGTTTTTAAGCAAAAAATACCTGAGCCCATGCGTACAATTTTATATTGTAGAAATCCCAGTAATTTAGAATCTGCAATGGATATTTTATACGCAGCCGGACAAGCATATATAAATCCATCCAGTAACCCCTCCAGATATAATAATACAAAAAATCATTACACTAATAAAGGACAGCAACCTCAAACAAATAGAACTTATAATAGCGAAAATCAAAATAATCATAATAATAATCGAAATCAATTAATAAATAGAAATTATATTAACCAAAGTCAAAATAATTATAACCGATATCAATCAACAAACAGAAGTAATAACCATAATAATCAAAATTACAATAATCACGAAAACAATAATTATCAACCAATAAATAGAAATAGTAATTATCAAAGAGAACGAAATAATCATAATCCATCACCACCAGCTAGAAATTATAATGGCAGCATTGATAGAACTAATCAACCACCCCCAGAACCTATGGACATAAACACTTCTTCTATTACTGAACATGAAAATTTTCGCTTAACAGCCTCAACCGAAACTTACCCTATATAGTAATTAAATCTAAAACGAGACCTTTAAAATTTATAATAGACACTGGGGCAACACATTCGATTATAAATCCCAACATATGCAACCCCAAATGGAAAGTTCCTACCGAAAAAATCACTCTTAAAACTTTGCAAGCAGAGGTAGAAATTAAAGAAAAGGTAGTCATACCACTGTTTGAAGAATTAGGAGATACAAACAAAAAGGTGAATATGTATATCTGTAAATTCCATGACCAATACGATGGTTTAATTCGAAATAATATTTTGCGAGAAATAGAAGCAGTTATTGACTACGGAAAAAATAAATTATATGCAGGAAACAAGAGTTTGCCAATTAATTTTAATTTCATAGATAAACGGTTTTTCTTTTTCTCACAAAAAGGTTTATATAAAATCGAGATTCCTATAGACTATGAAAAAGGACTTTTTTATTCCCCTGAGAAAATATCATCAGATAATATAATAAAAATAGAAGAGGGAATTTATAACGCTGAAAATTTTAATACAAAAATAAACGTTACAGTTTTACAAAATGTACCACGACAAGTTCAATTTAAATTAAAACAAATTACCCCAGTCACTAGCGAAAATTTTTATGTATCTCAAGAGAGATCACATAAAAAACCGCTCCTCGAACAATTACGTACTGATCACCTTAACCAAGAGGAAAGGTATCAATTACAAAATATTGTAAAAAGATTTAAAAATTTATTCTATGATGATGAAGGAAAATCTGACTTGACTTTTACAAACGCAATAAAACATAGAATTCGAACGATCGAACATGCACCCATTCACGTAAAGTCCTATAGATATCCCTATATTCACAAGAGTGAAGTAGAGGAACAAATAAAAGAAATGTTAGAGAAAGGAATCATTAGGCATAGTCACTCTCCATACTCAGCTCCAGTATGGATTGTTCCAAAAAAAATGGATGCTAGCGGTAAACCCAAATGGCGCATCGTCATTGACTATAGGAAACTCAATGAAGTTACTATAGATGACAAATATCCAATTCCTAATATTGATGAAATATTAGAGAAACTTGGAAGATGCCAATATTTCTCCACACTCGACTTGGCGAAAGGATTCCACCAAATCGAGATTGCTGAAGAAGATATTGAAAAAACCGCATTCAGTGTAGAAGGAGGACACTACGAATTCCTTCGTATGCCTTTTGGACTGAAAACAGCCCCTGCCACATTTCAACGTTTAATGAACAACGTTTTGGCAGAATTCATTAATAAAATTTGTCTCGTGTACCTCGATGATATTATCATTTTCTCAACATCGTTGCAAGAGCATATCGATTCAATCACTAAAATATTCAAAAGACTTGAGAGTGTGAATTTGAAGGTACAACTAGATAAGTGTGAATTCATGAAACGAGAGACCAATTTCCTTGGCCACATAGTGACTAGGGATGGCATTAAACCAAATCCTGAAAAAATCCAGTGCGTGAAAGAATTTCCACTTCCGGAAACACCAAAAGCAATTAAGCAATTCCTTGGACTGACTGGATATTACAGGAAATTTATAAAAGACTACTCGCTTATAGCGAAACCAATGACAAAATACCTAAAGAAATGAGCAAAAATTAATGTAAATGACCCACAATATTTGGAAAGCTTCGAAACACTGAAAAAACATTTAATCAATGAACCAATTTTGCATTACCCTGATCTAAATAAACCTTTCATTCTTAGTACTGATGCAAGTAACTATGCATTAGGTGCGATTCTATCCCAGGAGGGGCATCCAATTTCCTATGCTAGTAGAACCTTAAATGAACATGAGCTCAATTATAGTACAATAGAAAAAGAATTATTTGCCATCGTTTGGGCAACTCGTTACTTCAGACCTTACCTTTTTGGTAAGAAATTTTTTATAGAAACTGACCATAGGCCACTAATTTGGCTTTTTTCCATTAAAGAACCAAATTCAAAATTAGTTCGTTGGCGATTGAAACTTGCTGAATATGACTATGAAATAAAATATAAAAAGGGTATCAAAAACTCAAACGTGGATGCACTTTCACGAATTATTGATAAAAACAAAGAAAACCATGAATTGAATGAATCAATCAAAGAAGAAACCAATCACATACAACAAACTTTAAATACAGAAAATAATAATAAAAAAGAAATAATATTAGAAACAACCTGTCCAATAAACATATATAAAAGACAAATTATAATAAAGAAAGCTAATTCAGGCTCACTAAAAATTAAAAACTTAAATATATTCGGAAATTCTAGAAAAATAATTTATGCAAAAACCCTGGATGAATTTACAATTATCACAATAATAAAAAACCATTTCCAAATGGATAAAACCAATGCAATAAACATAGAAGATGAAGATTATTTTAATATTTTCAAAACTACAGTAAATAAAAGATTTACTAATAAAAATAAATTTAAAATAATAAGATGTACAAAACTACTCACAGATATTACTGACGAAAATGAATTAGCCAAAATAATAGAGAAAGAACACTTAAAAAATAATCATCGAGGAATAAATGAAAATTTCCTTGAATTAAAAGACCAAATTTACCACCCGAAATTAAAAGAAAGAATAACTGCTTTTATTAACAACTGCGAAATTTGCAATCTAGAAAAATATGACAGGAAACCTATCAAACAACAGTTTAAATTAACAGAAACACCGAATTACCCAAGAGAGGTAATACATGTAGATGTATATTATAGCCTCAATAAAACATTGTTTCTCACAATAATTGACAAATTTTCAAAATATGCACAGGTAATTAAAATCATAGGCCGCACCTGGACCGAATTTAAAAAAGCCATTGTTCAATATTTAAGTACCGTTGGAAGTATCAAAAAACTGATTGTAGATAATGAATTGGGTTTTAAAGCATTACCAATGCAGGAATTCTTAAAACAGGAAAATATAGAAATACATTTCACATCCAGTAATAACCACACATCTAACTCTGACATAGAACGACTTCATAATACAATTAACGAACATCTAAGACTACTTAGACATGACAGTAACGTTAATATTGATACAGTAGAGGAAAAAATTTACAAAATTATTAAATTCTATAACAACACTATTCATTCCACTACAGGTAGGAAACCAATAGACTTTTATAATGGAATAATTAATCAAAATGAATTCCCATCAATCAGAGACAAAATACATAGATATAAAGAACACGTAATAAATAAATTAAATCAAAACCGAATTGAAGCAGACCTACACACAGGTACACAATTTATCAAAGAAATACGAGGAGGTAAAAATCATGCCAAATTTAGGAAAGTAACTGCACGAAAACTAGATTCCGAACATATTATCAGTAGTGTCGTGACCACGGACGAGGGTGGATGCAGCTACCCACCGCAGTGCAATGTTCAGTGTGCTCGCGGAAACAAAGAAACAAATATAAAGAAATATTTTCAAACAAACAAAGTCACAGTGCAATAACATTGATTTGGATTACAGATTAAAACATAACAATAGACATCAATAAATTCCCTAAAACAATAACACCAAATATCACAAATAGACAATTAAACGGAATGCAGAGAACCAAGCGAAGGGCTTATTTATGCCCTCCGCAGTAAAGCTCAGCATTTCGTTTCTTTCTTCTCCTCCTCCTTCTTCCTGGTCCCGTTAGGTGTGCAGGCGGCTGTGAGTGCACCGTGGGCTGAAGCGTGGCAAGATAAAGGCATAACACTTGTCTTGTCGCGTTTTGCTTTGCCTGCGGTGTAGGCTTGTCCGTTTGTGCAGCTGACTTTATACCTCTTTACAGTGGGTGGCGATGACAAAATTTCGTATAGACACCACAAATGTGCGTGGCTTGAGGGCGAATTTCTTCGCGGTCTATGCGTATGTCTGTACTCACCAACCGCATATAATGGCACTAGGTGAGACCCAGGTGTCTGAGGGTGCAGATCCACTGGATTTTCACTTGCCTGGGTACCGCTTACTGCCATTATTTTCATCACACAGAGGCCTCGCCTTATATATTCGCAGTGATGTTGCGTACCAGTGTCAGCAACACCTTTGCACGACGGATGCCGAATTTAGCTCCATGTGGGTTAAGTTCAAAATCCAGTCGCACATCCTGCACTTCTGCTTCATTTATAGAAGCCCGGGTCTAGAGAGGCTGCCAACTTTTGATAAACTTGACAGTCTCTCTGATTCGATTTCTAAAATCCTGGAATCGTATCCGAACAGTGAAATTGTTGTTGCTGGTGATTTCAATGTTCATAATTCCAATTGGCTACGTCATTCGAGTCACACAACACCTGAGGGTTTGTATGTTGAGTTATTTGCTGAGTCTAATAATTTGACTCAATTAGTGAAGGAACCAACGCACTTTCCTTGCGTTGATGGGCAAAACCAAAATATTCTGGACCTTTTTTTAACTTCGCATCACAGCAAGTATGATGTGAATGTGCTTGCACCTCTTGGTAATTCGGACCACGCTACAATTTCTGCTACCTTCCCATATTCTAGTCTTCAATCCGCTCATCAGCCAGCTCCGAAGCGGACAGTGTGGCTTTATGAGAAGGCTAATTGGGATGCGCTGAACTCCTTTTACAGCCGTTTCAATTGGCAATTGTGTTTCAGGGATAGAAACATAAATGCTGCAGCAAAATTGGTAGAAAATATAATTTTATTTGGTATGAGGTCTTTCATACCTAATAAAAGAATTTCCATTAAACCAAAAGACCATTCCTGGTTTAATGCGACTTGCAGACAAGCAGTCAGGTCAAAAAAGGAAGCATTTAGGAATTGGCGTTTAAATAAAACTGCTGATACTAAACTGCTGCGCAATCAGGCCAGAAATACGTGCAATGCCACTCTAAAGCGCGAAAAAGTTCTCTACGAACAGCGCCTTAGACGCAGAGTTCTTGAATACCATAAGGGTAGCAAGAACTTTTGGTCGTTCGTGGGGAGGGTGAAGAATCAGACGCGATCGTCTATTCCAACTCTCCTGAAGGACGATCAGATCTTCACTCACTCGGTTGACAAGGCAAACTTATTAGCCAAAATGTTTGCTGAAAACTGCTCTCTTTCTGAGAGTAGCCAACCACTACCCGTGATCGACGGTGTGTCTCATATTATGCCTGAGATGCACTTTCGAACGCGGGCTGTTAAAAGAGTGCTTGTAAACCTCAACGTCAATAAATCCTCGGGACCGGATGGCATTTCAGCCCACGTGTTGAGAAAGTGCGCCTCAACATTGGCTCGCCCATTGCGCAATCTGTTTAACTTATCGTTTACTTCAGGAGTTTTTCCTAGTTCCTGGAAGATTGCCAATGTGCAGCCAGTTCCCAAAAAAGGTGAGGCTACGAATCCTGCCAATTACCGGCCCATAGCAATCTGTTCAATGCTCTCCAAAGTTATGGAGAGCGTTATAAATTTTAGCCTGATGAGGTATCTAGAGAGCAACCAATTGGTCAGCGATCGCCAGTACGGTTTCCGTGCTCACCGCTCCACAGGCGATTTGATGGCGTTCCTCACTGAGCGGTGGAACAGTTGTGTTCACCAATTCGGTGAGAGTAAGGTTGTTGCTTTGGATATCTCCAAGGCATTTGACCGAGTGTGGCATAAAGCACTTGTGTCTAAACTGGCTGCTTATGGTGTCGGTGATACATTCACTCGATGGATATCGAGTTTCCTCAGCGGCCGTTCTATTCGGGTTGTGATTGACGGCTTTGCTTCCGAAGAGCACTCCATAAATGCTGGAGTTCCGCAGGGTTCGGTCCTGTCTCCAACACTTTTTCTCATTTTTATCAATGACCTTCTGTCATTGACATCAAACCCCGTCTACTCGTTTGCTGATGACAGCAGCATTTGTCATTCATATTCATTCTCCAGGCGTCCTTCTATTCTGGAGATCAATAGAAAATGCAGAATTATGAATGACACACTCCAATCTGACCTCAACAAAATCCAGGAGTGGGGTCAAGCGAATCGGGTCGATTTTAATGCGCGGAAGACCCAATGCTGTTTGTTAACCCACAAGCGTTTGGCGGGTGACAACTTCCCACCTCTAAATATGGGTGGTGTGGATATTAATGAGTCGGAGGCTCTTGATGTTCTGGGCATGTCAATACAATGCGATCTTCGTTGGAACGATCACATTTTTGATGTGTCGAAAGAAGCAGCCAAGTGCTTAGGCTTTTTAAAGCGGTGCAAGAAATACTTCACTCCAACCGACCTTCGTTGTATCTACACCACTTTTATCCGTCCGAAAATGGAGTACAACTCGCATATTTGGTCTGGAGCTTCGAAAGCATATCTTCAGCTTCTGGACCGTATACAAGGTCGTGCGATGAAACTTATAGGGGACAGTAGGGTATCCAGCTCTATTGAAACCTTGGGATGTCGTCGGGATGTGGGGTGTGTAACCTTATTTTACCGTTACTTTAATGGTAACTGTTCCTCTGAAGTAGCCAGCCTGATCCCCTCGGTTCAGGTATTCAACAGATCTACTCGGCTTTCCAGAGCGGTGCACCCCTTTTACGTCTCGATCCCGTTCCATCGCACTACCCACTACCGCGAGAATTCGTTTTTCGGTCGCGCAGTTAAATTGTGGAATAGTCTCCCTGCGCATGTTTTCCCACCCACTTATAACGTCGATGCTTTCAAAAGAGGTGTAAATCGACACTACTCCCACTTTTCCCCTTCCCACTAACCTTTACCCTTCTAAACCAACGAATGCTTTGCATGGATAGGGGGCATCCCCTGAGCTTGGTTCTATCTGCCATAAAAAAAAAAAAAAAAAAAAAAAAAAAAAAAAAAAAAAGGACATAAATATCACAAATCACACATTAAAAAACAAAAGAAATATCAAGATAATGAAAACCCCACAATTAAACACAACAAACAAATAATCAAAAGAATCTATAAAAGATAATAAAATAATTTAAATTAACATTCCCATTTCAGGATGAAGATAATAAACATGATTGAGTTTCTTACTATACTGACAATAATAAAATCACAAATAATGGACTATCGTGTCTTAACAAACAATAATGGATATATACCAATTAAATTAGAAGAAGTTAAAGTTGTAGACAATTATATAAAAATATTACATTTTATTAACATGACCAAATATGATGAAACAATTAATATAATAAATAACAATATACAATCAATATCAACAGTAAACTTAAACAATAAACCCTTACTAGAGACAATACATAATAACTTCATACTTTTAAAAACTAAACTAGAAAATATGACTCCACACTACAAACAAAAAAGAGGACTAATAAATGCCCTAGGTAAAGGACTAAAATTAATAACAGGAACAATGGACAATGACGACGAATACGAAATTAATAAAGCTTTAGAATCACTCAAAGAACAAGGACAGTTAACAACCAATAAAATCAATGAACTCACATTCCTCAGTAACACACTATCCACCCAAATTAACGACATCACTGAACACATAAACACACAACAGTCGAACATCGAAAATTTTATCAACAAATTTACAGGATATATAGGCAATAAAATAGTAGGCTTAGAGGACGAAATCACATTTTTACAAAACATATATCAAATTGACAATGATATTACACTACTACGGAATCACATAGATGACATAGCTCAGGTTATATTTACCAGCAAATTAGGTATTATACCTTCAGACATACTATCTTCCACAGAACTTGACATAATAAAAGACTTCGACACTTATACGGACACAAAAATAACTGTTAGTTTTCAAGAAAAAATTATAATCCTAACCCTTTTGGTCCCACAGTTTTCGAACGCCACCCTTTCAAAAATATCCTTTGAACCAATCCCAAATTCAGAAAATAAATCAATATATCTAGAAAATAATGAAATATTAGTTGATCAAAACAATAACTTATTCGACATTTCTGTAAAAAACAGACTTAAACGAAACCTAAAAAAGATTAAAAATGATTGTATACAAAACATAATACAATTTAAAGAAGCAAGTTGTAAAATGATACTATGTGAACAAGAAGAAATTAAAGAAATATTACCAGGACTAATTATATTTAAAAATTTTTATAATAAATCTTTAAAATCTGACTGTAATAATTTAATACCTGAAATAGAAGGTACATTTTTAGTCAAATTTGAAAATTGTAAAATAGAAATCGATAACACAATATACGAAAATTCAAACATTAAAATACATGAAGAATTTATATTACCCAATTTCATCACAAAAATAAAAGAGAATTATACACTTCCTAATTTAAAATTAGAAAAATTATATGAAAATCAGATCAAACACAAAACTACGATAGATGACATTATTTACGAGAAAAAAAATACCAATATGATATATATAAGCACAAATGTAATAATATTCATATCAATTATTTGTATTGTAGTTATTCTTTTTATAAATTATAGAAACAAAAAAATGTACATTTCGTCGGTGCCTCAATCTAACGGTGGGGGAGTTACAGTACACCCTGTATCACAGTCCCAACATGTATTTACAACTTAGATTTACGCTACATTGTAAATCTAAGTGTTGCATCGTAAACTTGAATACATTATAAATCTAAAATACCACCCTTGTTTTCTTGTCTTTAACTATAAAATTTCAATCCACTTAAATTCTGTAAACTTCAAGTCATTGCCTCCAGATTGCAACATTTTAACTTTATGTTGCAACACTTCACTTTCAGTTCCAATGATTTCCATTTAAAATTTCCAAACACTTAAGATTCAATAAGCAGCAATTAAATCTACCATTATGCAACTTTACATTTTATGGGTCACAAAAATCGAATTCTCAGAACCCGCTTATTTGACCAAGTAAGGGTTCATTACTCTGCGCAGCAACGACCAAGCTAGAGAAATTCAAAGATAAACAAAATAAGCGTTCTCTCTCAGAAATGCAGTCAAATAAGAGAAACGCAAAAGCAATTAAAGCGAGCGTTCCCTCTCGCAAATCGATCATGCAGCCAATGACAATTTTAGACCAAAATTAATTACTTTGCCTTTGCCAATCAGAAACTCAGAGATTGGATTTAAAACTTTCTACACTTTTCCTCTCTTGCGACAAATATGGTAGAAAAGAAAAAGAATTATTTGAGGTATCGATGAAAAAGACTATAAAAACCCAGGAAGTTCAGTTCAAGAGAGCAGTTCCAAATATTTTGATTTAGTGAAGTTCAGTTCTAAAATATTATATTGAAAAAGTGACTAATAAAGAAATGAAAAATTAAAAGGAAACAAAGTATAGTGTTATTATTTAAAACCTTTTGGTAATTTAACTCTTAACCCTGTAGTTACGGGTGTTGCGAATCTGAATGGTTTGCTGAAGCTGCTATTCCTGATGCTGTTGTTCCTTCCGTCATGGATTCTTCTGTTATTGATGCTGTTGATGATCCTAATATTGAAGGTAACCGTGACGTGGGCATTAAGGCTACTGTGGCACCACTTCATTAGAATTTGTTACATTGAGGAATAAACCTAAAAAGTCTAATAAGCCAAAGTTCCCATCTAAAACTACGAATTCACGTGCTGATCCCATATTGGGTTTGAGTGACGCTGCGGACTTAGAGGTTGTGGAACGTAAGAAATGGGTTCATATCTCTTATTTTAAACCGTCTGTTATGGCTGATAATATGATCTCATATATTGAAAAACATGCCAGAATAAATAAATGCCACCTAGCATGCTTTCGGCTAGTTAAAAAAGACACGTCTGCTGAAAATTTAAAGAAAATCAGCTTCAAAGTGGGCGTTACTCCCGCATATTATGAGAGTTTACTGGATCCCACTATCTGGCAGTCTGGAGTACAGTTGAAGCATTTTCGTTTTTTTCCAAAATTAACAGCACTTCAGTCCACCAGGTAATGGATGGGAGCAATTTGTTGCTTTCTAGTTCAGCTCAGCCGCTCTAAATTTATTACCAAAATATGTCCGGAATCAGAACTAAATCCGGTGAGCTTCTGGCTGGTAGCTCTCATGCTGATTATGATATTAGTGTTTTTGTTGATACTTGGCTCAACTCTGACTTCTATGATGCGGAATTCTTTGATGCTAATATGTACCAAGTTTTTCGAAAGAACCGAGATGCCTTAAAGACGGGCTTCAAGAGAGTGTTTTGATAGCAGTCAAGCGGATATTTCATACATCACTGTTCGATCTGCACAATAAAGACACGCTACTGGATCAGCTCGCGGTTTCAGTTGCTGATGCAGCAGGAAATATTTATTTGGCGGTCTCTTATATTGCGCCTAATAGTGATGATAATTTGTATATGGCTCATGTTGACAATATCATTAATTTAGTTTCTTCTGTTGGATTGAATTGTAATTTCTGTGTTTTAAGTGATTTCAATTTAAGTAAAATTTTATGGGCGCTAGCGCCTGACAGTGTGGGTCTGTTTGCAAATAATGTTAATCACGCTTGTGAAATCCAGCTGATTGATAATCTGCTTAGTCTTGGTTTTTCTCAAATAAACTACTTTAAAAACACAATCAATAGAATATTGGATCTTTGATATTTGTAACTGACAATGTTAATTTCTCTATTGAAGAATGTAATTATGTTCCCGTTTGTCTTAAAAATTGGTTTCTATGATTATGTCTCAAACTCCCCTATCACTGATAGTCTTAAGCTCATCCTTAGCAGATGTAATTTTGATAATATGAATCATTGCCTTTCAATTGTTGATTGGCATGACTTACTTTCTAATAAAGCTTTAACACATTGTTACAATATTTTCAAAGATACCATTTTAGATACTTGTAAGCGGGAAATCCCAGCCTTACCTCCTAAAATCTACAAGATGCCATGGTACACTAAGGGTTTGAAAAAACTGAAAAATTTGCGTAAGAAATTCTGGAATCTGTTTAAGTGTTCCGGTTCTTCGGAATTTGAATCGAAATATTTATTTTATTCGAAAAAGTTCATTTTTTTAAATAAATTCTTGTACAAACAGCATATTTTAAATTATGAGAGTTCCATTAGATCTGATCCAAAAAGTTTTTGGAAATTCATTCAATCCAAGAAATCCGGTTCTTTTATTCCCTCCTCCATGTATTTAAATGAATGTGTCTACCACCATATCAGGCACAGTCGACCTCTTCAAGAAATACTTTCAATCAAACTTTGAGACTAGTAGGCCATGGCACGAAGTCTCAGTTCTAAATAAAATTTAGTCAAATTTGAACATCGGTTCCTTAAATGTGTCCGAGTTAGAGGTTCTAAATGCTTTGATTGCTTGTAAGAATTCTTTTAAATCTGACCTAGATTGTTTTCCCCCTATTCTTTTGAAGAAGTGCGCTGATGCGTTATGCAAACCTCTTTGTATTATATTTAACAAATCTCTTGCGGATGGCAGTTTTATTGATCAATGGAAGTAGTAGGGATATGTACCTTCTAATCCATAGCTTCTCCTGTGTATTTCGCAGGTGCCACCTCCAAACGTGGATGTGAGTAGTAGGAATATGGGGTTTCTGGGACATAGCTCCTCCTGTGTATTTCTAAGGGGCGCTGACGAGACAGTGGGCGTAGTGTGTTTAGGAGTGAAAAAGACTATATGAGTGGCAAACGTAGTTGCCATATCGAGGGATTTTGACATGAGATTTTTGTGGGGGGATTTTTCTTTGTGGGGATTTGAGGACTTTTTGTGGGGATATTTTTGTTGGGATTTGGAGAGTTTTCGTGGAATTTTCCGGAAATTTGTTTTCTGAGGGATTTTGTCAAGTGACAACCCTGGCGGCTGGCAGACGGACAGACAGACGATCAGTCGGTTGATAGGGGTGATGGGGTGTATGTTAGGGGGAGAGAGAGGGGAGAGACGTGTGTTATGTTATGTGAGTACTGGGAGATCATAAGTGACAAGAGTGAGTGTGAATGGATGAGGGTAGGATTTTTATGAGTCAAGCGATTATGGGAATGTGTGCTCGCGGGTGGCAGCTTGCTAAGCAGAGGCTGCCTAAGCAAGCAAAGGCTGCCTAAGCAGAAGTAGTGTTGTAGTTGCTGTTGTTTATTTAATTGCTTCGCTTTTGAGACGCCGCCTCAGAAGCGTAGTGAAATTTATTGTAAACATAAAGTGAAGGGATCGAACTGTGGCTTCGCGTGCATGTATGATCTGGAGCGTGGGGCTGCCTAAGCAGAGGCTGCGTAAGCAGAAGTACTGTTGTAGTTGTTGTTGTTTATTTAATAGCTTGGGACCGAACTGTGGCTTGGCTTGAATTTACTGGAATTAAAGTAATGTAAACATTTCCGAAGAATGCAATAAAATTAAGCGGAACTGAGCCGAACATGATTGAATATATTCAGATTTTTTATCTAAAAGATTGGGCCCATCATGTTCAGACCAATAAACATAAAAAGAATTGTTGGGTCCTAATAAGCGAACATTTAAAATTAATAAAGTCTGCCTTTAATGACAGAATTGAGACATATGTGTTGGAGAATGATGATGAGGGTTTGCTAATACCGGAGCTATTTTTTAAAAAGGCTGAGGAGGCAGTTTTGGCTGCTCTGCGAACGTTATTAATGAAACACTCAGCATATAAATTCAATATGGAGATATATACTGAGTATGTTAAAATAACTAATGATGATGAAATGATTGTTGAAATTAAATCATTTCAATCGAAAATGATAATGGTTAACCGCGCCGAAGAGTTGGCAAACATCTATAATGATATGCATGACCAGCTACGGAAAAAATGTCCGAGTTCCAGGAAAGGGACAGTGGCTGGTCATTGGTTAAAATATGCCACTTGGAGTTTAATGTTAACCAATATCGGCCTCTGCAGGGATCGTCGTACATCCCACTCCCGAAGAAGCTGCAGGAGAAGCATGCGTGTGTCAATGTCAAAAATGACGACGCATTCTGCTTCAAGTGGGCTATGATATCGTCAATGTATCCCTTACCACATCACGTAGAAAGAGCTTCCAGCTATCATATTAATAATATTGAAAAGCCTGTAATAGTATTGGAGAATAGTGTGTCGTTGAATTTCAACGCATTAACGTTCCCACTCTCGTTAAATCAAGTCTCCCGATTCGAAGAAATAATTCCAAACATCAGTGTGAATGTGTTTGGATATGATGAGGAGATCGGGAGCATCGTGGGACCTTATTACTCCACCAAGCAGGAGAAGTCCTCCCACATAAACCTCCTGCTAATTCAGGAGGAGGAGCGGTCCCACTACGTGTGGATAAAGAGCATGTCAAGGTAATTTTAATTAAAACTAATGATTAGTGATTTTCATAGCACTAATTTTGTGTTTTCGCTCTTTTCTCTTTTCAGATTAATAAAATCTCAACAAACGGCACCTAAAGTTAGATTATTCTTCTGCAACAGCTGCCTGCAGTACTCGCACAATACGACTACTGCAGAGCAGCACAAAGAGATATGTAAAAAGGTGGTGACGGTGATGCCCCAACAGGAGGAGGCATCACTTAGTTTTAAGAATTTAGAACGTAAGTTAGACGTACCGTTTGTAGTTTATAGCGATTTCGAGTGTATTTTAAGAAATGTAGATAGTAGTGTAGATGTAAGAAATAAAAAAAGTAATAATTATTCGAGTATATATTGTATATAAAAGTAAAGGTGAGGACACGTTTTATATCTTAAAAAAGTACGCCTAACTGCCAAAATTTCTAACGCAATGGCGAAAACCGCATCAAAATCTACATAAGTGCCAAGAAAGAGTTGTTGTTGCAATGCAACTACCTACCGCCGACAAAGGGTACGGTGCCGTTGGTAACACACAGCTGAAACTTGATGGGTGAGCAATTCATGGAAAATTAATGAAAAAATTACTTTTAAAAAAGACTTTCGTTATAAAAAGGTCCTAAATAAGTCCTAAAAATTATCTTTTCAAATAAAAGTCTCAAAATAACTCTTCCAAATGACTTATAAAAATAATAGTCCTTAAAAACTACCAAATTCCAATTTCAATCAAGGCATTTCATTCGCTATTGCATGAAACAAAAAGAAATTTCGAAAAAGATTTCGTAACAATTGTCCTACCCCAGCCAGTGACCACAGTTGGCACCCCATACAAAGAGGTATTTTATCATTTATTCTAAATTATTTCAAAAATATCGTACTTAAGAAATGATGTCACAAATTATTTGAAATAATTATCGCATATGCTTGGTTATTGTAAATAACCATTATATTTCATTTTGAAATAACGAAAGTATTTCAGATAACTCGTTATTTCAGTTGATAATCTCACAAATTATTTGAGATAATTATCGCATCTGCATGGTTATTTGAAATAACCATTTTATCTAATTTTGAAATAATGAAAGTATTTGAGATAACTCGTTCTTTCATTGTGAAATAAAATTCTTATTTGAGATAAGAAATTATCTCAATTTGCACAGGCATGTGTTGTGTGAGCAGATTGGGGGCTCGAAATGAATATGCCACTGAGTGCATTAAACCAAAGAGTGACCATTTATTTCTATAATAATATATAATAATAAAAATAGTCATCTCTTGTCCTTCAGTCTGGTCGGACTAGCTGGAAAATGCCGGAAGAAAATTGTGCTAATCGTATTTATGTGAATAACATAAAAAACTCTGCGAATACTTGCAAGATTTGCAAAGCTAATTTCCATAAACTTTGTTTAAATGTTGATGAGTCTTCTCATCATGCTTCCATCAATAAGCTAACAGTTGAACTTGCAGAATTAAAACAGAAGTTCAGTTCAGAAAGTAAAGCCGTGAACGATCTTAATAAAAAGTTTGATGAATTTTTTAGTGCAAATGCTAATGCTAATATGTTGGACGGTCACGCTCCCATCTCCTTTTCTGCTGCTGCTACTGTTATTCTTCCTGTTATTACTTATGCTCCTCTGGATGCTTATGTTGTTGGTACTGCATAGGATGCTCTCTGCTCTACAAATACTGCCAATCATCAGTCTACGGATTGGGTAACTGTAAGAAAAATTAATGCAAAAAAACGACATATTGTTGTTGATCAATGTTAAAAGAATGAACTTGAGGTTATTTCTAAAAAAAACTAAATCTATCTTCATTTAAGTCTACTGTTTCTAAAGAAAACATTATTTCCTATGTTGAGAAACATGCGAATATTCATTAGGCATTATATTTCGTGCTTTAAATTGGTTAACAAAGATGCTGACCTCACTACTCTAAATAGCATAAATTTTAAACTTGGAGTAGAGATTAATTATTACGATTCTATTTTTACAATTCTTTTTGCCAATCAAATATTACTGTTCGCCCTTTCAATTTTTTTCAAAAATCGGAAATACCACAAATGGTGGATTAGTGGTAACTTCTGCTAATAATGTAACAGCTAATCAATTAGATAATTCAGTGTTAAAAATGTATTTGGAATTATCTCTAATTTTCGTTGTGCATCGTAATATGTTCGAACTTGTGTTTATTTATTTTCGGGGAATCACACTACTAATTTTAGTTTTTAGTGTACACATATATTATACATATTATACTCATGTTTTCATACAAATTTTATGTATTCTATATGTGTGGATACAAACAATCAGTTGGTTTGTGAATTGTGAAGTGGCAATTTGTGTAATTAAAGAAAACCTAGTAAAACATTTTTTTATTTACAATTGAATACATATTTTAAAATTTTAAACCATGAGTAGAAAAATCAGTATGTCTAAAATTAGTAAAAATAAAAAAATATAATAGATATAGAAAAAAATATAATAGAACATCAAAAGTTCTTAATATGGCTCCAACAACTTTAAGATCTATTCAAACAAGAGTCAAATAAAATACAAGAGGCGACAAAATCTGCTAATCTGATTCTAAGACATTAACTCGCTCAAGAAGTAATCTAATGATAAAAATGAAGTCCTTGCTTTCTGTTTGGATTGAAAATCGAGTTGCACAGAAAATACCTTTAAGCAAAATGGCTATTCAGACAAAGGCAAAACATTGTATGAAGATATTAAAAGTAAATCTACTACTACATCCAACGAAGAGCATTTTGAAGCTAGCAACGGTTGGTTTGAAAGATTAAAAACTCGCGCAAATTTACATAGCCATGCTTTTAAAGGTGAAGCAGCTAGTGCTACGATCGTTGCTGCTCAATTTAAATTAGACTTAAGGGCATTCATTCGCGAGTGAGGTTGTGTTCGAAAATAAGTCTTTAATGTTGATGAAACGGGCTTATTTTGAAAACGTCTACCAAAGAGAACTTTCATATCGAAATTTGAAAAATCTGCACCGGGATTCAAGGCTAGGGAGGATAGATTGTGACTCTTCGTTTAGGTGGTAATTCTAATGGTGATTTTAAATTTAAACCCTTCCTGATTTACAAGTCAGAAAATTAAAGAGCTTTGAAGGGCTATTCAAAGGATCGACTTTCGGTCCACTGGCGATCTAATAAAAACGCGTGGATGACAGCATCGTTATTTAAAGACTGGGTTTTTACTTGCGCTATTCCTGAAATAAAAACGTATTACAGTAAAGAAAATTTTGACTTCAAGGTTTTAGTTTAAAAACCTACATTAATGATTAATCAGAAAATGTCAAATTTGTGTTTATACCGCTGAACACCACATCAATCCTCTAAGTAAAGGGATCAGGGAGTGATATCAAATTTAAAAAGGTGCTCCTTACGACGAGCATTTAAACTGCTTTTAAGTGAAACTGATGAACCAGGTAAGCCAACAAGGCAAGAATTTTGGAAAAAGTTTAACGTTTTAAAGGCAATAGAAATTATTTCCGATTCGTGGGCTGAGGTTAAACCATCTTGCATGAACGGTGTTTGACGAGAATTGCGGCCAGAATGTGTTCATAAAAAAAGAAATGATTCTTTAGTTTTAGAGGTTGATCATACATCCTCTGTTCGTCAGGAAATCGCTAACTTGGCTAGAGACTGAAGGAATGGAAGAAAGGAATTTCAGTCTAGTTTCAACTCTCATTGCGTCATGTCGAACTTCTCTTGTGCCAAGTGCTTAGTTAGAGTTTCTAATGCTCGTGTGGTTCGTTGCGACCTTTGTGACAATTTATTCCACGCGAGCTATTGTGATATCAGTAATGACGCTTTTAATCTTTGTAAAGTTGATAAAAACATTGTCTTTAATTACGATAAATGCATATTAATATCGCCTAACTTACTTTCGCAATTTTCAATTATATTGAGTGAATTATAAACTATACGGCATGTTTGCACGATTTCTTTAAAATACTTAATATAAACGCAGCCAGTGAGAGTAACTGTAATTTGTCTCTCCCTACTTCATACGTAGCTGCTGCTGCTCCTTAACAGCGTATTAATTCTTCTCGCTCATTTCTTTATGTTCCTGACTTGACTCAGTCTTCAGAGCGGTTCCCGGTGGAACCGGTTTCGTTGTTCTCCGGTACCAAATCAGTTGATCGGAATGTTCTTAACCCTGTAGTTACGGGTGTTGCGAAGCTGCTATTCCTGATGCTGTTGTTCCTTCCGTCATGGATTCTTCTGTTGTTATTGATGCTGTTGATGATCCTAATATTGAAGGTAACCGTGACGTGGGCATTAAGGCTACTGTGGCACCACTTCATTAGAATTTGTTACATTGAGGAATAAACCTAAAAAGTCTAATAAGCCAAAGTTCCCATCTAAAACTACGAATTCACGTGCTGATCCCATAGTGGGTTTGAGTGACGCTGCGGACTTAGAGGTTGTGGAACGTAAGAAATGGGTTCATATCTCTTATTTTAAACCGTCTGTTATGGCTGATAATATGATCTCATATATTGAAAAGCATGCCAGAATAAATAAATGCCACCTAGCATGCTTTCGGCTAGTTAAAAAAGACACGTCTGCTGAAAATTTAAAGAAAATCAGCTTCAAAGTGGGCGTTACTCCCGCATATTATGAGAGTTTACTGGATCCCACTATCTGGCAGTCTGGAGTACAGTTGAAGCATTTTCGTTTTTTTCCAAAATTAACAGCACTTCAGTCCACCAGGTAATGGATGGGAGCAATTTGTTGCTTTCTAGTTCAGCTCAGCCGCTCTAAATTTATTACCAAAATATGTCCGGAATCAGAACTAAATCCGGTGAGCTTCTGGCTGGTAGCTCTCATGCTGATTATGATATTAGTGTTTTTGTTGAGACCTGGCTCAACTCTGACTTCTATGATGCGGAATTCTTTGATGCTAATATGTACCAAGTTTTTCGAAAGAACCGAGATGCCTTAAAGACGGGCTTCAAGAGAGTGTTTTGATAGCAGTCAAGCGGATATTTCATACATCACTGTTCGATCTGCACAATAAAGACACGCTACTGGATCAGCTCGCGGTTTCAGTTGCTGATGCAGCAGGAAATATTTATTTGGCGGTCTCTTATATTGCGCCTAATAGTGATGATAATTTGTATATGGCTCATGTTGACAATATCATTAATTTAGTTTCTTCTGTTGGATTGAATTGTAATTTCTGTGTTTTAAGTGATTTCAATTTAAGTAAAATTTTATGGGCGCTAGCGCCTGACAGTGTGGGTCTGTTTGCAAATAATGTTAATCACGCTTGTGAAATCCAGCTGATTGATAATCTGCTTAGTCTTGGTTTTTCTCAAATAAACTACTTTAAAAACACAATCAATAGAATATTGGATCTTTGATATTTGTAACTGACAATGTTAATTTCTCTATTGAAGAATGTAATTATGTTCCCGTTTGTCTTAAAAATTGGTTTCTATGATTATGTCTCAAACTCCCCTATCACTGATAGTCTTAAGCTCATCCTTAGCAGATGTAATTTTGATAATATGAATCATTGCCTTTCAATTGTTGATTGGCATGACTTACTTTCTAATAAAGCTTTAACACATTGTTACAATATTTTCAAAGATACCATTTTAGATACTTGTAAGCGGGAAATCCCAGCCTTACCTCCTAAAATCTACAAGATGCCATGGTACACTAAGGGTTTGAAAAAACTGAAAAATTTGCGTAAGAAATTCTGGAATCTGTTTAAGTGTTCCGGTTCTTCGGAATTTGAATCGAAATATTTATTTTATTCGAAAAAGTTCATTTTTTTAAATAAATTCTTGTACAAACAGCATATTTTAAATTATGAGAGTTCCATTAGATCTGATCCAAAAAGTTTTTGGAAATTCATTCAATCCAAGAAATCCGGTTCTTTTATTCCCTCCTCCATGTATTTAAATGAATGTGTCTACCTCCATATCAGGCACAGTCGACCTCTTCAAGAAATACTTTCAATCAAACTTTGAGACTAGTAGGCCATGGCACGAAGTCTCAGTTCTAAATAAAATTTAGTCAAATTTGAACATCGGTTCCTTAAATGTGTCCGAGTTAGAGGTTCTAAATGCTTTGATTGCTTGTAAGAATTCTTTTAAATCTGACCTAGATTGTTTTCCCCCTATTCTTTTGAAGAAGTGCGCTGATGCGTTATGCAAACCTCTTTGTATTATCAAACAAACAAATCTCTTGCGGATGGCAGTTTTATTGATCAATGGAAGTAGTAGGGATATGTACCTTCTAATCCATAGCTTCTCCTGTGTATTTCGCAGGTGCCACCTCCAAAGGTGGATGTGAGTAGTAGGAATATGGGGTTTCTGGGACATAGCTCCTCCTGTGTATTTCTAAGGGGCGCTGACGAGACAGTGGGCGTAGTGTGTTTAGGAGTGAAAAAGACTATATGAGTGGCAAACGTAGTTGCCATATCGAGGGATTTTGACATGAGATTTTTGTGGGGGGATTTTTCTTTGTGGGGATTTGAGGACTTTTTGTGGGGATATTTTTGTTGGGATTTGGAGAGTTTTCGTGGAATTTTCCGGAAATTTGTTTTCTGAGGGATTTTGTCAAGTGACAACCCTGGCGGCTGGCAGACGGACAGACAGACGATCAGTCGGTTGGTAGGGGTGATGGGGTGTATGTTAGGGGGAGAGAGAGGGGAGAGACGTGTGTTATGTTATGTGAGTACTGGAAGATCATAAGTGACAAGAGTGAGTGTGAATGGATGAGGGTAGGATTTTTATGAGTCAAGCGATTATGGGAATGTGTGCTCGCGGGTGGCAGCTTGCTAAGCAGAGGCTGCCTAAGCAAGCAAAGGCTGCCTAAGCAGAAGTAGTGTTGTAGTTGCTGTTGTTTATTTAATTGCTTCGCTTTTGAGACGCCGCCTCAGAAGCGTAGTGAAATTTATTGTAAACATAAAGTGAAGGGATCGAACTGTGGCTTCGCGTGCATGTATGATCTGGAGCGTGGGGCTGCCTAAGCAGAGGCTGCGTAAGCAGAAGTACTGTTGTAGTTGTTGTTGTTTATTTAATAGCTTGGGACCGAACTGTGGCTTGGCTTGAATTTACTGGAATTAAAGTAATGTAAACATTTCCGAAGAATGCAATAAAATTAAGCGGAACTGAGCCGAACATGATTGAATATATTCAGATTTTTTATCTAAAAGATTGGGCCCATCATGTTCAGACCAATAAACATAAAAAGAATTGTTGGGTCCTAATAAGCGAACATTTAAAATTAATAAAGTCTGCCTTTAATGACAGAATTGAGACATATGTGTTGGAGAATGATGATGAGGGTTTGCTAATACCGGAGCTATTTTTTAAAAAGGCTGAGGAGGCAGTTTTGGCTGCTCTGCGAACGTTATTAATGAAACACTCAGCATATAAATTCAATATGGAGATATATACTGAGTATGTTAAAATAACTAATGATGATGAAATGATTGTTGAAATTAAATCATTTCAATCGAAAATGATAATGGTTAACCGCGCCGAAGAGTTGGCAAACATCTATAATGATATGCATGACCAGCTACGGAAAAAATGTCCGAGTTCCAGGAAAGGGACAGTGGCTGGTCATTGGTTAAAATATGCCACTTGGAGTTTAATGTTAACCAATATCGGCCTCTGCAGGGATCGTCGTACATCCCACTCCCGAAGAAGCTGCAGGAGAAGCATGCGTGTGTCAATGTCAAAAATGACGACGCATTCTGCTTCAAGTGGGCTATGATATCGTCAATGTATCCCTTACCACATCACGTAGAAGGAGCTTCCAGCTATCATATTAATAATATTGAAAAGCCTGTAATAGTATTGGAGAATAGTGTGTCGTTGGATTTCAACGCATTAACGTTCCCACTCTCGTTAAATCAAGTCTCCCGATTCGAAGAAATAATTCCAAACATCAATGTGAATGTGTTTGGATATGATGAGGAGATCGGGAGCATCGTGGGACCTTATTACTCCACCAAGCAGGAGAAGTCCTCCCACATAAACCTCCTGCTAATTCAGGAGGAGGAGCGGTCCCACTACGTGTGGATAAAGAGCATGTCAAGGTAATTTTAATTAAAACTAATGATTAGTGATTTTCATAGCACTAATTTTGTGTTTTCGCTCTTTTCTATTTTCAGATTAATAAAATCTCAACAAACGGCACCTAAAGTTAGATTATTCTTCTGCAACAGCTGCCTGCAGTACTCGCACAATACGACTACTGCAGAGCAGCACAAAGAGATATGTAAAAAGGTGGTGACGGTGATGCCCCAACAGGAGGAGGCATCACTTAGTTTTAAGAATTTAGAACGTAAGTTAGACGTACCGTTTGTAGTTTATAGCGATTTCGAGTGTATTTTAAGAAACGTAGATAGTAGTGTAGATGTAAGAAATAAAAAAAGTAATAATTATTCGAGTATATATTGTATATAAAAGTAAAGGTGACGACACGTTTTATATCTTAAAAAAGTACGCTTAACTGCCAAAATTTCTAACGCAATGGCGAAAACCGCATCAAAATCTACATAAGTGCCAAGAAAGAGTTGTTGTTGCAATGCAACTACCTACCGCCGACAAAGGGTACGGTGCCGTTGGTAACACACAGCTGAAACTTGATGGGTGAGCAATTCATGGAAAATTAATGAAAAAATTACTTTTAAAAAAGACTTTCGTTATAAAAAGGTCCTAAATAAGTCCTAAAAATTATCTTTTCAAATAAAAGTCTCAAAATAACTCTTCCAAATGACTTATAAAAATAATAGTCCTTAAAAACTACCAAATTCCAATTTCAATCAAGGCATTTCATTCGCTATTGCATGAAACAAAAAGAAATTTCGAAAAAGATTTCGTAACAATTGTCCTACCCCAGCCAGTGACCACAGTTGGCACCCCATACAAAGAGGTATTTTATCATTTATTCTAAATTATTTCAAAAATATCGTAGTTAAGAAATGATGTCACAAATTATTTGAAATAATTATCGCATATGCTTGGTTATTGTAAATAACCATTATATTTCATTTTGAAATAACGAAAGTATTTCAGATAACTCGTTATTTCAGTTGATAATCTCACAAATTATTTGAGATAATTATCGCATCTGCATGGTTATTTGAAATAACCATTTTATCTAATTTTGAAATAATGAAAGTATTTGAGATAACTCGTTCTTTCATTGTGAAATAAAATTCTTATTTGAGATAAGAAATTATCTCAATTTGCACAGGCATGTGTTGTGTGAGCAGATTGGGGGCTTGAAATGAATATGCCACTGAGTGCATTAAACCAAAGAGTGACCATTTATTTCTATAATAATATATAATAATAAAAATAGTCATCTCTTGTCCTTCAGTCTGGTCGGACTAGCTGGAAAATGCCGGAAGAAAATTGTGCTAATCGTATTTATGTGAATAACATAAAAAACTCTGCGAATACTTGCAAGATTTGCAAAGCTAATTTCCATAAACTTTGATTAAATGTTGATGAGTCTTCTCATCATGCTTCCATCAATAAGCTAACAGTTGAACTTGCAGAATTAAAACAGAAGTTCAGTTCAGAAAGTAAAGCCGTGAACGATCTTAATAAAAAGTTTGATTAATTTTTTAGTGCAAATGCTAATTCTCTAGCAATAAAAAACTCAAATAAGGCAAAGCATGCTAACAATATAGAAACCGGTCTAGTACCCCTTGCCGCATGAAAACTATGTCATCGACGCGTACAAACTCTGTGTTGGACGGTCACGCTCCCATCTCCTTTTCTGCTGCTGCTACTGTTATTCTTCCTGTTATCACTTATGCTCCTCTCGGCGCTGACGCTTATGTTGTTGGTACTGCATAGGATGCTCTCTGCTCTACAAATACTGCCAATCATCAGTCTACGGATTGGGTAACTGTAAGAAGAATTAATGCAAAAAAACGACATATTGTTGTTGATCAATATTAAAAGAATGAACTTGAGGTTATTTCTAAAAAAAACTAAATCTATCTTCATTTAAACCTACTGTTTCTAAAGAAAACATTATTTCCTATGTTGAGAAACATGCGAATATTCATTAGGCATTATATTTCGTGCTTTAAATTGGTTAACAAAGGTGCTGACCTCACTACTCTAAATAGCATAAATTTTAAACTTGGGGTAGAGATTAATTATTACAATTCTATTTTTACAATTCTTTTTGCCAATCAAATATTAGTGTTCGCCCTTTCAATTTTTTTCAAAAATCGGAAATACCACAAATGGTGGATTAGTGGTAACTTCTGCTAATAATGTAACAGCTAATCAATTAGATGATTCAGTGTTAAAAATGTATTTGGAATTATCTCTAATTTTCGTTGTGCATCGTAATATGTTCGAACTTGTGTTTATTTATTTTCGGGGAATCACACTACTAATTTTAGTTTTTAGTGTACACATATATTATACATATTATACTCATGTTTTCATACAAATTTTATGTATTCTATATGTGTGGATACAAACAATCAGTTGGTTTGTGAATTGTGAAGTGGCAATTTGTGTAATTAAAGAAAACCTAGTAAAACATTTTTTTATTTACATTTGAATACATATTTTAAAATTTTAAACCATGAGTAGAAAAATCAGTGTGTCTAAAATTAGTAAAAATAAAAAAATATAATAGATATAGAAAAAAATATAATAGAACATCAAAAGTTCTTAATATGGCTCCAACAACTTTAAGATATATTCAAACAAGAGACAAATAAAATACAAGAGGCGACAAAATCTGCTAATCTGATTCTAAGACATTAACTCGCTCAAGAAGTAATCTAATGATAAAAATGAAGTCCTTGCTTTCTGTTTGGATTGAAAATCGAATTGCACAGAAAATACCTTTAAGCAAAATGGCTATTCAGACAAAGGCAAAACATTGTATGAAGATATTAAAAGTAAATCTACTACTACATCCAACGAAGAGCATTTTGAAGCTAGCAACGGTTGGTTTGAAATATTGAAAACTCGCGCAAATTTACATAGCCATGCTTTTAAAGGTGAAGCAGCTAGTGCTACGATCGTTGCTGCTCAATTTAAATTAGACTTAAGGGCATTCATTCGCGAGTGAGGTTGTGTTCGAAAATAAGTCTTTAATGTTGATGAAACGGGCTTATTTTGAAAACGTCTACCAAAGAGAACTTTCATATCGAAATTTGAAAAATCTGCACCGGGATTCAAGGCTAGGGAGGATAGATTGACTCTTCGTTTAGGTGGTAATTCTAATGGTGATTTTAAATTTAAACCCTTCCTGATTTACAAGTCAGAAAATTAAAGAGCTTTGAAGGGCTATTCAAAGGATTGACTTTCGGTACACTGGCGATCTAATAAAAACGCGTGGATGACAGCATCGTTATTTAAAGACTGGGTTTTTACTTGCGCTATTCCTGAAATAAAAACGTATTACAGTAAAGAAAATTTTGACTTCAAGGTTTTAGTTTAAAAACCTACATTAATGATTAATCAGAAAATGTCAAATTTGTGTTTATACCGCTGAACACCACATGTGAATGTGTTTGGATATGATGAGGAGATCGGGAGCATCGTGGGACCTTATTACTCCACCAAGCAGGAGAAGTCCTCCCACATAAACCTCCTGCTAGTTCAGGAGGAGGAGCGGTCCCACTACGTGAGGATAAAGAGCATGTAAGGTAATTTTAATTAAAACTAATGATTAGTGATTTTCATAGCACTAATTTTGTGTTTTCGCTCTTTTCTCTTTTCAGATTAATAAAATCTCAACAAACGGCACCTAAAGTTAGATTATTCTTCTGCAACAGCTGCCTGCAGTACTTGCACAATACGACTACTGCAGAGCAGCACAAAGAGATATGTAAAAAGGTGGTGACGGTGATGCCCCAACAGGAGGAGGCATCACTTAGTTTTAAGAATTTAGAACGTAAGTTAGACGTACCATTTGTAGTTTATAGCGATTTCGAGTGTATTTTAAGAAATGTAGATAGTAGTGTAGATGTAAGAAATAAAAAAAGTAATAATTATTCGAGTATATATTGTATATAAAAGTAAAGGTGACGACACGTTTTATATCTTAAAAAAGTACGCTTAACTGCCAAAATTTCTAACGCAATTGCGAAAACCGCATCAAAATCTACATAAGTGCCAAGAAAGAGTTGTTGTTGCAATGCAACTACCTACCGCCGACAAAGGGTACGGTGCCGTTGGTAACACACAGCTGAAACTTGATGGGTGAGCAATTCATGGAAAATTAATGAAAAAATTACTTTTAAAAAAGACTTTCGTTATAAAAAGGTCCTAAATAAGTCCTAAAAATTATCTTTTCAAATAAAAGTCTCAAAATAACTCTTCCAAATGACTTATAAAAATAATAGTCCTTAAAAACTACCAAATTCCAATTTCAATCAAGGCATTTCATTCGCTATTGCATGAAACAAAAAGAAATTTCGAAAAAGATTTCGTAACAATTGTCCTACCCCAGCCAGTGACCACAGTTGGCATGCCATACAAAGAGGTATTTTATCATTTATTCTAAATTATTTCAAAAATATCGTACTTAAGAAATGATGTCACATCAATCCTCTAAGTAAAGGCATCAGGGAGTGATATCAAATTTAAAAAGGTGCTCCTTACGACGAGCATTTAAACTGCTTTTAAGTGAAACTGATGGACCAGGTAAGCCAACAAGGCAAAAATTTTGGAAAAAGTTTAACGTTTTAAAGGCAATAGAAATTATTTCCGATTCGTGGGCTGAGGTTAAACCATCTTGCATGAACGGTGTTTGACGAGAATTGTGGCCAGAATGTGTTCATAAAAAAAGAAATGATTCTTTAGTTTTAGAGGTTGATCATACATCCTCTGTTCGTCAGGAAATCGCTAACTTGGCTAGAGACTGAAGGAATGGAAGAAAGGAATTTCAGTCTAGTTTTAACTCTCATTCCGCCTGGCGAGATTTAGGCTTCTTTCTTCTTTCTTCAAAAGTTTGCTGGAGAGAGAGGGGATGTGAGGAGAGAAAAGTCTCCACACATTCTTCAAGTGGAGAGTTTTTTTTAAGCCCAAATTCTGTTGGATTCTCGGTTCTTCTTACGCACACAATTAAACAGTTGCCGCCCGAACGAGTTCCGACGAGGTTTCCCGAAGATTTGTTTACATTTTTATACTGCGCTTTGGAAGTGAAAATAAAGTGTTAAATAAAGTGAAAATTGAAAAATATGATTAAATAACAATAAATAAAATAAAATAAATATATTTAAGATCATAAAGTGTTGATATAAAATAAAAACAAGCAAGTATAAAACTGAAGAACAAAAGAACAATAAACGAAGTGTCCGCCATCATGAAATTGTGTGATTGCCATACCGAAGTTTTTTGTAAAAATTGTTTTTTTTTTAGAAATTTAGTTTACTTATCATATTTTGGCCACGAATACGGTCGTATTTTGCAACTATGCGATTCATTTTAATTTAAAAGAAATTATACACACATAGAAATTCCTTATTTTTGAATTGTTAAGAATCATGCAATATAATTATGGCAACTCTGGCGAACATTCGGAAATTCAGTAAATTTCACTCACACACATTTAGAAATCACACGTATATGAATTTTATCTTGAAAGAAGAAAGTAAGTCTAGCCACGCGTTCTTCTCGAAGCCGGCTTCAAGAATCTGCTCCAAGAAGACAGATCTCGCCACCGCCATTGCGTCATGTCGAACTTCTCTTGTGCCAAGTGCTTAGTTAGAGTTTCTAATGCTCGTGTGGTTCGTTGCGACCTTTGTGACAATTTATTCCACGCGAGCTATTGTGATATCAGTAATGACGCTTTTAATCTTTGTAAAGTTGATAAAAACATTGTCTTTAATTACGATAAATGCCTATTAATATCGCCTAACTTACTTTCGCAATTTTCAATTATATTGAGTGAATTATAAACTATACGGCATGTTTGCACGATTTCTTTAAAATACTTAATATAAACGCAGCCAGTGAGAGTAACTGTAATTTGTCTCTCCCTACTTCATACGTAGCTGCTGCTGCTCCTCAACAGCGTATTAATTCTTCTCGCTCATTTCTTTATGTTCCTGACTTAACTCAGTCTTCAGAGCGGTTCCCGGTGGAACCGGTTTCGTTGTTCTCCGGTACCAAATCAGTTGATCGGAATGTTCTTAACCCTGTAGTTACGGGTGTTGCGAATCTGAATGGTTTGCTGAAGCTGCTATTCCTGATGCTGTTGTTCCTTCCGTCATGGATTCTTCTGTTGTTATTGATGCTGTTGATGATCCTAATATTGAAGGTAACCGTGACGTGGGCATTAAGGCTACTGTGGCACCACTTCATTAAGAATTTGTTACATTGAGGAATAAACCTAAAAAGTCTAATAAACCAAAGTTCCCATCTAAAACTACGAATTCACGTGCTGATCCCATAGTGGGTTTGAGTGACGCTGCGGACTTAGAGGTTGTGGAACGTAAGAAATGGGTTCATATCCCTTATTTTAAACCGTCTGTTACGGCTGATAATATGATCTCATATATTGAAAAGCATGCCAGAATAAATAAATGCCACCTAGCATGCTTTCGGCTAGTTAGAAAAGACACGTCTGCTGAAAATTTAAAGAAAATCAGCTTCAAAGTGGGCGTTACTCCCGCATATTATGAGAGTTTACTGGATCCCACTATCTGGCAGTCTGGAGTACAGTTGAAGCATTTTCGTTTTTTTCCAAAATTAACAGCACTTCAGCCCAACAGGTAATGGATGGGAGCAATTTGTTGCTTTCTAGTTCAGCTCAGCCGCTCTGAATTTATTACCAAAATATGTCCGGAATCAGAACTAAATCCGGTGAGCTTCTGGCTGGTAGCTCTCATGCTGATTATGATATTAGTGTTTTTGTTGAGACCTGGCTCAACTCTGACTTCTATGATGCGGAATTCTTTGATGCTAATATGTACCAAGTTTTTCGAAAGAACCGAGATGCCTTAAAGACGGGCTTCAAGAGAGGAGGTGGTGTTTTGATAGCAGTCAAGCGGATATTTCATACATCACTGTTCGATCTGCACAATAAAGACACGCTACTGGATCAGCTCGCGGTTTCAGTTGCTGATGCAGCAGGAAATATTTATTTGGCGGTCTCTTATATTGCGCCTAATAGTGATGATAATTTGTATATGGCTCATGTTGACAATATCATTAATTTAGTTTCTTCTGTTGGATTGAATTTTAATTTCTGTGTTTTAATTTATTTCAATTTAAGTAAAATTTTATGGGCGCTAGCACCTGACAGTGTGGGTCTGTTTGCAAATAATGTTAATCACGCTTGTGAAATCCAGCTGATTGATAATCTGCTTAGTCTTGGTTTTTCTCAAATAAACTACTTTAAAAACAGAATCATTAGAATATTGGATCTTTGATATTTGTAACTTACAATGTTAATTTCTCTATTGAAGAATGTAATTATGTTCCCGTTTTGTGCCGCTGGCATTCATCACATACCTCTTGTCTTAAAAATCGGTTTCTATGATTATGTCTCAAACTCCCCTATCACTGATAGTCTTAAGCTCATCTTTAGCAGATGTAATTTTGATAATTTGAATCACTGCCTTTCAATTGTTGATTGGCATGACTTACTTTCTAATAAAGCTTTAACACATTGTTACAATATTTTCAAAGATACCATTTTAGATACTTGTAAGCGGGAAATCCCAGCTTTACCTCCTAAAATCTACAAGTTGCCATGGTACACTAAGGGTTTGAAAAAACTGAAAAATTTGCGTAAGAAATTCTGGAATCTGTTTAAGTGTTCCGGTTCTTCGGAATTTGAATCGAAATATTTATTTTATTCGAGAGAGTTCATTTTTTTAAATAAATTCTTGTACAAACAGCATATTTTAAATTATGAGAGTTCCATTAGATCTGATCCAAAATGTTTTTGGAAATTCATTCAATCCAAGAAATCCGGTTCTTTTATTCCCTCCTCCATGTATTTAAATGAATGTGTCTACCTCCATATCAGGCACAGTCGACCTCTTCAAGAAATACTTTCAATTAAACTTTGAGACTAGTAGGCCATGGCACGAAGTCTCAGTTCTAAATAAAATTTAGTCAAATTTGAACATCGGTTCCTTAAATGTGTCCGAGTTAGAGGTTCTAAATGCTTTGATTGCTTGTAAGAATTCTTTTAAATCTGACCTAGATTGTTTTCCCCCTATTCTTTTGAAGAAGTGCGCTGATGCGTTATGCAAACCTCTTTGTATTATATTTAACAAATCTCTTGCGGATGGCAGTTTTATTGACAATGGAAGTAGTAGGGATATGTACCTTCTAATCCATAGCTTCTCCTGTGTATTTCGCAGGTGCCACCTCCAAAGGTGGATGTGAGTAGTAGGAATATGGGGTTTCTGGGACATAGCTCCTCCTGTGTATTTCTAAGGGGCGCTGTGTGTGTAAGAGCGAGACAGTGGGCGTAGTGTGTTTAGGAGTGAGAAAGACTATATGAGTGGCAAACGTAGTTGCCATATCGAGGGATTTTGACATGAGATTTTTGTGGGGGGATTTTTTTTTGTGGGGATTTGAGGACTTTTTGTGGGGATATTTTTGTTGGGATTTGGAGAGTTTTCGTGGAATTTTCCGGTAATTTTTTTTTCTGAGGGATTTGGTCATGTGACAACCCTGGCGGCTGGCAGACGGACAGACGATCAGTCGGTTGATAGGGGTGATGGGGTGTATGTAAGGGGGAGAGAGAGGGGAGAGACGTGTGTTATGTTATGTGAGTACTGGGAGATCATAAGTGACAAGAGTGAGTGTGAATGGATGAGGGTAGGATTTTTATGAGTCAAGCGATTATGGGAATGTGTGCTCGCGGGTGGCAGCTTGCTAAGCAGAGGCTGCCTAAGCAAGCAAAGGCTGCCTAAGCAGAAGTAGTGTTGTAGTTGCTGTTGTTTATTTAATTGCTTCGCTTTTGAGACGCCGCCTCAGAAGCGTAGTGAAATTTAATGTAAACATAAATTGAACGGATCGAACTGTGGCTTCGCGTGCATGTATGATCTGGAGCGTGGGGCTGCCTAAGCAGAAGCTGCGTAAGCAGAAGTACTGTTGTAGTTGTTGTTGTTTATTTAATAGCTTGGGACCGAACTGTGGCTTGGCTTGAATTTACTGGAATTAAAGTAATGTAAACATTTCCGAAGAATGCAATGAAATTAAGCGGAACTGAGCCGAACATGATTGAATATATTCAGATTTTTTATCTAAAAGATTGGGCCCATCATGTTCAGACCAATAAACATAAAAAGAATTGTTGGGTCCTAATAAGCGAACATTTAAAATTAATAAAGTCTGCCTTTAATGACAGAATTGAGACATATGTGTTGGAGAATGATGATGAGGGTTTGCTAATACCGGAGCTATTTTTCAAAAAGGCTGAGGAGGCAGTTTTGGCTGCTCTGCGAACGTTATTAATGAAACACTCAGCATATAAATTCAATATGGAGATATATGCTGAGTATGTTAAAATAACTAATGATGATGAAATGATTGTTGAAATTAAATCATTTCAATCGAAAATGATAATGGTTCACCGCGCCGAAGAGTTGGCAAACGTCTATAATGATATGCATGACCAGCTACGGAAAAAAATGTCCGAGTTCCAGGAAAGGGACAGTGGCTGGTCATTGGTTAAAATATGCCACTTGGAGTTTAATGTTAACCAATATCGGCCTCTGCAGGGATCGTCGTACATCCCACTCCCGAAGAAGCTGCAGGAGAAGCATGCGTGTGTCAATGTCAAAAATGACGACGCATTCTGCTTCAAGTGGGCTATGATATCGTCAATGTATCCCTTACCACATCACGTAGAAAGAGCTTCCAGCTATCATATTAATAATATTGAAAAGCCTGTAATAGTATTGGAGAATGGTGTGTCGTTGAATTTCAACGCATTAACGTTCCCACTCTCGTTAAATCAAGTCTCCCGATTCGAAGAAATAATTCCAAACATCAGTGTGAATGTGTTTGGATATGATGAGGAGATCGGGAGCATCGTGGGACCTTATTACTCCACCAAGCAGGAGAAGTCCTCCCACATAAACCTCCTGCTAATTCAGGAGGAGGAGCGGTCCCACTACGTGAGGATAAAGAGCATGTCAAGGTAATTTTAATTAAAACTAATGATTAGTGACTTTCATAGCACTAATTTTGTGTTTTCGCTCTTTTCTCTTTTCAGATTAGTAAAATCTCAACAAACGGCACCTAAAGTTAGATTATTCTTCTGCAACAGCTGCCTGCAGTACTCGCACAATACGACTACTGCAGAGCAGCACAAAGAGATATGTAAAAAGGTGGTGACGGTGATGCCCCAACAGGAGGAGGCATCACTTAGTTTTAAGAATTTAGAACGTAAGTTAGACGTACCGTTTGTAGTTTATAGCGATTTCGAGTGTATTTTAAGAAATGTAGATAGTAGTGTAGATGTAAGTTTAAATAGTAGTAATGTGCAGAAGCACATACCTATAGCTTTTAGTTATGACATAGTTTGTAAGTATTGTATAATAGTAATTTAAACAAGTTTGTTGTATATACGGGTGAGGATGTATACAACAAACATCCCCATTAAATTTATTCAAAGTTCGGTGGAGGATTGTATAGAAATTTACAATAATTATTTGAGTGTCGTGAAGCCTATGGCTCCCTTTGGTTCGGGAGAACTCAAACATCAGTCTGAGTACAATGTCTGTCACATTTGTGAACAGACATTAGGGGCAGATATAGTGGCAGATCATTGCCATTTAACGGGAAAATATAGGGGTCCAGCACACAATGAGGGATAAATACAATGAAGCACAAATAGAGGGATAAAGTGTGCAATTTGATATTTCAAATTGCACACTTTATCCCTCTATTTTTCCACAATTTTACTGGCTATGACTGCCACTTATTTATTAAGGAACTCAATTTATTTGAGGGGGATATAAATGTTATCCCCCTAAATAAAGAGTTGTACGTATCCCTGTCGAAGAGTATACGCGTAAGCGAAAAAAAGACCATTGAACTCAGGTTCTTGCATTCTTTTCGCTTTATGGCTTCCAGTTTGTATACATTGGCGGAAAATCTTACACCTAATGATTTTCTTGTATTCCCATATGAATACATCAATTCAGTTAATCGCCAACAAGAAACCAGCCTTCCTACTCGAGCTGATTTCTTCAGTCGATTGACTGGTACAGAATGTGCAGTGGAGGATTATGAGCATGCTCAAAGAGTTTGGCAAGTTTTCAATTGTCAAACACTGAATGATTACATCTATCTGAAAACAGATGTACTTATTTTGGCAGACGTTTTTGAAAATTTCAGAAACGTGTGCAAAAATATTTACAATCTGGTTTGTCTTGGGATGCAATGTTGAAAACAACCAACATAGAACTGGAGCTGCTTACTGACGTTGACATGTATGGAATTTCAATTGTATGGTCTCCGATGTGAAATAAATTATTGTCATAGTCAACGTTTGGTATGGTGTTGTAGCTATGAAAGTCAACGAGACCGCATACATACTCCCTATCTAAATCTATGGGCGGAAAGTAATCAGCGATAAAATGGATTTGTTTTCACTTAGGGTAAGGGTTATTGACATCTTGAATGTTGGCCAACTAATGAAATAAAAAACACACAAAGGAATCTTTTTATACAAGAAAATTTATTTACAAAATTTCATTACTATCGATCCAAGAATTACGTTTATTGGAAAACCCTAGTTTTCAAAACTTTTGTTTTGTTTTTAAAACTTTTTCTACAAGGTATGTGGAATCTTTTTATACAAGAAAATTTATTTACAAAATTTCATTACTATCGATCCAAGAATTACGTTTATTGGAAAACCCTAGTTTTCAAAACTTTTGTTTTGTTTTTTAAACTTTTTCTACAAGGTATGTGCTGGGATATTTTGTTTTCAATAGTTCGCTTTCGCAAAATCCTCCTTCAATTGTGTTTCCCCGGTAGACTTCAAGAATATACGTCGGTGGGTTTGTAATTCTTATATTTTTAATTTTAAAAATTTCTGTAGTCCAATTCGGTGTGTAGCCTTTTTCAAAAACGTGTTTATGTTTACTGATGCGAACATAGTCTCCTATGCGGAACTTTGGCTTTCTAAATATTTTCAGATTGTTGTAGGCTGTATTTAATAGCAACATTTCATTAGACGGCTTCACATTAATGGGAGCCATAGTTATTGTTCTATGCTTTTTCTTATTGTATTTGTCGATCAAATTTTTATAATTATCAATCCATCGATATGATCCATGGTAACTAAATTCCCTCCACATCATTTGTTTTAGTGTTCTATTGAAACGCTCAACAATTGATGCCTTCAAAACACTGTATGAAGAGTAATGGTTGACATGGAATTTCCTCATTAAATTTTGAAATTGTCGATTGAAGAATTCTTTACCATCATCGGTTTGTAAATTTCTGGGTATCCGACCTAAACTGAATACGGTTTCCATGGCTTTGGTGACATCAGCAGATGTTTTCGATTTTAAAGGCGTAGGCCAGGCAAATTTTGAAAATGTATCTATTACGGTGAGAAGGAAGCGAAATCCGCTGTTATCTGTGGAATAACTTCCCATTCCTACTAAATCCGCTTGCCAAAGGTCGTCGATCCCTTTAGTAATTACACGTCTTCGTTTAAAATTTCTTTGAGCTTGAGTGTGTAGTTCATCAACTAAACCCCGCTTTTTACACATTTTGGCATTTCTTTTAGAATTTTCTTCCGTCCTTCAATGCGGCTATTGATTGGGGTTTTTGTGCTTGTTGAAAAAGATAGCTTTCAATTCGTTCAATTTGTTCACTAATATATTTTGTGTATTCTTGAATATTACTGTCGACGTATTCTTTAGTGTCTTGAAGTTTTGTGTAGACTACTTCAATGTCACCTTCTATTCTTTCCTTTAGTATTTGCCTTTCTTTTTTAAATTCTGTGGTAATTTGATTCATACAATTTTTTACAAAAGCTTTTGTTGCAGCATCATTACTTTCAACTGGCTCACCAACACTCTTTAAACGCTTCCAATGCAGATCTAAATGGTTATCATTATCCAAATTAAATCCCAACACTTTGGAAACATTTCTTTTTAATTTATTATTTGATGCTTCTCGCATGGAATGACGACCGAACTTATCGACGCTCATTGTCAATTAGACTTACAACTCTATTAATACAGCATATTTATACAATTATATTAGCTTCCCTCAACTCCTCAATGATGGAAATAATTGCATTGTTGTGGTTGTTGTGTCCAGCTGACTGTGAGGATGATAAAAGTCGTAATCTATCAACTAATTCATTCGGATCATCCCAGTAAATGTAATTAGGCTTTTGCGGATTGACTCTCATCAAACCGGTTCCTTTTTTACGTTTATATGGTGTAGATGTCGATGAAGATTTATCACTAAATAATCCCTTTATGATGTTGATGTACTTGAAAGCCTTAGTCCCCTTCATTTGTTCATTCTCATCATAATTACGTTTGTGAGCACTAGTATTGTTTAAAATTGTTTTGTAAACTTATAGATCTGCTTCGTTATAATTTGATGGTGTCTTGTGGAACAATAACTGAAAGAGACCGGGTGTAAGTTTGAAAGAGGCGGGGGATGAAGTGTCAAACGGTTTGTCGGATATTAATATTTCGCCGTTTTGTATTTTGAAAGCACTGTTTCCAAATCTCCATTCACCATCTGTTCCTCTATGCAGTCCATATGCAATATCCTGCTCATTTTGTTGTTCCAGTTCAGATAAATCCATGACTTTAGTTGATTTGTTTACATCTTCCTCTGTATCATTTATTTGAGAGAAAAAGGCACCGTTGTCATTACTATTGGCAAGAGTCTCGTCTGTAAAATCGATATTTTCTTTGCTTTATGTCGTGTACTTGTTTTTAGTTTGAGTGGCATCTCATTACGCGTAAAATCTAGAACATATTGTATTGGTATTGTAGTGTTTCGAACCAATTCCTTTAGAGGTTTTGTGATTGGCTTAAGTGACTCTTCTATTTGATTTTCTACATCTGCTTTACTCAGTTTTAGGTTGCGAAATTTCTGTTTCAAAATACGTCTGCTTTTTCCCAGGTCTTTTAATATTTTTTCATTCATTCTTAGCATCTGCTTAAACAGCTAACAGATCAGATCAGGTATATCAGCTATCAGATCGGTTGTATCAGCTATCAGATCAGGTGTATCAGCTATCAGATCAGTTCAAAGGCTGTTTTTACTAGAATGAAAGAATCGGGATGCTTTTATTTATAGTTGGATGTAAATGTCGAAACCTTTTTTATAACGCCCATCATCAATCGGGTAGTCTTTGCTGATTACCAGAAATCCATCCTTGTCTTTCCAACACTCTCTACATATTTTTACAAATTTTTAAAAAGTCATGCCTGTTCCTACATGATCATTGTATATGTGCTTCATGTTCATCTCGTCTTGCTTAAACATAATAATCATGTTGGCATTATCGCGTACTAAATGCTTGGGGATGCGTGTATATGTTTGACATAAATAAAAGTAATCGATGCATTTGTGTCTGCCCATACAAATGTATTCTCTAATGTTATTTTGCTTCTCACAAGCAACATCATCGAATATAATTATTGAGTTGGTTTTTGCTTCATCTGGTTTGAGAACTGGTTCATTGTCGGAAAATGTAAATACTCCCATATTTTGAATTGATTTCATTAAATGTTTTAAATATTCATATTTAGGTTGATACAACGACTTTGAATATAAGTATATATTTGCAAAATTCAGTCCATTAGGACTTTCTATTAAACTCAACATGACGTTGGTCTTTCCACAATTTGACGGCCCGACAATAAGACATCTTATTGAATTCGGCAGCAGCGAGCCGTGTCGGGATTTCGATACGTTGTCAGTAACAGAATCCAGATTTAACAATAATATTTTTGTCTTGCTTAACGAAACGCATTTTAGCAATTAATATAAATATAACCACACCTTTATATTAACTTTCATTCAGTACGAGTAGGTGAAAAGATATGAAATGGCTATAATTTACAAGAAACATGTCAGTAATAATCAGTTAGTAACCGGAAGAGGTTTTTTAAATGGTGTAATAAATTCTCTACCAATTGAACTTCATTTACCGGGTTATCAGTTTTGTGGACCAGGAACTAAACTAAACCAACGCTTGGCAAGAGGCGATGAAGGAATCAATCCCCTGGACGCCGCATGCAGAGAGCACGACATAGCTTATGATAAAACACGAGACTTGAATAAGCGCCACGAAGCAGATAAAATATTAATTGAAAGGGCGTAGCAAAGAGTAAAATAAAAAGACAGCAAATTGAGTGAGCGAATAAATGCACGATTAGGTACAAACGCAATGAAACCTAAAGTAAAATTCGGTATGGGGAACACGATGAGTAAAACTCTTAAGAAAATTAAGAGAAAAGTCAAAAAGAAATGTACCAAGAAAATATTCACTAAAGCAGTTAAAAGCGCTCTGAAAATTATTAAACAACGAAAACCCGAAGATATTCACAGTGCTATAAAAATCGCACAAAAGGTTGTCAAAAATTCCTTCGGACGGAAGAAATCCACGATGGACATTCCACGCGTTATACCCGTTCCTAAAGTTGGAGGGTTTCTACCATTAGTACCGATTTTAACTGCTCTGTGAGCTGTTGGAGGCTTGGCATCTGGAGGAGCTGCAATCGCAAAAGCAGTTAATGGAACAAAAGCCGCACGACAGCAATTGGAAGAAGCCAATCGACATAATAAAGCCATGGAAGCAATCGCTATGGAAAAAGGCTTATACCTGAAACCATATAAAAAAGAATTGGGTTTATATTATAGTCCGCAACCAAAAAACTTTTAAAGAATCTACCCAAAAGAGCCCTCACAGACGTCGACTTGATGAAACATGCAAAGAATCTACCGCATTTCAGAGGTATTTGTATGCGAGACAGTCTCCCGAAACGACCTCGTCAGCAAGAATGTTGAATCGTTAATCTGGATACATCAAAGGGCCCTGGTACTCATTAGGTAGCATATTACAAAGACAGGCACTGCAAAGAATATTTTGATAGTTTTGGAAGCTTGCAACCACCGCATGAAATAATAAATTATTTGGGAGATGACGTAAATTACAACTACACCCAACACCAAGACTATAATTCATACAACTGTGGTCATTTATGTCTATAATTACTTTATAATTTAAACAAAATAAACAATAAATATAGTTTTGAAAAGTAAATATAAACATTATTAAAATTTTTTATATTCTATGTTGGATTTCGATGATGCTGAAAGTTGATGATGAAGGTGAAGATGATGAGGAGGATGAGCTTTTCCATTCCTTATCCGACTTGAACGGGTTTTTCACCACTGTATACTGCAGCTTCTTTGACTATGATTCTTTCATTTCGATGCCTTTGTTCTTATCCATTGTACTGCTCTTTGTTGTTGTTGTTGTCTTTGTAATTCAAATTCCAAGATGCGACTAAAGCTTTTTTTTTTGATTTTCACCACTATTAATACTTTTTTTAACACATGTTCGTTATAGCTATGATATAAATTCTGCATTTTCAGCTTTGAACATTTAGTCTCTGTGTAGTTTTGAATCGGTGTAGACAACTCGAAAAATTCACTAAATTATTTGTTTAAATAAATACAAAATAATAAGAATACTAAAATGAATCAACTGTACCAAGATGATTGCACGTCTCCCTCATTTACTGCTGTGAAGGACTTTAATGGAAAAAACTTTAATCAGAAAAATATTCTGTATGTCAAGGACATGGAACCCAGCAGATTTTATACAATAAAAAATGTGGGCAGGACAAAAACCAAATATGGGGATCGCATTCTAATGGAGCTAGAAGATTGCGTAATTTTTCTACAGCAGAAATTCAACGATATTTGTGATGCGACTATAGCAGAGTTCAACAACGGAAATTACGATATAATAAAACTGATGGAGGAAGATGGAGAAGATTTTCGATTGGAGGTTCAGGTCGACTTTCCTCAATAGAGAACCCTGCTCGAAACATATTATACAATGTAGCGAACCAACAGGTTGCTACAAATTTGATATATATATTTTATGTTTATTTAAACTAAAATATACCTGAATTACGAATAATTATTAGATTTAATAAGCTAAAGAACAACAAACCAGAATTAACTAAACCACAAAACCAGAATTGAACCCGGAAATTGTAAAAAGAAATTAAGCCCCGTAACACACGATAATATATATATATACGCTCAGAGATAAGACATACGCACAAGTAGAGCAGCGGCAATTCTAAAAATAGAATCATGCGACAAGCTTATTTTCACTTTCTCTTTTCCTTTGCGCTTTCGCTGCCGCTGATCTAAAAATAGAAACAAGCATTCAGCTTACACATGTTTTCTTTCGTCGCGCAAGCGCTGCATACAGTTCTCATTTAGTTTTGATCAGCATGCACTTTTAACGACTAGTTTGTGCAAGCTCAAGTCAGCCTTCTGCCGGTAAGCAACGACTCAATTCGTGCTTGCTTTTACAGAAACTCCTTTTGCATGGAGCAGTTGACCACCTGGTTCGACAGCCCCAAAATTGCATAACGAGTGGCTCATATATTTTGAACGGGTTCACCAACCCTATCTATACATCCAGTAGAGTAAAAGTAGTTGCCGGCGTAGCATAGACGTATTTTAGGAGTATCTTTGGGCGTATTTAGGACTAGCCGGAACCATTCCTTCGGGAATTTCAAGGCTTCGGCCGGAATCATTCCTTCGGGAATTTCAAGGCTTCGGCCGGAATCATTCCTTCGGGAATTTCAAGGCTTTGGCCGGAATCATTCCTTCGGGAATTTCAAGGCTTCGGCCGGAATCAGTTCTTCGGAGCTTTCAACCGTATTGTAAGCGGCCTTCTGCCGCGGGACATTCGGTCCCTCCATCACCTGTACACCCGCAACAGTTGTAAGCGGCCTTCTGCCGCGGGGCATTCGGTCCCTCCGTCACCTGTACACCCGCAACAGTTGTAAGCGGCCTTCTGCCGCGGAGCACTCGGCTCCGGTACTCACAAATCATTGTACGCGGCCTTCTGCCGCCAGGCATTCGGCCTGACAAAAGCATTTGTAACCAGTAGCAAGTAAGATTGTAAAGGACTTTTGAGAATTGGAACAAATAAAGAATAAAAAAGAAAAAAACGAACACCAACCCGCATACATCCGAGCTGAATATTTCAGTGATAGATTTGCTTAACCGCAAATCGTGCGCAATTCTTGACCGCCGCGGTGTTTGGTAATTTGAGGGTTACGAGATCCCCCAAAATGGACCCTGGGGCGACTGACGCTACCCCAGCTGGGAACAAAAACTCGTTACAAATGGCGCCCGAGCAGGGACTGACTTCGTCAAGAAGCAGTTCACAAACAAGAGAGAATGAGAAGGAAGAAAGACTCCTCCCCGATCATCTGAGCTTTATTTATAAGCTACGAAAAGAAGAGTTGGAAGGACAAATGCAGCTGATCGGACTGTCTACAGAGGGCACGGTGAAGGAGATGCGACAGAGACTCACCAATTTCATCAGAGAGCAGAGAACCAGAACGTCCACCGAGAACCTGGCAAAAGAGGAGGCAGCAACGGAGAAGGCCACCACCAGCATACCTGTACCCGACATGGCCGCAAAGCATTCGACAACCAGCTACCTGCCAGCAGAATGCGAGATCATGAATACTATCAGAAAATGGGGCCTACACTTCAACGGCACTCGCTCTATTCTGGATTTCATAGAAAGCATCGAAGAGTCAGCCAATGGCTACCGCATTCATCACGACCAACTACTGTTGCCGCTAAATGAAGTACTACGCGATCGCGCCAAAGATTGGTGGCGTTATAAAAGAGATGAAATTAAAACGTGGACGCAATTCAAAGAAGCAGCCATGAACTTCTTCTTACCGCCGAGATATCTTCAACGCCTAGAGGAGGATATTTTCCGGCGGCGACAAGGGCCACGAGAAAAGGCAAAAGAATATGTCATGAGTGTGATAACCATGATACGGCAGCACCCCAGACTACGTCAGGAAGATCACATCGACCGAATTTATGAAGGGCTACGACCAGATTATCGCTTATATATTCGGCGCAGTGATTTCCAAGACCTGTATACTCTAATGAGTCGAGGTGACGAGTATGAATATATACGGGGAGAAGAAAACCGGTCGCAGCGGACACACACGACCAATTGGGTTGCCGACCTTCCGTATTCACGCTCCACCTACTGTTGGACCTGCAAAAAACCAGGCCACACGCGCAGAAACTGCCGTGGGAAGCGAGTAATCTTCTGTTCATATTGCGGCAAGACCAACACCCTCACACGGGATTGTCCCTGCCAGAAGAGAATAACAGTCAGCGAAAATACTCCGCATTCCGAAACCATCACACCTGAACCCCGCTACCAAATGAACATAATGTGTAATGGTCGCCAGACGATGGCATTCGTGGACACCGGGGCTACACTCTCCTTTGTGGGAGCCACCCTAAACGACTATTTGCGAAGCCACGCCCACGTCATGAAGGAAAATAAATTGTTAACTCTCGCCAACGGCAAGACCATCTGTCTTCACCAGAGTTACCAAGTCACACTCCAGAAAAACCAACAGCAATTCACTCACCGTGTATATTACCTACCAGGACTGAAAGAGGAATTCGTTGTAGGTATGGATTTGCTATGCAAGCTCGGTTGTAAAGTGATTATTGATAAAGAGGAGCTAGCCACCGTGGGATTTCTGGGCACTCCAAACGCACATACAATAACCAGCCATATCCCAAAACGAAACAGCATAATTGAAGCATTCGCAGACAAAAAAAATCTAAGGATGGCGATTACGAGGCACGGCAAGATGTGCCGTCGCGCCAACAGAGGACAGATCCGACCGAGCCGAGAGAGAAGGCCACCCGAAGCAGCCACTCAACAGCCGTCAGATCGATCACCGTCCGAAGTAACTAGGAGGAGACGTCAAACACAGACAAAGACGTCCTTAACGGTCCAGCGGGCAGTTCCACTCCCGACACACATCGTGTCCAGGGCCGCACCGAGCCAAACATCCTCAGCAACAAGCCCAAAGGGGAAGAGACCCCAAAAAGACACCAGACAAGCTCAACCACCATCCAGAAACAAAGTCGACACTACAGACCCCTCTAAGGATATCCGAGTACCCCCCGGGCGTAACCAGAAAAAGAAAACAGCGTCGCGTCCAGAAGAAATGGGGATTCCTAAGTGACGGTACGGGATGGCTGAGCACAGCTTCTACTCAGAACTCACGACCCCCAGCAACAACCTCCGCCTGCCGATTTTATTGGAACAAGAGTAATATTAAAATATTTTGAATGAATTAGATTATTGGTTCCCGTTGAGATGTCACGAAACATTTAAAATATCACCGCGCAATTAGTTTAACGATTGGTATATTAAAAAAAAAAAAATTAACCGAACACTTTTTTTGTTCTATCCCGTTGTTGGGGTAGAATGTAGCGAACCAACAGGTTGCTACAAATTTGATATATATATTTTATGTTTGTTTAAACTAAAATATACCTGAATTACGAATAATTATTAGATTTAATAAGCTAAAGAACAACAAACCAGAATTAACTAAACCACAAAACCAGAATTGAACCCGGAAATTGTAAAAACAAATTAAGCCCCGTAACACACGATAATATATATATATATACGCTCAGAGATAAGACATACGCACAAGTAGAGCAGCGGCAATTCTAAAAATAGAATCATGCGACAAGCTTATTTTCACTTTCTCTTTTCCTTTGCGCTTTCGCTGCCGCTGATCTAAAAATAGAAACAAGCATTCAGCTTACACATGTTTTCTTTCGTCGCGCAAGCGCTGCATACAGTTCTCATTTAGTTTTGATCAGCATGCACTTTTAACGACTAGTTTATGCAAGCTCAAGTCAGCCTTCTGCCGGTAAGCAACGACTCAATTCGTGCTTGCTTTTACAGAAACTCCTTTTGCATGGAGCAGTTGACCACCTGGTTCGACAGCCCCAAAATTGCATAACGAGTGGCTCATATATTTTGAACGGGTTCACCAACCCTATCTATACATCCAGTAGAGTAAAAGTAGTTGCCGGCGTAGCATAGACGTATTTTAGGAGTATCTTTGGGCGTATTTAGGACTAGCCGGAACCATTCCTTCGGGAATTTCAAGGCTTCGGCCGGAATCATTCCTTCGGGAATTTCAAGGCTTCGGCCGGAATCATTCCTTCGGGAATTTCAAGGCTTCGGCCGGAATCATTCCTTCGGGAATTTCAAGGCTTCGGCCGGAATCAGTTCTTCGGAGCTTTCAACCGTATTGTAAGCGGCCTTCTGCCGCGGGACATTCGGTCCCTCCATCACCTGTACACCCGCAACAGTTGTAAGCGGCCTTCTGCCGCGGGGCATTCGGTCCCTCCGTCACCTGTACACCCGCAACAGTTGTAAGCAGCCTTCTGCCGCGGAGCACTCGGCTCCGGTACTCACAAATCATTGTACGCGGCCTTCTGCCGCCAGGCATTCGGCCTGACAAAAGCATTTGTAACCAGTAGCAAGTAAGATTGTAAAGGACTTTTGAGAATTGGAACAAATAAAGAATAAAAAAGAAAAAAACGAACACCAACCCGCATACGTCCAAGCTGAATATTTCAGTGATAGATTTGCTTAACCGCAAATCGTGCGCAATTCTTGACCGCCGCGGTGTTTGGTAATTTGAGGGTTACGAGATCCCCCAAAATGGACCCTGGGGCGACTGACGCTACCCCAGCTGGGAACAAAAACTCGTTACAACAAATTATCAAAAAAATTTTAGTAAAAAAATAAATAATTTAATTTTACAAATATGTCGCCTTTTATTTATAGATTCTTGTATAAAATGATATCAATTTATTTATTCTGGCAATAGTTAAATTTATAGTGCAGCAGATGCAGGTGTCTGGTCCATCCACAGTTTCACTAGAAGCCCAGCAACATGTACTATAATGGCATCCATATCGTGACTCAATCGCAAAGGCATCTTTGTATTTGATTAGTTATGTATATAGTTGACTGTTGACTGACTTCTATTTGTTCTATTAAATAATTTTATAAAGTGAAAAAAAACTCGCACGTTACTTACGGTTGTATACCGTATTTTCCAAGAATTAATTAAGCTAATTCCAAGAATTAAGAAAATAATAAAATGTAAACTTTATACATGCATATTCATTTTCATACTCCCAGCTGAACCCTTCTAAAATAAAAAAAAGATGTAGAAGCACGCCAACAAAAAACGAAATTGAAATAAAAAAATCTGAATATGTTCAATCATGTTCGTCTCAGTTCCGCTTAATTTCATTGAATTCTTCGGAAATGTTTACATTACTTTAATTCCAGCAAATTCAAGCCAAGCCACAGTTCGGTCCCAAGCTATTAATTAAACAACAACAACTACAACACTACTTCTCCCAGTACTCACATACCATAATACACGTCTCTCACCTCCCTCTCCCCCTTTTTCCTCACCATCTCGCCTATCAACCGACTGATCGTCTGTCCGTCTGCAAGCCGCCAGGGTTGCCACATGACAAAATCCCTCGGAAAAAAAAATTTCGGAAAAATTCCACGAAAACTCTCCAAATGCCAACAAAAAATCCCCACAAAAAGTCCTCAAATCACCACAAAAAAATCCCCCCACAAAAATCTCATGTCAAAATCCCTCGATATGGCAACTACGTTTGCCACTCATATAGTCTTTCTCACTCCTACACACACTACGCCCACTGTCTCGCTCTTACACAAACAGCGCCCCTGAGATGGAGCGCTCCATCGAAATACACAAGAGGAGCTATGTCGCAGAAACCCCATATTCCTACTACTGATGTTTTTTTTTTTTTTTTTTTGTCAGGTGGAAACCCATCATGGGCTCTGCTGCTAGGTCCTCTGAGCAGTCAGTTGTGTGAGACTCTTGCTCACTAAAACCACCTCGTCTCATGTGGCTCACTAGGTTTTCTGGCGTAATAGGCTGTTCTACCAGTCTCTGTAGTTCGTTCCTACGCGAATCATACCTGGGACATTCGAAGAATACATGCTTCGCATCCTCTACTGTCGCTACTCCGCAATACTCACATAATGGATTGCGCTCATATCCGAATCTGTAGAGATATGCCTTAAAACAGCCGTGTCCATTCAGGATCTGGGTTATGTAGAAGTCAATTTCTCCATGTGTTCTAGATAACCATGGTCCCAAACTAGAAATGAGCCTGTGAGTCCACCTTCCATTTTCTGCGCTTTGCCATCTCGCCTGCCACTCTTCAATGGTAGCTTGCCGCGCTTCGCGCTGCGCGCTGTCTGTAGGTGTCGCGCGGTTGTCGCTTGCCACTGCATTTGCCCTTATTCACACTTCCCTAGCCATCAAATCCAAAGGTATCAAACCTCCAATCACTAGAGCTGCATCTGCCGAGACTGTCCGAAATGCACAAGAGACCCTTAGCGCACAATATCTGTACGTTGCATTCAAACCGCGTGCGTAGCTGACTTTCCAAAAAGCTTCTTTCCATACTGGTGCCGCGTATAATATAATGGACTTAACCACAGCTACTAGAAGTTGCCTTCCGCGTTGCCGCGGACCTCGGGTGTTGAGCATTATTTGGGATAGTGCTGTTATAGCTTCCGCTGCCTTGCGTTGCGTGTACTCCAGATGGGCTTTAAATGTCAGTCGATTATCTATCATCACTCCGAGATATTTTATTTATGGTTTGGTTACGATGATGCAGTCACCAACTTTGACATTAAGACACTCGTCCTTTTTCCGACTGTTAACCAGAACCGCTTCCGTCTTATGATCAGCCAGTCTCAGCTTCACGACTGCTAACCAGTTCCTTATTGTGGCTATTGCTGCTTCAGTGGCTTCCTTGACTTCCGTCAGGTATTTTGCCACGACTATCATCGCAATATCGTCCGCAAACCCTATAATTGATACTCCCTCAGGCACACTCAATTCCAGTACCGCGTTGTACATCATGTTCCATAGGAGTGGTCCAAGCACTGATCCTTGAGGAACTCCTCCCGTTACCTCAAACTCTTTAGGGCCCTCTGATGTGTTGTATAGCAGCACCCGTTCACTCAAGTAGCTGGACACGATATTATACAAATAAGCTGGTACTTCAAAAGCTCTGACGGACTCTAGGATTGTCTGCCAGTTTGCAGAGTTGAATGCATTTTTTACATCTAGTGTAGCGATGAGACAATACTGCTTGACGCCGCCACGCCAACGTTTCCCCTCGATAGCTTTCTCTGCGATATTTTTAACTAACTGCAGTGCATCAGTTGTTGACCGACCCTTCCTGAACCCATATTGCATTTTGGATATTCGCTCATTCGCCGAAGTCAACAATCTATCCTTAATTATCAGTTCTAGAAATTTACCTGCAGAGTCCAGCATGCACAAAGGACGGTACGACGAAGGACCAGCTGGATTCTCGCCCTTTGGGAGCAGTACAAGCTGTTGCCGCTTCCATTGTTTAGGAAAGGTCCCTTCTCGCATGCAAACATCAAATACGCCTCTCAACAATTCCGTTTGGTTTAACGCGGCCGTTTTGAGGGCTATGTTTGGCACTCCGTCAGGCCTAGGCGCTTTATTTAACTTCAGGTTTCCGCCCGCTTGCTCCACTTCCGACGCTGTTACCATTGGCACAGCTTGTGTAGCATCCTCTTCTAACTGTGTCCTGTGAAAGCGTAGTTGCCCGGGAGAAAGGGTATTAACTATATCCTCCATAACACGAGGATTAGTTGGCTGTTTGGTCCTCTTTAACTTCTTTAGTACCAGCTTATAGGCAAACCCCCAGGGGTGTTTTTCGGCATCGTCGCATAGTTCCAGAAAGCTCCTGTTTTTACTTTCTCGTACCGCTGCTTTTAGCATTTTCCTCTGCTTTTTATAAAGCTGCCTGCTGCTCTCATAATTGTCAGTATTTCTTGCTCTTTGACACCTTCTTCTTGCATGGATACATTCCTTGCGTACGGCAGCTATACTGTCATTCCACCAGTACTGTCTCGTCTCGTCATGTTGATTTTACGCGACATTGCTGCATCGCAGGCTGCTTTCATTATGTTTGAAAGTTGCATTGCAACTTCTTCCGCAGTGCCGCTTATGCTTGTGCTGGCCAGTGCTTGCACAAACATGTCACATTCGAAAGTTTCAGTCTTCTAACTAATACTCTTCGTTTCTGCTGCGCTTGGGATTACCCTTGAGATTTTCTACATCTCAATTTCAATTGCCCGATGATCGCTGTGTGTGTAGCAGTCACTAATTTGCCACTTCGTCCTTGGAAAGAGTCCGGTACTTATGAAGGCAATGTCAATTACTGAACCTAGTCCATTTTTGCTGAAAGTGCGCTCAGAGCCTGTGTTTAAGAGCATCACGTGCAAGGAAGAAAAGGAGTCTAAAAGGGATCTACCGCGGGGATTTGTTCTATTGGAACCCCATTCCGTGGCCCACGCGTTGAAATCCCCAGCGATCAAAGCAGGATTCCTCCGCCGTGCATCGCTAGTCAGTGCATCTAGTACCATGTTGAAGGTATTTATGTCCGCACTAGGGTGCACATAGCAGCTATATATATATATATATATATATATATATATATATATATATATATACCACTTATTTCAGTACATACAAAGCCAAACTCGGTCCTATGGACTATCATATCCGAAGAATTTAAATTGGTGTTCCATATTGCTGCCTTGCCTAGTCTATCTGCAGCCCACGTGCCACCAGGTTTGCCTGTGTAAGGTTCGCTCAGGATTGCCACATCAACACGTAATTCGAAAACTGTTTGCTCCAGTAATTCCTGTGCTGCTTTGCAATGATTCAGATTAAGCTACAATACCTTCATTGATTGGTTTTTATTTGTTTAGTCTGTTTAGTTTAGTTTGTTTAGTCGCTAATCTGGCTTTCTGGTACGCCGGACATTTGTATCCTCCGCATGTGTGATTGGTTACCTTCCTTCCTTCTCTATGGCATAATGTACACATTGGATCCTTTGAGCATGTTTTGGCAATGTGGCCTTATCCGCCACATCTGAAACACAATGTCTTGTCGCCTTCTTTCTCACTGTTGCAGTGTTTAGAGATATGCCCGAACTCCAGACACCTATAGCATTTGGTCAGAACTGCTTGCTCGCGTATGCGACAGCTGACCCAGCCAATCCTTATTTTCCCTGCCTTGATAAGGGCGTTTGCATTCTCAATCGTCATCCTTACCGCTGCTGTTTGGGTGCCTCTATATCCTCGTCGCAGCCTGAGCACGTCTTCTTGCATGAAGTTTTTCAATTTAAATTGCGCTACGATCGCTTCGAACACTTCGGCCTTTGCGGTGTCCTCATCAATATCGAGGACAACTCTCTTCGTTAAACCACGGACAGCTGCATCTCCGCCTAAGCTCGCACTAATGGCGGTTCTAACTTTGTCGGCTTCCTCGCTTGCCTCACTTAATTGTAATAGCAGCTCACCTTTCTGCGTGCGCCTTATCTTCCTCACAGCATGGCTCAGATCACCTAGATTGAAGTCCGTCTTCATTTTACGCAAGATTTCCGCATACGTAAGCTCCCCTTTTTTCTCGATAACGATTGCCTCAGGTCTCCGCCTCTTCGCAATTCTTTAAACTCTTTTAGGTTTCTGTGAACTTACTTGGGTCCACTGACCACTATCACCTATATCCCTTATCCTCCCCTGCTAGAACCGTTGATCGCACCGCTCTAGCGTAACCTGCATCATCAGGCAGCTTGCTCTTCTTTGCCACCGACTGGGTCGGGGGGTTGTCATCCCTGTTTCTTTTAGTTGCCAACACCTGTTTGTTTTTCACCAGTGGAGAAGTCTGAGTAGCGCCTTCGCAAGTAATTTTCATGTCGTTTGTTCGATCAGCCTGCTTGTTTTCATTTAGGTGGCCACCATTCTTCATAACATTGTCGACAGTTCCATACAATTTCGCAATATTCTCGATCAGGTCTCTCATTGGTTGCGGCACTGTTCGTCTCGCTCGGCCGATCATTTCAACCAACTCGCATATCTCTTTTCCCATTTTTGCAAGGAGAGATACTTTCAGAATCGCAATTTTTTGAAACCTCTAAATCCGGTGGCGACGAATTTGAACGTGTGGGCGTCACCACCTCAGCAGCGATTTTCACTGGCGACCGCGCTATGCGGCTACTCTTTTTGAATGGGTTAGACGTACCTGATTGGCCTTTCTGGAATTCATCTTCGTTTTCCCTTATGCATGCTTTGGCCCTCTTTGCCGCTGTCTCGTTCTCGGATTGCATCGCATTCGACCTAGCCCGTAGTGTAGACTACAACCTTCCGGCAACGTAGTTCGTAGCAAAGACACTAACCACTATCCGATCAAAGCTTTGTGAGCTTTTTTTTTATTCACAATTGGAATTAGTTGCTTAACTTTAATCCCATGCGACAACAGTATGTGTGTGTGTGTGTGTGTGTGTTTTTTTTTTTTTTTTTTTTTTAAATGAGAGGAAAGCATCGACAGCCTGAGTGCGAGACTTTAACACGCTAAAACCTCTCCCCCGTGTCTGTTGGTCCCCCGGAACTACCGTTAAGCATACCGTCGGGAGGCAGGTGGAGCTAAAGCTCAAACGTACGTTTACGTCCTATCGTTGTAAGTCTCTAAATTATAACGTCGCAGTTAACACGTTCGTTTGTCCGGTTCACTGTTCACAGTTGTCTACTACGCACACGCTCCAACATGCGTTGGCGTTGCATAACAGTAGCACACAAGGATTTGACGGCCGTCCAGGCATCTGCTGACTGCAGCATACAACTAACGATGTTGTCCACAGTTAATGAGCTCCGCAGCACAATTTCAGCGCTTCTTTTTACTTGCGAGAGGCTACCGCATTCAAAAAAGATGTGACGTGCATCTTCACGTGCACTGGAGCACCACCCACATATTGAGCTCGTATCATGGCCATATTTATACAGATAACCGCGGAAGCAACCGTGACCGATAATCATCTGCGTCAAATAAAAGTCCAGTTCCCCGTGCTGCCTTTCAACCCACCGCCTTACGTCCGGGATTAGCAGGTGTGTCCATCGACCTTTGCTGGAGCTGCTCCAACGATCTTGCCACTTAGAGAAAGTGATGCTCACAATCTCCTCTATCTCGTGGGCTGTGAGTTTTCTACGAGTTTCAGCCCTCTTGCGATATCGCATCGTAGTCTCAGCGACCAACAGATCTGGTGGTGGTAAGCCCGCAATTACTCCGGCTGCTTCGTGCGAAATGGTTCGGAAGCCGCTACAAATCCGCAGAGCACACAATCGGAAGACCCGGTTTAACTGTCGCACATTCCTTTCCAAATATACCGCCTTAGCCCAAACCGGTGCAGCATACATAATTATCGAAGTGACTACCTTCGATAGTAGCAGCCTACGTCTTTGAGTGGGCCCATACGTATTTGCCATTATACGAGCTAAGGCCGCATACCTTGTCATCGCCTTACCGCAAACCATTTCGATATGCGCAGCAAATGACAATCTGCTATCCAGCATAACGCCCAGGTATCGAATTGCGGAGGAAGATGTAATTGTCACTCCATCGATGTTTAGTTCTACAAACTCCAGCTTCTTCCTGCTAGTTATTAGCACAGCTTCTGTTTTCTGGGCAGCCAGGTGTAGTTTGTTTTTTTGAAGCCAGGTCTTAATGGTGTTCACCACGCTGGTCGCTAAAGCTTGGAGTTGGTGAAGATGTTTAGCCACAATGACGACGGCAACATCGTCAGCATATCCGATAATATTTACGCCGCTTGGTACCGGTATGCGCAGCACCGAATCGTACATTAGATTCCATATTAGCGGTCCCAGCACTGAGCCGTGTGTGTGTGTGTGTGTGTGTGTTTTTACATGAGGTGGAAAGCATCGAAAGCCAAGGTGCGTGACTTTAACACGCTAAAACCACCTCCCCCAGGTCTGTCTGTCCTCCCGGAACTACCGTCAAGTATTACGTCGGGAGGCAGATGGAGCTTGACAGCTCAAAAGTCACCAATTAGAGTTCGTCGCAAAACAGTTTGTCGTGTTTATTGCCCTAACGTCATTGTATTGACATATCAGCCAGTCAACTCAGTAGCTCTCCTAGCTCGCTCAGCATTTCTAAGTTTTCCGCATATTTGCGCAGATACCTCGCAGACTGCTTCCCACATTCTTTGCGATGTCAGCATCGCCTCCACAATGTTTCTTGGCGAGACCTCCGACCCATAGATGCCTTTCAGCATATTTTGCTCTTCCACGAATCGGGGGCAAATGAAAAAGACGTGATGCGAATTCTCTATTTCATTCATGCACGCTGGACAAAAGGGCGAGGTATCATACCCAAAGCGGTATAGGCAGCCACGAAACACTCCATGGCCAGTCAGAAACTGCGTTAGAGGAAAGCTCATTTCACCATGCGATCGACTTATCCAACTTTCAATATTTGGGATCAGAGCGAATGTCCAACGGCCCTTGTTTGAAGCATTCCAGCGGGTTTGCCACCTTTCTACTGAGATTGAACGCTCTCGCTGCGGGTACATCTCAGCGCCATTACTTTTCGCTGCATACAGTCGATGTGCCTCATCAGCCATTATTTCTATCGGCATCATGCCTGCCAACACAAACGCAGCTTCGTCGGAGACAGTTCGATAAGCGCTGATCACGCGCAAGGCATTTAGTCGGTGAACTCTTTCAAGCTGCTTCCTATTCGACTTCACCTTTAAGGAGTCTGCCCAAATTGGCGCGGCATACATGAGCACTGATGTTACCACATTAGATAGCAACATTCGCTTGGTGCTTTTCGGTCCACCTATGTTCGGCAGCATCCTGGACAGGGCCGCGTAGCACTTCGAAGCTTTTTTGCAGACATACTCTGCATGCTGTCGGAAACTAAGGCGATCATCCATAAAAACGCCCAAGTACTTTATCGCTCTCTGCGATTGGATGGTAGCACCTCCCACCCTCAGTTGCACTGATTCCACTTTCTTGCGACTACTAATAAGGACGGCTTCCGTTTTTTGCTCAGCGAGCTGCAAGCCAACCGAAGTTAGCCACTGTTGAACCACCGAAACAGTGAGATTTGCTTTTTCCTCCAGGTCTGACACTTGTTTTTCTACCACTACGACAGCCAAATCGTCCGCAAAACCGATTACTTTGGCTCCTTCATGAACTGGAAACCTGAGAACGCTGTCGTACATGAAGTTCCAGAGTAATGGACCCAATACTGAGCCCTGTGGAACGCCAGCAGTAATGCTGTATTTTTTCGGGCCATCGTCAGTGTCGTATATTAAGACTCTGTTGCTGAGGTAGCTCCTAATAATTCTCAGCAGGTAATCTGGTACGTTCTTCGCCAGTAGTGCATTAATGATATGCTCCCAGTCAGCTGTGTTGAACGCATTCTTAACGTCTAGCGTGATTACTAAGCAATACTTTTTGCTTCCTCCTTTCCACCTGGTTCCTTTTATGGCCTCCTTCGCCCCAGATATCACTGCACTAAGAGCATCAATAGTTGAACGGGCTCTTCGAAAACCGAACTGGTTGGCGCTAAGACCTTGATCTCCTTCAGTAAAAGGCAGAAGCCGCTCATAAATTATTCTTTCAAGGACCTTTCCAACAGTATCCAAGAGACAGATAGGTCTATAAGAGGACGGCTCGCCTGGCGGCCTTCCAGGTTTGGGCAGCAATACCAATTTTTGAATTTTCCAAATCGCCGGAAAAACTCCTTGCCGCAGACAGGATTGCATGACAGCAGCAAAATGTAGTGGGTAACTCAAAACAGCTGTCTTCAACGCTGCGTTTGGGACAGAATCCGGACCTGGAGCTTTGTTGTGCTGTATTCTTTTAGCCGCCGAAAGCACTTCCTCGGATGTCACGACAGCATTATTATTGGCTGGCACTCCCGGGAACAGATTTCTGCGTTCCCGTTGCTGTGGGAATAAGGTAGCCACAATTTTTGAAAGAAGTAATGGACACCTTTCCTGGTTGCTGGCTCTTATTTTTCCCATGACTAACCTGTATGCTCCGCCCCAGGGATTTGAGTTGGCTTCTTCGCATAATCTTTTAAAACATTGCGTTTTGGAGCTTCGAATGGCATTTCGGAGCCTTTTTCGTTCCCTTGAGAACTCACTTCGAAGATTAATTCTCTCCATCACCTGTTTGCAGCGTTGATAACGTCGTCTCGCCTGCAAACACCGAGCGCGAAGAGCTCCAATTTCGGCATTCCACCAATAGGCAGGCCGGCCACGATTTGTTGCCTTCCGTCTGGGCATAGCAGCATCACATGCTTTCGTTAATTGTTTTGCGAGCTGCGCGGCCAGCTCCTCCGCTTCCTCCGGCCACTCATGCTCATCGGCGAACATCATATTAAAAAGCTCTTCGTCCAGAGCGCTCTCCTTCCATCCACAATGTGTTTGGCGAACCCTGCTTGCTCTAAGTTCATTCTGCCGTTGGATATCTATCACTATTGCCTGATGGTCGCTGAATGTGAACTCCTCACTAACTTGCCAATTTGTGTTCCGCGCCAGTGCGCTGCTGACGAACGTGACGTCAATCACTGACTCCCTATCATCTCTACGGTAGGTGCTTGTCGAGCCAACATTTGCGAGCACAATATTTAGTGTCGAGAAGATTTCCAACAAGATCCTTCCCCTTGAGTTGGTGTATCTGCTACCCCATTCAGTCGACCAAGCATTGAAATCCCCGGCAACAACTACAGGACTATTATTTCTTGCGTCGTTCGAAATATTCATGACCATTGCCTCAAATTCAGCTTCCGTCAGACTAGGCGCTGCATAACAGCTGTAGATGTGAACTCCTGCCACCACGGCATAAGCAAAACCATTACTAATTTGCTGACTGATTTTTTGCACCGGGTGTTTTCCGCATGACCATATTGCCGCTTTTTTGGTGGAATCAGTGATCCATGAGTTGCTCTGCGACATTCTGTACGGCTCCGATATAATGGCCACATCCGCCCTCTTCTCTCGTACCATCTGCTCGAGCAGGTCCTGAGCTGCTTCACAGTAGTTAAGATTTATTTGTATGAATCTCATTATTTCTCTATTTCGACTGCCTTCTGGTATGCGGCACATCGACTACTACCTGTTACGTGGTTCACTGTGTCTGTACCATTTTGCGCACATATTAGACATTTGGCCTCTTTACTACAGTCTCTGACGAAATGTCCTTCCTCTCCACATCTTAGGCACAGCTTCGAGCGGTCGATGCCTTTGCACGCCGAAGCCATATGACCGAATTCCAAGCATCTAAAGCATTTTATCGGTTGGCTTGATTTGCGCAACCGACAGACAGTCCAGCCGATCTTAATTTTCCCTTCTTTTAAGGCCATATTGGCCATTGGCACAGGAAGACTAACTATAGCTGCCTTAGTGCCTCTATAAGCATTGCGCACTGATCTCACAGCTCTGTCGCCAATATCTCCAAATTTATTTTGGAACGCCAGCATAATATCCTCTTTCGTTGTAATTTCGTCGAGGTCTTTGCATTCGATTAAGACTTCCTGCGATAGGGCCTTGACTTCGGCTTCCTTTTCCAAAATTGGTTTCAGCCGGTCCTTGAATTCACTAGATGGGGCGGTTGCATTAGCAGCCAGCTGAACGAGCATTTCACCCTTTTGTGTTCTGCGAATGCGAAACACGTTCGCCCAACTCCTTAAGGCTTGGCTCTGCTCTTATCTTTTTTAATATGTCTGCATAGCTTGACCCGTCACGTGACGCTATAAGAAGCGCTTCAGGCTTTTCTTTAATGGGTTTTTTTTTTCTCTTTGGCAGCTTTGCCTCCCACTTTAGTCCACTCTCCACTGGACTTCTGCTCGTCGTTTTTCTCAGTGACTCCTTTTTTAGCTATACTATCATAACTTGCCTTTTCCGGCAGCCTGTTTCTTTTACTTTTAGGTGCAGAAGACTCCTCTTCTTGATTTTCTCTGCCTCTTTTTGAAACATCAATCTTTTTTCTTTGAAGCAGCGGTGAAGTCTGCGTACTGCTCTCCTGAGCCTTTTTAGCTCCACCTGTTGTATCACAACCAGCCATCCCATGCTGCTCTCCTAAATCGCGTCTCAAAGTCTCCGTCTCCACAGACTCATACAACGCAGCTATACCCTCAATGAGATCACGCATTGGTTGGTGTATTGAGCGCCTACCACCACCAATCATCTCAATTAACTCGCCGATCTTCCTACCCAACTTTGCAAAACAAAAATTAGCTTTAAAATCGCACTTACCGCCGCCATCTTCTGTTTTATCAGGGAAAAGGGGAGTAGAGCTGGACTTTCGCTGTGCCTTCTGCTCGACCAATAGTCCACTAGTTTGGTTGACGGGTGATCTAGCCAACCGCGAGCATCTCTTGAACGGATCAGGTGGATCTGCTGCCGACGACTCCGCTGATTGGCTCACATCCCGCTGCTCACCAGCACTGCACTGCACACCTGATTCTTTCGTTTCCGCATTCTTACCTGTTGGCGTACTCCTTATGCGAACCTGCGTGGGTGTCTCGTTCTTGCTCATGCCAAGCATGAGTTAAGCCGAGACCAGAACCCTGCGCACTTCGCCGGTATTGCAGTTGCGATGCTGAGACCACCGTATGTTTGCCAAAAATTTGACAGCGCCGCCTGCTGAAAAACTTTCACTCACTCTTTTCGCAAAGAGTGAGCAAAGTTTACTTGCAGTATGTAATTGCTTTTTTGCTTTTTGTTTTTTGTTAGGATGTGCACCAACCACTTTATCTAGCAACAGGTGTCAAAGCTGTTGTCAGATCTTTTTTATTTGTTTATACTTCTTCCCTTGAATGACACACAAAACCGCGGGAATCCGATATAAACAAACTCCGAGAAACCTTTCTTCACCAGATTTGAGGGAAGCACAGTTTAATCACGACCATGTGTCAACAACACATCACCACGACACCATGTGTGTGTGTGTGTGTGTGTGTGTGTGTGTGTGTGTGTGTGTGTGTGTGTGTGTGTGTGTGTGTGTGTGTGTGTGTGTGTGTGTGTGTGTGTGTGTGTGTGTGTGTGTGTGTGTGTGTGTGTGTGTGTGTGTGTGTGTGTGTGTGTGTGTGTGTGTGTGTGTGTGTGTGTGTGTGTGTGTGTGTGTGTGTGTGTGTGTGTGTGTGTGTGTGTGTGTGTGTGTGTGTGTGTGTGTGTGTGTGTGTGTGTGTGTGTGTGTGTGTGTGTGTGTGTGTGTGTGTGTGTGTGTGTGTGTGTGTGTGTGTGTGTGTGTGTGTGTGTGTGTGTGTGTGTGTGTGTGTGTGTGTGTGTGTGTGTGCGTGTGTGTGTGTGTGTGTGTGTGTGTGTGTGTGTGTGTGTGTGTGTGTGTGTGTGTGTGTGTGTGTGTGTGTGTGTGTGTGTGTGTGTGTGTGTGTGTGTGTGTGTGTGTGTGTGTGTGTGTGTGTGTGTGTGTGTGTGTGTGTGTGTGTGTGTGTGTGTGTGTGTGTGTGTGTGTGTGTGTGTGTGTGTGTGTGTGTGTGTGTGTGTGTGTGTGTGTGTGTGTGTGTGTGTGTGTGTGTGTGTGTGTGTGTGTGTGTGTGTGTGTGTGTGTGTGTGTGTGTGTGTGTGTGTGTGTGTGTGTGTGTGTGTGTGTGTGTGTGTGTGTGTGTGTGTGTGTGTGTGTGTGTGTGGGTGTGTGTGTGTGTGTGTGTGTGTGTGTGTGTGTTTTTTTCCATGAGGGGAAAGCATCGAAAGCCTGCGTGCGGGACTTTAACCACGCTAAAACCCCTCCCCCCTGTCTGTCAGTCCTCCCGGAACTACCGCGAAGTATTACGTCGGGAGGCAGAAGGAGTTTAAAACTCAAACGTTCGTGTCTGTCCAATTGTAGACAGTCATCTAGCCCTAACGTCTCAGTTTACACCCCGTTAGTCGGTCAAGTACTGTCTCCTTGTCCCGCTGACATCAGACTACTACGTGTATCTGTATGTGAGCGTTAATTATGCCATGTGTGCGCGCTGTATGCGTGTGCGCGCGCGTGTGCTTGTACCTAGCCATTTCTTTCAGCTACTCTCCTCAGCTGTTCGAGCCTTCTTTGTTCATTCATTACGAATGCCGCCATCCGGCTTACTGCATCCCAGTACGTTGCGTCTGTCAGCATCAGACCAACGATGTTGCCAGGTGTAATGCGCGTACCTACGATTCTTTGTAAGGCCTCTCTCGCTGTTTGGTACCGTGGACAGCTAAAAAACACGTGCTCGGCATCCTCAACTATTGGAGCTTTGCAGTGATCGCAGAACGGGTCCTGCTCATAACCGAACCTGTGCAGGTAGTACTTAAAGCACCCGTGCCCGCTGAGTACTTGGGTAAGATAAAAATTCGTATCGCCATGGGTTCTTCGTATCCACGGCTCTAAGTGTGGGATCAGCCGATTTGTCCACCTTCCGCTTTCCGCGCCCTGCCATCTTGTCTGCCACTCTGTGATGGAGGATTGCCTCGCTTCTGCCATATCATACCGATACCTTAGTGGCTGCTTCTTTAGCCAAAAAATCCAGCGGAATCGATGAAGATATCACTAGCACTGCATCTTCAGAAACTGTACGGAATGCGCAGCAGACTCTTAACGCACACAAGCGGTACACCGCCTTTACGCCTCGCGCAAAGCTTTTAACTTGTATTGCGCTCTCCCAGATATCTGCAGCATAAAATATTGTAGATTTAACTACACTAGCTAAGAGTTGTCTTCTCCTCTGACTAGGCCCTCTTATATTAAGCATTATGCGGGATAGTGCGGTTACAACCTCAGATGCCTTACTCTGCACGTACTCCAGGTAGGCTTTAAAAGTCAGCCGGCGGTCAATCATGACTCCTAGGTATTTGATGTATGGTCTCGACAAAATCACGTTGTTACCAACGCTAATTTCCAGGAATTCCACCTTCTTCCTGCTGCTCACCTCAGCAATTTCTGCTGCCTCCTTTACGCTTGTTAGTTCTTTTGCTACGACTGTTATTGCAACATCGTCGGCGAAGCCAACAATTTTTACTCCAGCAGGCACGCTTAATTCCAGGATGTCATTGTACATAATATTCCACAGGAGAGGTCCAAGAACAGACCCCTGTGGTACGCCTCCCCGTATCATATATGATTTTTCGCCTTCTGTGGTGTCATATATCAGAACACGATCGTCCAGATAGTTGTCGAGTATGTTCAGCAGATAGTCGGATATTCTAAGCTTCCTCGCCGACAGCAGTATCTTCTGCCAATTCGCAGTATTGAACGCGTTCTTTACGTCGAGCGTTATGATGAGTGTGACGACAAAAATAACAAGCAGTCGAACAGACTTAGAAACTGTTCCCAAGAACAGTTCTCATCAGAAAGCACACGCATGTACGCTACTACTACAGACGATCGTTTAGAAACGCCCACACACCGACGCTCAGCGGAGAAATGGAAAGAAAGCAAAAGTGACGTGGTGTGCATGTTACATGCAGATGCAACTGAGCGTCAGAGCGGCTATATGCAAGTGATTCCAGCGAGGAGAGCAAGCAATCAAAGTGCGCTGAGCACTAATAACCTGTTTTGTGCCGAGAGTGCAGTAAGTACACAGATCAGCTCTCAGCTGATCTAGAGTGAACCACTGTTGCAGTTTATATACCGCAAAAACAATGTATGCAGGAAGACGGCAGTGAAGTTCACTGACCGTAGAACTTCTTAACCTTGGGAAAGCGGCTATTTGGAAAAAATACTTTTTTTGCACGAAAACTGCTTAACGGAGTACGAAATACCGCACTCCGTTAAAATCGAACATTCTGGAAAACGGACGCCAACGAGTATAAAACAGACTGCAAAACAGAACTCGAGGTTGTTCAGTGCAGTCTACCTTTCGGTTCAGTTCTCAGTCTGAATCTCGTTTCATATGTTCAACAAGTTCACACGGTGCAATTGCTCAGTCGGTTCAGTGAAAGCAGTGGTTCAGCCAGTTCAGTTGTGCTGTCAGTTTGGCAGTACTCGAGAAAATTAAAGAGTGAAGTAGTGAAAAGTGATCAAGCAGGCAACGCGCAGTACGAATTCACAGTCGTAGTGGCTCAAATGCCCTCCTGTTAGTACCCTTAAAGAGTTGAATTCACAGTCGTAGTGGCTCAAATGCCCTCCTGTTAAATTCGCAGTCGTAGTGGCTCAAATGCCCTCCTGCTAAAACTCACAAAGGGTCGAATTCACAGTTGTAGTGGCTCAAATGCCCTCCTGTTAGTACTCGCAAAGAGTTGAATTCACAGTCGCAGTGGCTCAAATGCCCTCCTGTTAAATTCGCAGTCGTAGTGGCTCAAATGCCCTCCTGCTAAAACTCACAAAGGCACGAATTCACAGTCGCAGTGGCTCAAATGCCCTCCTGTTAAATTCGCAGTCGTAGTGGCTCAAATGCCCTCCTGCTAAAACTCACAAAGGGACGAATTCACAGTCGCAGTGGCTCAAATGCCCTCCTGTTAGTGCTCGTAAAGAGTCGAATTCACAGTTGTAGTGGCTCAAATGCCCTCCTGTAATTACCCGTAAAGAGACGCGTAACCACAAGCTATCTCACAAACGTAGTGAGATATCAGCAAGTCAGTAGAACACGTGTAATCTCATAAACGCAGTGAGATATCAGCAGGTCAGTAAAACATCAGTGATCTCACAAACGCAGTGAGGTATCAGCAAGTCAGCAGAACATCAGTGATCTCACAAACGCAGTGAGATATCAACAAGCCAGCGGGACACCAGTGATCTCACACACGCAGTGAGATATCAGCAAGTCAACAGAACACCAGCGATCCCACAGACCCAGTGAGGAATCAGCAACAGCGAGACATCAATAATCCGGCAGAATACCAGTGATCTCACAAACGCGGTGAGATATCAACAACCCAGCAGCACAAAGCGCAAAGCGCGTAGAGGTACCGACGACAGTATATTATTGCATTTCTAGTACGACTACCAAGTGTACAAGCACACCAAACACAAATGTTAGAATAAGATATTTCTAAGGTGAATAAAGATATTGAACCTAAATACTCTTGTCTTGTAATCGAACCCTGGAGTCCCGGCGAGCTAATCCAAGCCTTAGAAGAAGACAAGAAGGTTCGTTACAAGTGGCGCCCGAACAGGGACAATATCATATTCACCAATACCTAAGACTCGACTAGAAATATATATAATATAATAAATTAAAACTTATCATGGAGCCGACTGGGACCAGAACATACCGAACAGGATGGTTATACCGGCTAAATAAAGAATCGCTGGCTCAGTGCTTGTCTGAGTTTGGACTCGTCGCCGAGGGAACTCTCAATGACATGAGGAAAAGACTTGTCGAGTTCGTCAATGAAGGAAACCACGCGGAGAGCGTGGAACGAAGGTTGAGGGCGTATGAAGCGGAAGACGGTCGCACAACACCGGAACCCAGTGACCTGCCGAAAGTGCTAATGATGGATGTTCCGACGAGAGAACGTAGCCCGAGTGGCCGAGTGAGCGTAAACACCCCGCGGGTGAGGGACAGTAACCTGTTGGAAAGAGTAGAGCGACATTCGTACCCCGATGTTATTGACAAGGTGAGAAAATGGTACGTGAGGTATGATGGCGGTGTCGACCCTTTGGCCTTCGTAGAGCGGATGGAGGAGCTGGCCGAGACGTATGGCATCGACAGCAATCTGTTGCCACGCGCGATGCCAGAGCTGCTGGAAGACAATGCCTTGCTCTGGTATCGAAACAACAATAATCATTGGCGGTCATGGGAGGCTTTTAAGCAAGACTTCCTGGACTTCTTCCTACCCAGGCGTTTCTTTGAAAGACTCGACGACGACATTCGCAGTCGACAACAGCGCGCAAACGAGAAGTTTAGGGACTACGTCATTAGCCTGCAAAATCTAATGAGACATAGCAGGTGCACAGAGAAAGAAAAGCTGGAGAGGATATACAAAAACTCTGCGTTTGAGTACCAGTTTTATATAAAAAGACAAGATTTCCGGGAGCTGAAGGAGTTGCTCTCGTTGGCGGAGGATTTCGAGTGCTTGCAATTCGCCAAGACAGACGAGTCTTCAGAAGAATACCAGACGCGGCCAGTCGCCTCAAGACAGTGGCCATCTGAACGCAACCATGCGGTGAGCCAGGCGGTCTCAAGGCCTTTCAACCCGAAAACGGCATGCGGACGCTGCAGGCAGGAAGGTCACATGCGCCGCGATTGCCGAAACCCGGTCGTGATTTTCTGCTGGGAGTGTGGCCGAGAAGGAACCAGAACCATTGACTGTTGCAGACAGAGACAGGGAAACGACCTGGGACCCCGCCGAAAGCGAGAGGAGGCGGGCCCCAGCCAGAGGATCTCTCGCAGAAATTAAAGCCCCTCCGGATTAACAATCGGCGCATCGTAGCCATGGTGTCCGTCCGAGGCAAGCAAATACAGGCGACAGTGGACACGGGAGCGACGCGAAGTTTCGTGAGCAGGGCGCTCGCGGAAAGACTGGTGGGAAGGAGGCTGTTTGAGAAAGCGGAGGTGGAAATTCGCATGGCGGACGGGACAACCAGAAAAGTGTCCGAATGTACCACACTAGAAGTTGCTATGGGAAATGGTACATGCGAGTTGTCCTTTCTTGTGTTGACGGAAGTCCTAGAGGACGTGCTCCTCGAAATGGATTTTCTGTGCGGGATAGGAGCGACACTCTCCTTCGGAGGCGAAACCGTGTCTCTGGGCCCAACGGAGAAACAGGAGAAGGCGAATGGCGCAGTCATTTGCACATCAGCACAAGAATCAGGTCCTACACAACCAGAGGACATGGAGAGTTTTCTTCAGGAGGAATTGAAGAAATTTGAAATCCTGAAAGGCGTCTCTAATATTACGGAGCATAAAATAGTGATGCGGGATGAGCGTCCTATAAAACAACGGTATTTTCCCAGAAATCCGGCGATGCAGGCTGTCATCGACAAAGAGATCAACGAACTCCTCGAGAAAGGCTGCATAGAACCTTCAAGCAGTCCTTACAGCGCACCAATCGTGTTGGTGAAAAAGAAGTCGGGTGAATGGAGATTATGCGTGGATTATCGCCAGCTGAACGCCCGCTCGATTCCGGATGCATACCCCATTCCAAGGATTCAACATATTCTGGAGCGGTTGCGAGATGCGAAATATATCAGTAGCCTGGATCTGAAGAGCGGGTACTGGCAGATTCCAATGGCAGAAGACAGTAAGCAATACACGGCGTTTACTGTGCCTGGAAGAGGACTTTTCCAGTGGCGGGTGATGCCTTTCGGGCTGCATTCGGCTCCAGCCACTTTTCAGCGAGCCTTGGACCAGGTTATCGGTCCCGATTTGGAGCCTAAAGCTTTCGCCTATCTGGACGACATAATTGTCACAGGTTCGTCCGCGGAAGAGCACATCGCCAATCTTCGAGAGGTTTTCCGGCGTTTGAGACAGGCAAATCTCAAACTCAACGTGAACAAATGCGAGTTCTTTAAGAAAGAACTTAAATACCTGGGTCATGTGGTAAGCGAGCAAGGCATCCAGACAGACCCGGAGAAAATTTCGGCGATTCAAAATTTGAAACCGCCAACCACCACCAAAGAATTGCGAAGATGCTTGGGCATTGCCTCATGGTATCGCAGGTTCGTGCCAGATTTCGCGAAGACCGTCCAGCCAATGACCACGCTGCTACGTAAAGGGAAACATTGGAAGTGGGGCGAGGCGCAACAGGAAGCGTTTGAAACCCTCAAACAAAAACTCACAGAGGCACCAATACTGGCGTGCCCAGATTTCAACGAGAGATTTCAACTGCAAACGGACGCGAGCGACTTCGGACTTGGAGCCGTGCTCACACAACAACTGGAAGGTCAGGAGCGTGTTATCGCGTACGCCAGCCGACATCTTAACAAGGCCGAAAAGAATTACTCGGCAACAGAAAAAGAATGCCTGGCCATAGTGTGGGGTATTCGCAAGATGCGCGCTTACCTTGAGGGATACCGGTTCACCGTAATCACAGATCATCTGGCGCTGAAATGGCTAAATTCTATTGAGAGTCCATCCGGGAGAATAGCGAGATGGGCTTTGGAGTTACAACAGTTTTCCTTTGAAATCCAGTACCGGAAGGGGAAGCTGAATGTAATCGCGGATGCACTATCCCGACAGCCGCAAGAAACCGTCGCCAGAGTGACAGCAGCAGAGACACGCGAGCAACACTGCAAGTGGTTACAAGCGAAGGTCAAAGAAGTGGAACAAAATCCGGAGAAGTTCCCAGATTATACCTTGGAGAATGGAAATTTGTACCGGCATATTCCAAATCGACTTGGAGACGAGGACTGCACGCCGTGGAAATTGTGCGTGCCCAGGACCATGAGAGGCCGAGTTCTCAAAGAGAATCACGACCATCCGTGCGCTGGCCACGGGGGAGTCCGCAAGACGATATGCCGGCTAACAGGTAAATATTACTGGCCCGGGATGTTCCAGGATGCGAGGAAATATGTGCGGCAATGTGAATCGTGTCAACGTTACAAGCCGAATCAGCAAAAGGCTGCAGGGAAAATGCTCACTCAATTGGCAGAAGAACCTTGGGCGATACTCTGCGCGGATTTTGTGGGTCCGCTACCCCGTTCTACACACGGAAACACAACGCTTCTCGTATTCTTCGACAAATTTTCAAAATGGACAGAAATGATACCGTTACGCAAAGCTTCAACAGAACACTTGCAGCGAGCGTTCCGAGAACGAATTCTAGCCCGGTTCGGGGTACCCAAGATTCTGGTCACGGATAACGGGACTCAGTTTACGAGTCGCAGTTTTCGTCGTTTCCTCCAGGACATGGGTGTGAAGCAACAGTATACTGCTCCATACACACCACAGGAGAATCCCACGGAGAGAATCAACAGAACGATAAAAACGATTATTGCACAACTTTCGGACAACAAGCATCGGAACTGGGACGAACTGCTCCCAGAAATTACGCTAGCCATTAATAGCAGCGTATCCGAGTCCACGGGATACAGCCCGGCATATCTCACTCAAGGACGAGAGCCAAGACTTCCTGGAACTTACTACGACGAACAAACGCCAGGCAGCGGTCAGGAACCCATACAGCCCTCAGAGAGGGGGGAAAATCTAAGAGAGGTCTTCAAATTGGTGGCGAGAAATTTGGAAAAGGCAACGCAGGATCAGGCGCACCACTATAACTTGCGACGACGACAGTGGAAACCAGAAATTGGGCAATCAGTACTCGTGCGACAGCACCCGCTGTCGAAAGCAATCGACAGCTTCGCGGCGAAATTGTCTCCGAAATTCGACGGCCCGTACCAGGTAATCGGATTCGTGTCACCAGTGATCGTGCGTTTACAGAAAGAAGGTGAGACCCGGCCTAAAACGGCTCATGTGAGCGAGCTCAAGGCGTACCAACAGGCGGCAGCGCAAAGTAACCATACTCCCGAGGGAGTTTCTGGCAACGTACGTCTGATTCAGAGCACAGGAAGCCCGCCAACCGCAGACGCTGACGGTCCAACCAAATCAAGAGCAGAAACAAACAAACGCGGAGGCAGAAGGAAATTGTGTCGGCCAGAACCCGATTACAGGAAGGGAAGACCGGCTTCAGCAAGAATCGCCATAGCTAGCGAAGAATTCAACAGCGACCCGAAAGCAAAACACAGGCAGAATCCGCAAACGCGGCGACAGACTTACAACAGGCCACAGGTGGACACCCGTGGCGCAGACATAAAAAATAAGCAGAAGGCTACTCATCCGGCGAACGAGAAACAAACGACTCGAGCATATTCGCAAGGTCGCGAGCACTTGAAATTCGGCGACTTCACGCCGGAAGAGAGGAAGGCGTTGTTTCACAAGGAATTAAGCTATATATGAATTTATTAAATGGATTAATTGGAACCGCATTGAAAATTAATTAGAAATTGCAGACAAGAGAGAGAAAAAAAAAGAAAAAAAAAGGATTTTTTTCTTTTACCCCGAAGTAGAGGGGGAGTGTGACGACCCAAATTTGCTGTGCAAATTTGGCGCACAAAAATAACAAGCAGTCGAACAGACTTAGAAACTGTTCCCAAGAACAGTTCTCATCAGAAAGCACACGCATTTACGCTACTACTACAGACGATCGTTTAGAAACGCCCACACACCGACGCTCAGCGGAGAAATGGAAAGAAAGCAAAAGTGACGTGGTGTGCATGTTACATGCAGATGCAACTGAGCGTCAGAGCGGCTATATGCAAGTGATTCCAGCGAGGAGAGCAAGCAATCAAAGTGCGCTGAGCACTAATAACCTGTTTTGTGCCGAGAGTGCAGTAAGTACACAGATCAGCTCTCAGCTGATCTAGAGTGAACCACTGTTGCAGTTTATATACCGCAAAAACAATGTATGCAGGAAGACGGCAGTGAAGTTCACTGACCGTAGAACTTCTTAACCTTGGGAAAGCGGCTATTTGGAAAAAATACTTTTTTTGCACGAAAACTGCTTAACGGAGTACGAAATACCGCACTCCGTTAAAATCGAACATTCTGGAAAACGGACGCCAACGAGTATAAAACAGACTGCAAAACAGAACTCGAGGTTGTTCAGTGCAGTCTACCTTTCGGTTCAGTTCTCAGTCTGAATCTCGTTTCATATGTTCAACAAGTTCACACGGTGCAATTGCTCAGTCGGTTCAGTGAAAGCAGTGGTTCAGCCAGTTCAGTTGTGCTGTCAGTTTGGCAGTACTCGAGAAAATTAAAGAGTGAAGTAGTGAAAAGTGATCAAGCAGGCAACGCGCAGTACGAATTCACAGTCGTAGTGGCTCAAATGCCCTCCTGTTAGTACCCTTAAAGAGTTGAATTCACAGTCGTAGTGGCTCAAATGCCCTCCTGTTAAATTCGCAGTCGTAGTGGCTCAAATGCCCTCCTGCTAAAACTCACAAAGGGTCGAATTCACAGTTGTAGTGGCTCAAATGCCCTCCTGTTAGTACTCGCAAAGAGTTGAATTCACAGTCGCAGTGGCTCAAATGCCCTCCTGTTAAATTCGCAGTCGTAGTGGCTCAAATGCCCTCCTGCTAAAACTCACAAAGGCACGAATTCACAGTCGCAGTGGCTCAAATGCCCTCCTGTTAAATTCGCAGTCGTAGTGGCTCAAATGCCCTCCTGCTAAAACTCACAAAGGGACGAATTCACAGTCGCAGTGGCTCAAATGCCCTCCTGTTAGTGCTCGTAAAGAGTCGAATTCACAGTTGTAGTGGCTCAAATGCCCTCCTGTAATTACCCGTAAAGAGACGCGTAACCACAAGCTATCTCACAAACGTAGTGAGATATCAGCAAGTCAGTAGAACACGTGTAATCTCATAAACGCAGTGAGATATCAGCAGGTCAGTAAAACATCAGTGATCTCACAAACGCAGTGAGGTATCAGCAAGTCAGCAGAACATCAGTGATCTCACAAACGCAGTGAGATATCAACAAGCCAGCGGGACACCAGTGATCTCACACACGCAGTGAGATATCAGCAAGTCAACAGAACACCAGCGATCCCACAGACCCAGTGAGGAATCAGCAACAGCGAGACATCAATAATCCGGCAGAATACCAGTGATCTCACAAACGCGGTGAGATATCAACAACCCAGCAGCACAAAGCGCAAAGCGCGTAGAGGTACCGACGACAGTATATTATTGCATTTCTAGTACGACTACCAAGTGTACAAGCACACCAAACACAAATGTTAGAATAAGATATTTCTAAGGTGAATAAAGATATTGAACCTAAATACTCTTGTCTTGTAATCGAACCCTGGAGTCCCGGCGAGCTAATCCAAGCCTTAGAAGAAGACAAGAAGGTTCGTTACATGAGGCAGTATTGTTTGGAGCCGCCGCGCCACCGTGTACCTTCCATAGCTCCCTGAGCAGTATTTTTAACCAGCCGCAGCGCATCTGTTGTCGCCCGTCCTTTGCTGAAGCCAAACTGGAGAGCAGAAAGTCCAGCGTCTACCTCTGCCTCTATTCTGCCTTTCAGCACGTGTTCCAGCATCTTGCCTACTGAATCCAGCAGGCAGAGCGGCCGATAAGACGCTGCTGTGTTCAGCTGTCCTTTTTTAGGTATAAGCACCAGTTTCTGCCGCTTCCATGCTCTCGGAAATACCGCCTCTAGGATGCATTTATTAAAGACGCTCTGAAATAGGTCCGGCCTTTTCAATGCGGCTGCCTTCACAGCAATATTGGGCACTCCATCTGGGCCAGGTGCTTTGCTCAACTTAAGTTGCTTTGCAGCTAAGATTATTTCTTCTTCCCTTATAATGCCTATGTTCCGGTTACTGCGTGCTAACAGGATCCTGTTAAAGCGTGCCTGTTCAGGAAAAAGGCATTTTATTATCTCCTTCAGCGCATCGGGGCACGATGGTTGCGCTGTTCGTTGAAGCTTTTTCAGCACCAGCTTATAAGCAAAGCCCCAGGGATTGTTTTCAATCTCCTCGCAAATCTCCAAGAAGCATCGACGTTTACTCTCTTGGATGGCCCTTTTAAGCAGCTTGCGCTTGTTTTTATATATAAGCCTGCTTGTTTCAGAGTTTGTCGTATTTCGTGCTCTCTGACATACACGTCTGGCATATTTACACTCGCTTCGCAGCTTAGCGATGTCATTGCTCCACCAGTATGCGGGGTTTCTGCGCTTTGAGTTCGATTTGCGCACCATTGCAGCGTCGCATGCGGTTCTCAGCAAGACCATGAGTTGCGACGAAGCCTCCTCTGCCGTACCGTCTATAGAGTGGCTACCAATAGCCTCCATAAAGACTTCGCTGTCGAACGTTTCCGTCTTCCAGCGCGGACGTCTTGGCCGAGTGGGAGCCCAATTATCCTCTTGTGAGTTCATGACGTCTATCTCTATAGCCCGGTGGTCGCTATGGGTATAGCATCCGCTTAGGCGCCATTTTGTCGACATGTAGAGGCTGCTGCTTATGAAGGATATGTCTATGATAGACCCCGCACCATTTTTACTGTAAGTGTGCTCTGTTCCAGAATTTAATAGAATTACGTCCATGGAAGAGAGGGCTTCTAGCAGACTTCTTCCACGCGCATTAGATCTTGGGCAGCCCCACTCGCAAGCCCAGGCATTGAAGTCGCCAGCGATTAGTACCGGGTTCCTTAAAAGCGCGTCATTAACTAGGGCATCCACTCTGGCATTGAATTCGTTGATATCCACACTAGGAGGGATATAGCAGCTATATATAAACTTGCCTTCCATTTCCACACAGACGAATCCTGTCTCCTTTTTCCGAAGCGTCATGTGCCTTCGGTTCGGATTGCAATTCCAGATAGCTGCCTTTCCCACAGAGTCAACTGCCCATCTCAAATCTGTCCCACAGGAGTAGGGCTCACTCAGAATAGCCAGGTCCACAGACTTTTCATAAATGGTATGCCTTAGGAGATCCTGCGCTGCTTCGCAGTGGTTCAGATTAATTTGCAATAGCTTCATGCATGCTATTGCCGTGTTCTTTTATTTCCACCACTTTCCTGTCCACTTTCTTTGGGTTTCCGGTTGCCGCCATCTTAAACACGGGGCAACGGTTGCTTCCAGCGATGTGTTTTGGATCTCTTGTACTGTCAGCTATACAGAACATGCAATTAGGCTCCTCTTTGCATACCGTAGCAATATGTCCTTCCTTACCGCATCTCCTGCAGCACTTAGATCGGTCGATCTCATTTTTGCAGTGCCTTGCTATATGCCCGAATTCGAGGCACCTATAGCATTTGGTTAGCGTTTTCTGCTCCCGCACGCAGCAGTTAACCCAGCCTATCCTTATTTTTTCCGACTTTATGATGATGTCAGCATTTTCTCTTGTGACCCTGACTGCTGCTGTCTGGGTGCCTCCATAAGCCCTCCGTAGGCTGAGCACATCCTCCTGCCCGAAGTTTGTCGGCCTAAATTTTTCCACGATTGATTGAAAGACATCGGTTTTTGTGGTGACTTCGTCGATGTCTTTAATCTCGAGCACTACTTGTTGTGTCAGTCCCCGTACAGTTGCTTCCTCACCTAAGCTGGCGCCGATGGCAGATTTGACCTTTTCTGCCTTTTCACCGGATTCGTTCAGCTGCAGAAGAAGTTCACCTTTCTGTGTACGTCGTATCTTTGTTACGGCCTGGCTGAGTTCTCCTATATTGGTGTCTGCCTTCATTTTGCCCAATATTTCAGCATATGAAAGGGCGCCTTTCTTCGCAATGACAATCGCCTCCGGTCTTGGCTTCTTATTGCCTCTTTCGCGTACTTTTTCCGGCTTCCGTGAGCTTACTAACGTCCACTGAGCGCTGTCTTCCGCGTCTGCTTGAGCTTCTGCGGCGATTGTTTGCCGGCCCACTCTGACAGAGCTTTCAGCTTCAGTCGGCTTATTTTTTTTGGCCACTGACTGAATCGACAGAGGGTCTTCTCTGCTCCTCTTGTTTACAGACGCCTGCTTTTTCTTTATAAGAGGTGAAGTCTGACAACCGCTTTCGATGGTGTTTCTCCTGCCATTTTCCTTGCCATCCTCCATGCCTCCATCTAGTCGTCTGCCATTTTTAGGAGTATGTTCTATGGCTTCGTACAGTTTGGCAATACCTTCGATTAAATCACGCTTTGGCTGGTGAATTGAACGCCTGCCTCCGCCGATCATTTCTACCAGTTCCCCTATCTTCCTTCCCATTTTCTCAAACGGTGAGATTCGCTCCGAATCAATATCTTTTACAGCTGTAATACAAGGCGGTGACGAATTCGATCGCGTGCGCGTCACCAATTCCGCAGAAATTTTCAATGGCGACCGCGCCGTGCGGGTACTCTTCTGAAATGGGTTGCACATACCTGATTGGTCCTTCTGCCCCCCATCATTGTTGTCTCTTACGCCTTTATTTGTTGTTCCCGTTTGTCTATCGGAGTTCATCTTGGAGCTAAGAACTAGCATGGACTAGAGCCTTCCAGAAGCATAACTCAGACACACAAGCTTAGCACGGGCACGAACCACAGTATGATCAGAGCTTTTGCTTTTTTTTTATAAATAAATGCAACAGAGCTCTTTTCTGCTTTGTTTGGTCTCAATTCCCAGGCAACAACCGTAGGTATCAATATATTTATCCACTTAACTTATTTCACTCGCACAAAAGTTGCGCGGGAACTCCAATGTTGCACTTGTTAAGATTGCAAAAAGTTTTACAATTCTTAGCACTGAATTGCTTGACCCGAAGACCGGGCTAGCATCTAAGATGTGTGATTTCACCAGCACTCGCGAAGCGAAAAGGGACGCATTGGCCCTCCACCACACGTTTTATGAAACTCGGCAATAGAGTTTTACCACTGGAAAAAACACTTTAATGCGGAGCCACTTAAAAACACGTCCGATCTCGACGAGATTAGACACCGTGTAGCTGTGTGTGTGTGTGTGTGTGTGTGTGTTTTTTTTTTTTTTTTAAATGAGAGGAAAGCATCGACAGCCTGAGTGCGAGACTTTAACACGCTAAAACCTCTCCCCCGTGTCTGTTGGTCCCCCGGAACTACCGTTAAGCATACCGTCGGGAGGCAGGTGGAGCTAAAGCTCAAACGTACGTTTACGTCCTATCGTTGTAAGTCTCTAAATTATAACGTCGCAGTTAACACGTTCGTTTGTCCGGTTCACTGTTCACAGTTGTCTACTACGCACACGCTCCAACATGCGTTGGCGTTGCATAACAGTAGCACACAAGGATTTGACGGCCATCCAGGCATCTGCTGACTGTAGCATACAGTTCACGATGTTGTTCACAGTTAATGAGCTCCGCAGCACAATTTCAACGCTTCTTCTTACTTGCGAGAGGCCCCCGCATTCAAAAAAGATGTGACGTGCATCTTCGCGTGCACTGGAACACCACCCACATATTGAGCTCGTATCATGGCCATATTTATACAAATAATTGCGGAAGCAACCGTGACCGCTAATCATCTGCGTCAAATGAAAATCCAGTTCACCGTGCTGCCTTTCAACCCAGCGCCTTACGTCCGGTATTAGCAGGTGGGTCCATCGACCTTTGCTGGAGCTGCTCCACCGATCTTGCCACTTAGAGAAAGTGATGCTAATAATCTCCTCTATCTCGTGGGCTGTGAGTTTTCTACGGGCTTCAGCCCTCTTGCGATATCGCATCGTAGTCTCTGCGACCAACAGATCTGGTGGTGGTAAGCCCGCAATTACTCCGGCTGCTTCGTGCGAAATGGTTCGGAAGCCGCAACAAACCCGCAGAGCACACAATCGGAAAACCCGGTTTAACTGTCGCGCGTTCCTTGCCAGATATACCGCCTTAGCCCAAACCGGTGCAGCATACATAACTATTGAAGTGATTACCTTCGATAGTAACAGCCTACGTCTTTGAGTGGGCCCATACGTATTTGCCATTATACGAGCTAAGGCCGCATAACTTGTCATCGCCTTACCGCAAACCATTCCGATATGCGCAGCAAATGACAATCTACTATCCAACATAACGCCCAGGTATCGAATTGCGGGGGCAGATGTAATTGTCACTCCATCGATGTTTAGTTCTACAAACTCCAACTTCTTCCTGCTAGTTATTAGCACAGCTTCTGTCTTCTGGGTAGCCAGATGCAATTGGTTTTCCACTAGCCAGGTTTTAATAGTGTCCACTACATTGGTCGCAAAAGCTTGAAGTTGGTGCAACTATTTGGCCACAATAACAACAGCAACATCGTCCGCATATCCAATTATATGAACGCCACTTGGAACAGGGATGCGCAACACCGAATCATACATCAGATTCCATAATAGCGGTCCCAGTACCGAACCTTGAGGAACTCCAGCCGTCACTTCGTAACTCTTGAAGCCAATATCGGTACTATAGAGAAGAATCCTGTCCGAGAGAAAACTCCTTAGAATTCTAACAATATAGCGCGGTGTTTGTAATCGCTCCAGAGCTGCGATGATACTTTCCCAGCTTGCCGAGTTGAAGGCGTTTTTTATATCCAGTGTTATAACCAAGCAGTACTCTTTTGTTCCGTATAACCAGCGAGAACCCTCGATAGCTTCCTCGGCTATACTGACAACCTTCTGGATAGCATCTATTGTAGAATGGCCTTTTCGAAAACCGTACTGTCGGGGCGATAAGCCATTTATTTCATCAACATGTCGCAGTAGGCGCTCACGCAAAATATACTCGAGTACCTTTCCCAGAGTGTCCACCATGCATAATGGCCTGTATGAACTTGGCTCCAATGAAGGCTTGTTGGGCTTCGGAAGTAAGACAAGGCGCTGAATCTTCCATATTTTAGGGAAGATCTGCTCGTTAACGCAAGCCTGGAATAATTTTCTAAATGGTTCCGGCTTGATGCTAAATGCCAACTTTAAGATACCGTTCGGAATACCATCAGGTCCTGGTGCCTTTTTACAGCCGAACGAATTTAATGCAGCAATTATTTCCTCGTCAGTGACAATCGGGTTTGCCCTGTCCATTGGCTCATATTCCATAGGGGGCGTACTATGCTCATGCCTTGGAAAAAGCGTATGCACAACCTTCTGCATGAATTCCTCCGTTGTGGGAATTTGCACCTTTGGATGTTTAAGCCTTGACATCACTAACTTGTACGCGTCTCCCCAGGGGTTCACATCAACGTTATCACATAACTGCCTGAAGCAAGTATCTTTGCTCTTTTTTATAGCTTTCTTAAGTGCTTTACGAGCCAGTGTATAAGAGGATCTGTGCATTGGGTACTTTTCGGTACCAATGCTACGCTGTTCCATTCTTCTGGCACGCAGGCATTTCCTTCTTAGATCGGCTATTTCCTCGTTCCACCAGTAAACTGATCGTCGACCTCTTTTATTTATTGCCCTCGCCATGGATGCGTCACAAGCTGAGTTGAGCCACGACACCACTTCGTCGGCTAGCTCTTCTGCGCTACCAGTTTGAGGGTCAGAGCTATGAAGCATTAGCTCGAAAACTTCTCTATCCAGCGTTAGCTCGAAAACTTCTCTATCCAGCGTTTCCATCTTCTTACTTTAGGGATACTCTGATTCAACACCTCAGTCCGATTATAATTAAGAGCAGTTATAAGAGCACGGTGATCGCTATTCGTATACAGGCTGCTAACGCCCCAATCGATGCGTCCAACTAAAGACCCACTTGCAAAAGTGATGTCTATCGTCGATTTTCTGCCATCTCGTTCGAACGTGTGTTCACGGCCGTCATTCAGTAGCACCACATCTAACAAAGCAAAAGCTTCTAACAAAATCCTACCTCTTACGTTAGTAAAACGGCTGCCCCATTCAACGGCCCATGCATTAAAATCTCCCGCTATGACAAAAGGGTAAGTATTTCGAGCATCGCTCACCAGGTTGTCGACCACTGCTCCATATTCCATGTCGCTTAGGCTTGGTGGGCAATAGCAGCTGTAGATATATACACCAGCAATCCTAGCAGCAACATAGTAGTGACGTTCCATATCAAGCTTCCACTGAAGCGACAGGTTACCACAATTCCAAATTGCTGTCTTCGCCTTTATATCCGAGAACCAATGAAGCTGGTTTCGGTACTGCTCGGCAATAATCACAACATCGATCTTCTGTTCAACTACAGACTGTTTAAGAAGCTCCTGCGCGGCTACACAATGATTGAGGTTCATCTGCAATATCCTCATTTCCGGCCTCTGCATGCAGCCCGAAATGCAGGGCATTGCCGTCCTCCTGAAGCATGCTTACCGTCCACTTTCTTACTGGAGCATACTATGCAAAAGGCTTCATATTTGCAGTCCTTTGCTAAATGACCCTCTTGTCCACAATTAAAACAACATTTGCTCCTGTCTTCGACGCTATTACACGCTTTGGCTATATGCCCGAATTCTAAGCATTTATAGCAACGAGGAACTGACTCCTTCAGTCTTATTCGACATATTGTCCATCCTATTTTAATTTTCCCTGCGTCTAGAAGCGCCTTGGCTGATCTGGCAGATACGCGGATCACTGCAATCTGTGTGTCTCCGTAAGATTTGCGGATCGAGCTGATCACAGGTTCTTCATCGCAGATACTTCTAACAGCCAGCGTAACTTCTTCGCTAGTAGTGACCTCATCCAAGTCCCTAATTTCTAGCTGTATCTCGTTTCCAAGAGTTTTAACTTTCGCCTGCTCACCTAAAACCTGTTGTACCTCTTTTTGTATTGTGTGCACATTAACGCCAGGGGTCCTTTTAAGCTCAAAGAGCATTTCGCCTTTCTGTGTCTTTCTAACCTTTACCACCTTTTCCCCAAACTTTGCGAGACTTTGATCGCCTTTGACGGTCTTCAACATGTCGCTATACGAGAGATTCCCCGTTTTTTCGATAACAATAGACTCTGGTCTTATTGCCTTAAGCACACGATTTCCGTCCGATTTTGCACTTTTCTTCCGGTTCACGGTTTTCCACTCATTATTTTCATGTTTTTCAACACTGATATTCTCCTGCTGATTATTTACTTCTGGCTCCTTATTAACAACCTGGCTCTCACGAGCCTTTTTTACGCGAGGTTGACCTAAGCTGCGTTCTTCCAGAAGTCTTTTCGCCTCCTTTCTAGGCCTCAGTAGTGGAGACGTCTGCGACGAAGACTCGCGTACTTTTGTAGCGCTAGCGCGCCCACTGCTACCTTCGTTTTGGCCTCTACCAGGTGCCCGCTGGTTTACTAGCAAATTTTTCTCCGCTTCCAATTCTGCTGTATCGTATAATTTTACAATGTGATCCAACAAATTCCTCATAGGTTGATTAATCGTACGGCGCAGCATACCCGTTGATGAAATAGTCTCAGACATCACTGAATGTAGCTCACGGATCTTCGTACCCAGAACCACAAACGCGCATTTTGGTTGGGATTTTTGCACATTTTCACTAGTTAAGCTCGGAGGAGATGAGCTTGAACGTGGACTTTGCACTCCATCGCTCATCCTTACCGGCGAGCGACCAATCCGACTGCTCCTTTTGAATGGATCCACGCCATCTACGCAGATATCTGCTGGTTGGCTGTCGCCGCCATTTTGCCGCCGATCCACATTGTCACTGCCTACTGACGTTGTTGCAGTACGCCTCTTCCCAGCGCACGGTGGCGTTGCCGTCTCACTCCCTCTACGCATAGAGGTTAGCGTGGACATGACCCCAATTTAGATAGCCTTTGCTCGCTAAGCAAACATCAGCCCCCGCGTCGGCAATGCAGTTCCTCGTTTGAAATTTTGGTACTGACCACCGCAGCGGATGTAGGAGAGGGATAACGACTCTAATTGAGGAATTTTATTTCACTCACCCAGCCAAAAAATTAAGCGGGAAATTTTGACACAAAATGTTGCCAAAGAATTTGCTCTCACTTTCTAATTTGCAAAAATTTGCGTCAAAGATTGGCAATTTAATGCTGTAGCTTATATATGTCACAGTACGTTTCCGCGATATGCACCCGCGTAGCTAAAACTTTCGCACTCGATTTACAACACACTCTGACGAATTAAAAACCGCGATCTCCTTGAAAAATTTTAATAAAACCAGGAGGGGTTTCAAGGAGGTGTGTGTGTGTGTGTGTGTGTGTGTGTGTGTGTGTGTGTGTGTGTGTGTATGTGTGTGTGTATGTGTGTGTGTATGTGTGTGTGTATGTGTGTATGTGTGTGTGTGTGTGTGTGTGTGTGTGTGTGTGTGTGTGTGTGTGTGTGTGTGTGTGTGTGTGTGTGTGTGTGTGTGTGTGTGTGTGTGTGTGTGTGTGTGTGTGTGTGTGTGTGTGTGTGTGTGTGTGTGTGTGTGTGTGTGTGTGTGTGTGTGTGTGTGTGTGTGTGTGTGTGTGTGTGTGTGTGTGTGTGTGTGTGTGTGTGTGTGTGTGTGTGTGTGTGTGTGTGTGTGTGTGTGTGTGTGTGTGTGTGTGTGTGTGTGTGTGTGTGTGTGTGTGTGTGTGTGTGTGTGTGTGTGTGTGTGTGTGTGTGTGTGTGTGTGTGTGTGTGTGTGTGTGTGTGTGTGTGTGTGTGTGTGTGTGTGTGTGTGTGTGTGTGTGTGTGTGTGTGTGTGTGTGTGTGTGTGTGTGTGTGTGTGTGTGTGTGTGTGTGTGTGTGTGTGTGTGTGTGTGTGTGTGTGTGTGTGTGTGTGTGTGTGTGTGTGTGTGTGTGTGTGTGTGTGTGTGTGTGTGTGTGTGTGTGTGTGTGTGTGTGTGTGTGTGTGTGTGTGTGTGTGTGTGTGTGTGTGTGTGTGTGTGTGTGTGTGTGTGTGTGTGTGTGTGTGTGTGTGTGTGTGTGTGTGTGTGTGTGTGTGTGTGTGTGTGTGTGTGTGTGTGTGTGTGTGTGTGTGTGTGTGTGTGTGTGTGTGTGTGTGTGTGTGTGTGTGTGTGTGTGTCTGCCATTTTTAGGAGTATGTTCTATGGCTTCGTACAGTTTGGCAATACCTTCGATTAAATCACGCTTTGGCTGGTGAATTGAACGCCTGCCTCCGCCGATCATTTCTACCAGTTCCCCTATCTTCCTTCCCATTTTCTCAAACGGTGAGATTCGCTCCGAATCAATATCTTTTACAGCTGTAATACAAGGCGGTGACGAATTCGATCGCGTGCGCGTCACCAATTCCGCAGAAATTTTCAATGGCGACCGCGCCGTGCGGGTACTCTTCTGAAATGGGTTGCACATACCTGATTGGTCCTTCTGCCCCCCATCATTGTTGTCTCTTACGCCTTTATTTGTTGTTCCCGTTTGTCTATCGGAGTTCATCTTGGAGCTAAGAACTAGCATGGACTAGAGCCTTCCAGAAGCATAACTCAGACACACAAGCTTAGCACGGGCACGAACCACAGTATGATCAGAGCTTTTGCTTTTTTTTTATAAATAAATGCAACAGAGCTCTTTTCTGCTTTGTTTGGTCTCAATTCCCAGGCAACAACCGTAGGTATCAATATATTTATCCACTTAACTTATTTCACTCGCACAAAAGTTGCGCGGGAACTCCAATGTTGCACTTGTTAAGATTGCAAAAAGTTTTACAATTCTTAGCACTGAATTGCTTGACCCGAAGACCGGGCTAGCATCTAAGATGTGTGATTTCACCAGCACTCGCGAAGCGAAAAGGGACGCATTGGCCCTCCACCACACGTTTTATGAAACTCGGCAATAGAGTTTTACCACTGGAAAAAACACTTTAATGCGGAGCCACTTAAAAACACGTCCGATCTCGACGAGATTAGACACCGTGTAGCTGTGTGTGTGTGTGTGTGTGTGTGTTTTTTTTTTTTTTTTTAAATGAGAGGAAAGCATCGACAGCCTGAGTGCGAGACTTTAACACGCTAAAACCTCTCCCCCGTGTCTGTTGGTCCCCCGGAACTACCGTTAAGCATACCGTCGGGAGGCAGGTGGAGCTAAAGCTCAAACGTACGTTTACGTCCTATCGTTGTAAGTCTCTAAATTATAACGTCGCAGTTAACACGTTCGTTTGTCCGGTTCACTGTTCACAGTTGTCTACTACGCACACGCTCCAACATGCGTTGGCGTTGCATAACAGTAGCACACAAGGATTTGACGGCCATCCAGGCATCTGCTGACTGTAGCATACAGTTCACGATGTTGTTCACAGTTAATGAGCTCCGCAGCACAATTTCAACGCTTCTTCTTACTTGCGAGAGGCCCCCGCATTCAAAAAAGATGTGACGTGCATCTTCGCGTGCACTGGAACACCACCCACATATTGAGCTCGTATCATGGCCATATTTATACAAATAATTGCGGAAGCAACCGTGACCGCTAATCATCTGCGTCAAATGAAAATCCAGTTCACCGTGCTGCCTTTCAACCCAGCGCCTTACGTCCGGTATTAGCAGGTGGGTCCATCGACCTTTGCTGGAGCTGCTCCACCGATCTTGCCACTTAGAGAAAGTGATGCTAATAATCTCCTCTATCTCGTGGGCTGTGAGTTTTCTACGGGCTTCAGCCCTCTTGCGATATCGCATCGTAGTCTCTGCGACCAACAGATCTGGTGGTGGTAAGCCCGCAATTACTCCGGCTGCTTCGTGCGAAATGGTTCGGAAGCCGCAACAAACCCGCAGAGCACACAATCGGAAAACCCGGTTTAACTGTCGCGCGTTCCTTGCCAGATATACCGCCTTAGCCCAAACCGGTGCAGCATACATAACTATTGAAGTGATTACCTTCGATAGTAACAGCCTACGTCTTTGAGTGGGCCCATACGTATTTGCCATTATACGAGCTAAGGCCGCATAACTTGTCATCGCCTTACCGCAAACCATTCCGATATGCGCAGCAAATGACAATCTACTATCCAACATAACGCCCAGGTATCGAATTGCGGGGGCAGATGTAATTGTCACTCCATCGATGTTTAGTTCTACAAACTCCAACTTCTTCCTGCTAGTTATTAGCACAGCTTCTGTCTTCTGGGTAGCCAGATGCAATTGGTTTTCCACTAGCCAGGTTTTAATAGTGTCCACTACATTGGTCGCAAAAGCTTGAAGTTGGTGCAACTATTTGGCCACAATAACAACAGCAACATCGTCCGCATATCCAATTATATGAACGCCACTTGGAACAGGGATGCGCAACACCGAATCATACATCAGATTCCATAATAGCGGTCCCAGTACCGAACCTTGAGGAACTCCAGCCGTCACTTCGTAACTCTTGAAGCCAATATCGGTACTATAGAGAAGAATCCTGTCCGAGAGAAAACTCCTTAGAATTCTAACAATATAGCGCGGTGTTTGTAATCGCTCCAGAGCTGCGATGATACTTTCCCAGCTTGCCGAGTTGAAGGCGTTTTTTATATCCAGTGTTATAACCAAGCAGTACTCTTTTGTTCCGTATAACCAGCGAGAACCCTCGATAGCTTCCTCGGCTATACTGACAACCTTCTGGATAGCATCTATTGTAGAATGGCCTTTTCGAAAACCGTACTGTCGGGGCGATAAGCCATTTATTTCATCAACATGTCGCAGTAGGCGCTCACGCAAAATATACTCGAGTACCTTTCCCAGAGTGTCCACCATGCATAATGGCCTGTATGAACTTGGCTCCAATGAAGGCTTGTTGGGCTTCGGAAGTAAGACAAGGCGCTGAATCTTCCATATTTTAGGGAAGATCTGCTCGTTAACGCAAGCCTGGAATAATTTTCTAAATGGTTCCGGCTTGATGCTAAATGCCAACTTTAAGATACCGTTCGGAATACCATCAGGTCCTGGTGCCTTTTTACAGCCGAACGAATTTAATGCAGCAATTATTTCCTCGTCAGTGACAATCGGGTTTGCCCTGTCCATTGGCTCATATTCCATAGGGGGCGTACTATGCTCATGCCTTGGAAAAAGCGTATGCACAACCTTCTGCATGAATTCCTCCGTTGTGGGAATTTGCACCTTTGGATGTTTAAGCCTTGACATCACTAACTTGTACGCGTCTCCCCAGGGGTTCACATCAACGTTATCACATAACTGCCTGAAGCAAGTATCTTTGCTCTTTTTTATAGCTTTCTTAAGTGCTTTACGAGCCAGTGTATAAGAGGATCTGTGCATTGGGTACTTTTCGGTACCAATGCTACGCTGTTCCATTCTTCTGGCACGCAGGCATTTCCTTCTTAGCTCGGCTATTTCCTCGTTCCACCAGTAAACTGATCGTCGACCTCTTTTATTTATTGCCCTCGCCATGGATGCGTCACAAGCTGAGTTGAGCCACGACACCACTTCGTCGGCTAGCTCTTCTGCGCTACCAGTTTGAGGGTCAGAGCTATGAAGCATTAGCTCGAAAACTTCTCTATCCAGCGTTAGCTCGAAAACTTCTCTATCCAGCGTTTCCATCTTCTTACTTTAGGGATACTCTGATTCAACACCTCAGTCCGATTATAATTAAGAGCAGTTATAAGAGCACGGTGATCGCTATTCGTATACAGGCTGCTAACGCCCCAATCGATGCGTCCAACTAAAGACCCACTTGCAAAAGTGATGTCTATCGTCGATTTTCTGCCATCTCGTTCGAACGTGTGTTCACGGCCGTCATTCAGTAGCACCACATCTAACAAAGCAAAAGCTTCTAACAAAATCCTACCTCTTACGTTAGTAAAACGGCTGCCCCATTCAACGGCCCATGCATTAAAATCTCCCGCTATGACAAAAGGGTAAGTATTTCGAGCATCGCTCACCAGGTTGTCGACCACTGCTCCATATTCCATGTCGCTTAGGCTTGGTGGGCAATAGCAGCTGTAGATATATACACCAGCAATCCTAGCAGCAACATAGTAGTGACGTTCCATATCAAGCTTCCACTGAAGCGACAGGTTACCACAATTCCAAATTGCTGTCTTCGCCTTTATATCCGAGAACCAATGAAGCTGGTTTCGGTACTGCTCGGCAATAATCACAACATCGATCTTCTGTTCAACTACAGACTGTTTAAGAAGCTCCTGCGCGGCTACACAATGATTGAGGTTCATCTGCAATATCCTCATTTCCGGCCTCTGCATGCAGCCCGAAATGCAGGGCATTGCCGTCCTCCTGAAGCATGCTTACCGTCCACTTTCTTACTGGAGCATACTATGCAAAAGGCTTCATATTTGCAGTCCTTTGCTAAATGACCCTCTTGTCCACAATTAAAACAACATTTGCTCCTGTCTTCGACGCTATTACACGCTTTGGCTATATGCCCGAATTCTAAGCATTTATAGCAACGAGGAACTGACTCCTTCAGTCTTATTCGACATATTGTCCATCCTATTTTAATTTTCCCTGCGTCTAGAAGCGCCTTGGCTGATCTGGCAGATACGCGGATCACTGCAATCTGTGTGTCTCCGTAAGATTTGCGGATCGAGCTGATCACAGGTTCTTCATCGCAGATACTTCTAACAGCCAGCGTAACTTCTTCGCTAGTAGTGACCTCATCCAAGTCCCTAATTTCTAGCTGTATCTCGTTTCCAAGAGTTTTAACTTTCGCCTGCTCACCTAAAACCTGTTGTACCTCTTTTTGTATTGTGTGCACATTAACGCCAGGGGTCCTTTTAAGCTCAAAGAGCATTTCGCCTTTCTGTGTCTTTCTAACCTTTACCACCTTTTCCCCAAACTTTGCGAGACTTTGATCGCCTTTGACGGTCTTCAACATGTCGCTATACGAGAGATTCCCCGTTTTTTCGATAACAATAGACTCTGGTCTTATTGCCTTAAGCACACGATTTCCGTCCGATTTTGCACTTTTCTTCCGGTTCACGGTTTTCCACTCATTATTTTCATGTTTTTCAACACTGATATTCTCCTGCTGATTATTTACTTCTGGCTCCTTATTAACAACCTGGCTCTCACGAGCCTTTTTTACGCGAGGTTGACCTAAGCTGCGTTCTTCCAGAAGTCTTTTCGCCTCCTTTCTAGGCCTCAGTAGTGGAGACGTCTGCGACGAAGACTCGCGTACTTTTGTAGCGCTAGCGCGCCCACTGCTACCTTCGTTTTGGCCTCTACCAGGTGCCCGCTGGTTTACTAGCAAATTTTTCTCCGCTTCCAATTCTGCTGTATCGTATAATTTTACAATGTGATCCAACAAATTCCTCATAGGTTGATTAATCGTACGGCGCAGCATACCCGTTGATGAAATAGTCTCAGACATCACTGAATGTAGCTCACGGATCTTCGTACCCAGAACCACAAACGCGCATTTTGGTTGGGATTTTTGCACATTTTCACTAGTTAAGCTCGGAGGAGATGAGCTTGAACGTGGACTTTGCACTCCATCGCTCATCCTTACCGGCGAGCGACCAATCCGACTGCTCCTTTTGAATGGATCCACGCCATCTACGCAGATATCTGCTGGTTGGCTGTCGCCGCCATTTTGCCGCCGATCCACATTGTCACTGCCTACTGACGTTGTTGCAGTACGCCTCTTCCCAGCGCACGGTGGCGTTGCCGTCTCACTCCCTCTACGCATAGAGGTTAGCGTGGACATGACCCCAATTTAGATAGCCTTTGCTCGCTAAGCAAACATCAGCCCCCGCGTCGGCAATGCAGTTCCTCGTTTGAAATTTTGGTACTGACCACCGCAGCGGATGTAGGAGAGGGATAACGACTCTAATTGAGGAATTTTATTTCACTCACCCAGCCAAAAAATTAAGCGGGAAATTTTGACACAAAATGTTGCCAAAGAATTTGCTCTCACTTTCTAATTTGCAAAAATTTGCGTCAAAGATTGGCAATTTAATGCTGTAGCTTATATATGTCACAGTACGTTTCCGCGATATGCACCCGCGTAGCTAAAACTTTCGCACTCGATTTACAACACACTCTGACGAATTAAAAACCGCGATCTCCTTGAAAAATTTTAATAAAACCAGGAGGGGTTTCAAGGAGGGGTTTCAAGGAGGTGTGTGTGTGTGTGTGTGTGTGTGTGTGTGTGTGTGTGTGTGTGTGTGTGTGTGTGTGTGTGTGTGTGTGTGTGTGTGTGTGTGTGTGTGTGTGTGTGTGTGTGTGTGTGTGTGTGTGTGTGTGTGTGTGTGTGTGTGTGTGTGTGTGTGTGTGTGTGTGTGTGTGTGTGTGTGTGTGTGTGTGTGTGTGTGTGTGTGTGTGTGTGTGTGTGTGTGTGTGTGTGTGTGTGTGTGTGTGTGTGTGTGTGTGTGTGTGTGTGTGTGTGTGTGTGTGTGTGTGTGTGTGTGTGTGTGTGTGTGTGTGTGTGTGTGTGTGTGTGTGTGTGTGTGTGTGTGTGTGTGTGTGTGTGTGTGTGTGTGTGTGTGTGTGTGTGTGTGTGTGTGTGTGTGTGTGTGTGTGTGTGTGTGTGTGTGTGTGTGTGTGTGTGTGTGTGTGTGTGTGTGTGTGTGTGTGTGTGTGTGTGTGTGTGTGTGTGTGTGTGTGTGTGTGTGTGTGTGTGTGTGTGTGTGTGTGTGTGTGTGTGTGTGTGTGTGTGTGTGTGTGTGTGTGTGCGTGTGTGTGTGTGTGTGTGTGTGTGTGTGTGCGTGTGTGTGTGTGTGTGTGTGTGTGCGTGTGTGTGTGTGTGTGTGTGCGTGTGTGTGTGTGTGTGTGTGTGTGTGTGCGTGTGTGTGTGTGTGTGTGTGTGTGTGTGCGTGTGTGTGTGTGTGTGTGTGTGTGTGTGTGTGTGTGTGTGTGTGTGTGTGTGTGTGTGCGTGTGTGTGTGTGTGTGTGTGTGTGTGTGTGTGTGTGTGTGTGTGTGTGTGTGTGTGTGTGTGTGTGTGTGTGTGTGTGTGTGTGTGTGTGTGTGTGTGTGTGTGTGTGTGTGTGTGTGTAAGTGAGTGTGTGTGTGTGTGTGTGTGTGTGTGTGTGTGTGTGTGTGTGTGTGTGTGTGTGTGTGTGTGTGTGTGTGTGTAAGTGAGTGTGTGTGTGTTGTTTTTTTTTAAATGAGGTGGAAAGCATCGAAAGCCAAGGTGCGTGACTTTAACACGCTAAAACCACCTCCCCCAGGTCTGTCTGTCCTCCCGGAACTACCGTCAAGTATTATGTCGGGAGGCAGATGGAGCTTGACAGCTCAAAAGTCACCAATTAGAGTTCGTCGCAAAACAGTTTGTCGTGTTTATTGCCCTAACGTCATTGTATTGACATATCAGCCAGTCAACTCAGTAGCTCTCCTAGCTCGCTCAGCATTTCTAAGTTTTCCGCATATTTGCGCAGATACCTCGCAGACTGCTTCCCACATTCTTTGCGATGTCAGCATCGCCTCCACAATGTTTCTTGGCGAGACCTCCGACCCATAGATGCCTTTCAGCATATTTTGCTCTTCCACGAATCGGGGGCAAATGAAAAAGACGTGATGCGAATTCTCTATTTCATTTATGCACGCTGGACAAAAGGGCGAGGTATCATACCCAAAGCGGTATAGGCAGCCACGAAACACTCCATGGCCAGTCAGAAACTGCGTTAGAGGAAAGCTCATTTCACCATGCGATCGACTTATCCAACTTTCAATATTTGGGATCAGAGCGAATGTCCAACGGCCCTTGTTTGAAGCATTCCAGCGGGTTTGCCACCTTTCTACTGAGATTGAACGCTCTCGCTGCGGGTACATCTCAGCGCCATTACTTTTCGCTGCATACAATCGATGTGCCTCATCAGCCATTATTTCTATCGCATCATGCCTGCCAACACAAACGCAGCTTCGTCGGAGACAGTTCGATAAGCGCTGATCACGCGCAAAGCATTCAGTCGGTGAACTCTTTCAAGCTGCTTCCTATTCGACTTCACTTTTAAGGAGTCTGCCCAAATTGGCGCGGCATACATGAGCACTGATGTTACCACATTAGATAGCAACATTCGCTTGGTGCTTTTCGGTCCACCTATGTTCGGCAGCATCCTGGACAGGGCCGCGTAGCACTTCGAAGCTTTTTTGCAGACATACTCTGCATGCTGTCGGAAACTAAGGCGATCATCAATAAAAACGCCCAAGTACTTTATCGCTCTCTGCGATTGGATGGTAGCACCTCCCACCCTCAGTTGCACTGATTCCACTTTCTTGCGACTACTAATAAGGACGGCTTCCGTTTTTTGCTCAGCAAGCTGCAAGCCAACCGAAGTTAGCCACTGTTTAACCATCGAAACAGTAAGATTTGCTTTTTCCTCCAGGTCTGACACTTGTTTTTCTACCACTACGACAGCCAAATCGTCCGCAAAACCGATTACTTTGGCTCCTTCAGGAACTGGCAACCTGAGAACGCTGTCGTACATGAAGTTCCAGAGTAATGGACCCAATACTGAGCCCTGTGGAACGCCAGCAGTAATGCTGTATTTTTTCGGGCCATCGTCAGTGTCGTATATTAAGACTCTGTTGCTGAGGTAGCTCCTAATAATTCTCAGCAGGTAATCTGGTACGTTCTTCGCCAGTAGTGCATTAATGATATGCTCCCAGTCAGCTGTGTTGAACGCATTCTTAACGTCTAGCGTGATTACTAAGCAATACTTTTTGCTTCCTCCTTTCCACCTGGTTCCTTTTATGGCCTCCTTCGCCACAGATATCACTGCACTAAGAGCATCAATAGTTGAACGGGCTCTTCGAAAACCGAACTGGTTGGCGCTAAGACCTTGATCTCCTTCAGTAAAAGGCAGAAGCCGCTCATAAATTATTCTTTCAAGGACCTTTCCAACAGTATCCAAGAGACAGATCGGTCTATAAGAGGACGGCTCGCCTGGCGGCCTTCCAGGTTTGGGCAGCAATACCAATTTTTGAATTTTCCAAATCGCCGGAAAAACTCCTTGCCGCAGACAGGATTGCATGACAGCAGCAAAATGTAGTGGGTAACTCAAAACAGCTGTCTTCAACGCTGCGTTTGGGACAGAATCCGGACCTGGAGCTTTGTTGTGCTGTATTCTTTTAGCCGCCGAAAGCACTTCCTCGGATGTCACGACAGCATTATTATTGGCTGGCACTCCCGGGAACAGATTTCTGCGTTCCCGTTGCTGTGGGAATAAGGTAGCCACAATTTTTGAAAGAAGTAATGGACACCTTTCCTGGTTGCTGGCTCTTATTTTTCCCATGACTAACCTGTATGCTCCGCCCCAGGGATTTGAGTTGGCTTCTTCGCATAATCTTTTAAAACATTGCGTTTTGGAGCTTCGAATGGCATTTCGGAGCCTTTTTCATTCCCTTGAGAACTCACTTCGAAGATTAATTCTCTCCATCACCTGTTTGCAGCGTTGATAACGTCGTCTCGCCTGCAAACACCGAGCGCGAAGAGCTCCAATTTCGGCATTCCACCAATAGGCAGGCCGGCCACGATTTGTTGCCTTCCGTCTGGGCATAGCAGCATCACATGCTTTCGTTAATTGTTTTGCGAGCTGCGCGGCCAGCTCCTCCGCTTCCTCCGGCCACTCATGCTCATCGGCGAACATCATATTAAAAAGCTCTTTGTCCAGAGCGCTCTCCTTCCATCCACAATGTGTTTGGCGAACCCTGCTTGCTCTAAGTTCATTCTGCCGTTGGATATCTATCACTATTGCCTGATGGTCGCTGAATGTGAACTCCTCACTAACTTGCCAATTGGTGTTCCGCGCCAGTGCGCTGCTGACGAACGTGACGTCAATCACTGACTTTCTATCATTTCTACGGTAGGTGCTTGTCGAGCCAACATTTGCGAGCACAATATTTAGTGTCGAGAAGATTTCCAACAAGATCCTTCCCCTTGAGTTGGTGTATCTGCTACCCCATTCAGTCGACCAAGCATTGAAATCCCCGGCAACAACTACAGGACTATTATTTCTTGCGTCGTTCGAAATATTCATGACCATTGCCTCAAATTCAGCTTCCGTCAGACTAGGCGCTGCATAACAGCTGTAGATGTGAACTCCTGCCACCACGGCATAAGCAAAACCATTACTAATTTGCTGACTGATTTTTTGCACCGGGTGTTTTCCGCATGACCATATTGCCGCTTTTTTGGTGGAATCAGTGATCCATGAGTTGCTCTGCGACATTCTGTACGGCTCCGATATAATGGCCACATCCGCCCTCTTCTCTCGTACCATCTGCTCGAGCAGGTCCTGAGCTGCTTCACAGTGGTTAAGATTTATTTGTATGAATCTCATTATTTCTCTATTTCGACTGCCTTCTGGTATGCGGCACATCGTCTACTACCTGATACGTGGTTCACTGTGTCTGTACCATTTTGCGCACATATTAGACATTTGGCCTCTTTACTACAGTCTCTGACGAAATGTCCTTCCTCTCCACATCTTAGGCACAGCTTCGAGCGGTCGATGCCTTTGCACGCCGAAGCCATATGACCGAATTCCAAGCATCTAAAGCATTTTATCGGTTGACTTGATTTGCGCAACCGACAGACAGTCCAGCCGATCTTAATTTTCCCTTCTTTTAAGGCCATATTGGCCATTGCTACAGGAAGACTAACTATAGCTGTCTTAGTGCCTCTATAAGCATTGCGCACTGATCTCACAGCTCTGTCGCCAATATCTCCAAATTTATTTTGGAACGCCAGCATAATATCCTCTTTCGTTGTAATTTCGTCGAGGTCTTTGCATTCGATTAAGACTTCCTGCGATAGGGCCTTGACTTCTTCTTCTTTTTCCAAAATTGGTTTCAGCCGGTCCTTGAATTCACTAGATGGGGCGGTTGCATTAGCAGCCAGCTGAACGAGCATTTCACCCTTTTGTGTTCTGCGAATGCGAAACACGTTCTCGCCCAACTCCTTAAGGCTTGGCTCTGCTCTTATCTTTTTTAATATGTCTGCATAGCTTGACCCGTCACGTGACGCTATAAGAAGCGCTTCAGGCTTTTCTTTAATGGGTTTTTTTTTCTCTTTGGCAGCTTTGCCTCCCACTTTAGTCCACTCTCCACTGGACTTCTGCTCGTCGTTTTTCTCAGTGACTCCTTTTTTAGCTATACTAGCATAACTTGCCTTTTCCGGCAGCCTCTTTCTTTTACTTTTAGGTGCAGAAGACTCCTCTTCTTGATTTTCTCTGCCTCTTTTTGAAACATCAATCTTTTTTCTTTGAAGCAGCGGTGAAGTCTGCGTACTGCTCTCCTGAGCCTTTTTAGCTCCACCTGTTGTATCACAACCAGCCATCCCATGCTGCTCTCCTGAATCGCGTCTCAAAGTCTCCGTCTCCACAGACTCATACAACGCAGCTATACCCTCAATGAGATCACGCATTGGTTGGTGTATTGAGCGCCTACCACCACCAATCATCTCAATTAACTCGCCGATCTTCCTACCCAACTTTGCAAAACAAAAATTAGCTTTAAAATCGCACTTACCGCCGCCATCTTCTGTTTTATCAGGGAAAAGGGGAGTAGAGCTGGCCTTTCGCTGTGCCTTCTGCTCGACCAATAGTCCACTAGTTTGGTTGACGGGTGATCTAGCCAACCGCGAGCATCTCTTGAACGGATCAGGTGGATCTGCTGCCGACGACTCCCCTGATTGGCTCACATCCCGCTGCTCACCAGCACTGCACTGCACACCTGATTCTTTCGTTTCCGCATTCTTACCTGTTGGCGTACTCCTTATGCGAACCTGCGTGGGTGCCTCGTTCTTGCTCATGCCAAACATGAGTTAAGCCGAGACCAGAACCCTGCGCACTTCGCCGGTATTGCAGTTGCGATGCTGAGACCACCGTATGTTTGCCAAAAATTTGACAGCGCCGCCTGCTGAAAAACTTTCACTCACTCTTTTCGCAAAGAGTGAGCAAAGCTTACTTGCAGTATGTAATTGCTTTTTTGCTTTTTGTTTTTTGTTAGGATGTGCACCAACCACTTTATCTAGCAACAGGTGTCAAAGCTGTTGTCAGATCTTTTTTATTTGTTTATACTTCTTCCCTTGAATGACACACAAAACCGCGGGAATCCGATATAAACAAACTCCGAGAAACCTTGCTTCACCAGATTTGAGGGAAGCACAGAGTTTAATCACTTCAATTCAATTCGTGTCCCAGTCAGCCCACGCCACTAGCACCTGCAACGCGAGACCACACTTTCGCACTTAAAAACTTTCGCCTGTTATAACCGGCGTATAACTCGTAAATCGAGACAATTTCTAAGAGATGCCGAAAAACACGTCTGCACTGTCAGAAATCAACCACGACTCTGTGTGTGTGTGTGTGTGTGTGTGTGTGTGTGTGTGTGCGTGTGTGTGTGCGCAAAAGTAAGGTCTATAATGGAGGTTCTACCATTTCGTTCAAATGTGCAACTATGACCATCCTTTAGTAACACGACATCCAGGTTCGCAAAAGCATCCAGCAGGATTCGGCCCCTTTCATTAGTGTAAAGGCTTCCCCATTCAACTGCCCACGCATTAAAATCGCCTGCTATTATCGCTGGGTGCGAACTGCGTACATCACTGACCAGATTGTCAATCACTCCTGTATACTCCGCAAACGTCAGACTCGGCGGGCAGTAGCAACTGTAAATAGTAACCCCTCCTGTCTTTAGGGCGACATAATACATCCTCGAATTTTCATTTATTTCCTGCATTGGATACGGGCCACATAACCATATTGCAGCTTTCCCTGATTCATCGATAAACCATCCAGGCTGGTTTCTATATTGTTCAGCAATGATGGCGACGTCTACTTTTCGCTCGACAACTATTTGCCTGAGAAGCTCCTGGGCCGCTTCACAATGATTTAGGTTAACTTGTAATAGCCTCATCTGCGCATAGTGGTTTCAAGCCGACATTTACACTTGCCCATGGGATGGTCGCTTTCTAATTTCTTTTCCGCGCACATAAGGCATGAGGCTGCGTTCTTACAGCCCTTTGCCAGGTGACCTCTTTGTCCACAGTTGTAGCAGCACTTACTTAAGTCAAACTCGCTTTTGCACATTTTAGCGATATGCCCGAATTCCAGGCATTTGTAGCACCGCGGATTATTTTCTGCCCTTCTTATTCTGCACACTGCCCAGCCTATTTTAATTTTGCCTATTTCTAGTAGCTTTTTTGCAGCTCCTATAGGTACACTCACGTTGGCAGTTTGCGTATCACCATAAGCTTTACGAATTGACTTGACTTCTACATTTTCTCCCTCCTCTACAATACCTCCTCTTTCGATGTTATTTCGTCCAAATCGCGGATTAGAATTTGAGCTTCATTTCCGTAGGACTTCACCTTTGCCTCTTCTCCCAGGATTTTTTCTACTCCCACCTTAAAACTTTGCACATTTTCGGTAGGATTCCGTTTGAGCTGTAATGCTAATTCGCCTTTCTGTGTTTTCCTGATCTTAGTGACATTTACTCCTAGTGCAGTGAGGCTCTTGTCTTCCTTCATTTTTTTTAAAATGTCACTATACGAGAGGCTTCCTGCATTTTCGATGATTAAAACCTCTGACTTCATTAATTTGATGGGCGCGAGCGGTCGGTTTTTTGCCTTTTTCCCTTCCACCACTCTCCATCCCTCATTACTGGACTTCTCCGTGTTTTCAGTGGGTTCATTCCCACCATTTCCACCTACGTTAGGATTTTCCACTACTTTCGTCTTCTTCGCGGGAGACTGCTTCGATTCCTGTGCCGGGTATCTGACTCGCTTTGGTGTGCCTTCTTTTATGCGTTTTATGAGCGGCGAGGTTTGCGTTTTTTTATCCAACACCATCTTTTGCTCCTCCACCCCTTTGCAACTCTTTCCAGAAGCGGTCTTAGTGCTGTTCGCTTGCTTCAGTACCTCTAAAGCCGACTTTTCGTATAACCCAACAATGGAGACTACCAGGTCCCTCATAGGCTGATGTATCGAACGTCTACCACCATCCATCATTTCTTCCAACTCAGAAATTTTCTTGCCCAACAGTTCAAAAGAAGTTTCCGGTATCCGCATAGACAGCGTCAACGAACTCGATCGCTTCCTTTCCGCAGGCTTGGCACCTGTCTTCGCCAGTCGGCCAACTCCATATGAATCCGATGCCACCTCCTTTATAGGTTTTACAACCGAGATTCCTTTGCTATCGCCCTCCAATAGCACGTTTGCCACCACATTTGCAGAAATCCCAGGCGGTGATCGCAAAAGACGGGTGCTGCTTTTAAAGGGATCTTCTATCTGCTCTGCCATCTCAGCAGACAGATGCCCCCTGTAGGGCAAGCCTAAAAGTATGCACTGTCTTTCTCCTCCACCCACTCCAACTTACCACAGTGGATGCACCAACCAAGCAGAGCTTTAAAGAGGATCAGCCGTATTACCAGCCTCTCACTCGATCAGCTGTTTGTCTCCCGCGAAAAACCAAAACAAGATCAAAAGAGAAAGAAAGTACCTGTCGAGCTTGTTTATTTTGCTGGATTCGTTAAACAGACCGTGTCAGCTGTATATGACTGCTTCACTTTGATCAGCACTTTGTGGTATTTAATTTATTATTATATTATTTATATATATTTTGTTTTATCAAACTATTTCAAACTATTACGTTCTAACCACTCAACACTTGCTGCGCTTATTCGCACTGCCAACCTATTGCCATCAGTATCCTGTCCAATATTAGGATGTTCTGTCTTCACTTCACTTCACCAAGTTAGCAATTTAACAGCACACTGTGCCAAAACGAAAAACTTATTTTTGTGTGTGTGTGTGTGTGTGTGTGTTTTTTTTTTTTTTTTTTTATCATGAGGGGAAAGCATCGAAAGCCTGCGTGCGGGACTTTAACCACGCTAAAACCCCTCCCCCATGTCTGTCAGTCCTCCCGGAACTACCGCTAACGGTACCGCTAACGCTAACCGTATGACGTCGGGAGGCAGAAGGAGTTTAAAACTCAAACGTTCGTATCTGTCCAATTGTAGACAGTCATCTAGCCCTAACGTCACAGTTTACACCCTGTTAGTCGGTCTAGTACTGTCCCCCTGTCCAGCAGACATCATACTACTGCGTGTACGCTCCAGGCTGCGCTGTTCCTCTCATTATGTTTGCGCACATCGACTTCACCACATCCCATGCCTCTCGGGATTCCAGCATGCATCTGGCTATATTTTCAGGCGAGAGTGCTCGCGGAAGTGTCTCCTCAACTTTCAGACGTACCTCCGTTAGTCCTGTGCATTCGAAGAACGTATGGAAGGCGTCTTCCGTGCCGTGACGACATCGCTCGCAAATGATGTCAGTGTCATGCCCGTATTTATATAAATACGTTCTGAAACACCCGTGGCCACTCAATAACTGCGTCATATAAAAATCCACTTCGCCGTGCTTACTCTCAACCCACGTTTTAATGTCGGGGATAAGCCGATACGTCCATCTGCCCTTATTAGAGGTAACCCATCTATGCCGCCATTTTAAATATGTGCCATTTCTAATTTCGTCCTTTTCCATCGCCGTGAGTGCTCTGTTCAATTCCAAACGCCGTTGAAAAATTTGTTGCATTTCCAAGGCCAATAAATCCGGAGGGCGATTCCAGCTATAATTAATGCTGCTTCGCATGATATTGTCCGGAAGCCACTGCAGACCCTCAGTGCACTTAAGCGGAAGAGCTGATTAAAAATCCTGAGGTTAGCCTTTATTTTCAATGCGTCTGTCCAGACTGGGGCGGCATACATTGCAATAGACTGTACCACTTGGGACAATAAAAGTCTTCTGCTTTGACACGGTCCACCAATGTTGCACATCATCCGAGAAAGTGCCGCTGATACACCCATCGCCTTCTTGCTGATCCTTTCGATCAGCGGTGTGTGTGTGTGTGTGTGTGTGTGTGTGTGTGTGTGTGTGTGTGTGTGTGCGTGTGTGTGTGCGTGTGTTTTTTTCGTATGAGGGGAAAGCATCGAAAGCCGGCGTGCGGGACTTTAACCACGCTAAAACCCCTCCCCCTAGTCTGTCAGTCCTCCCGGAACTACCGCTAAGTATTACGTCGGGAGGCAGAAGGAGCTTAACACTCAAGCGTTCGTAATCGTCCAATTGTGTGACATTATCTCACCCTAACGTCCCTGTTCACCCTACGTTAGTCGGTCCAGTTCTGTCCACTTGCCTTGCCATCATCTGACTGTTACGTGCACGCTCCAGACTGCGCTGCTCTCTCATGACTTTCGCGCACATGGACTTCAACACATCCCACGCCTCTGGCGATTTTAACATGCACTCGACGATATTCTGCGCTGTTATTGGTTGTCGCAACGCCGCCTCTGTCATTTCTCGCGTTTGTGCAAGGCCATCACACTCGAAAAATATGTGGTTTGCATCTTCGCAGAGGTTGGGGCACCGCGCGCAAAATTCCTCAGAGTCATGGCCGTACTTTTAGAGATAACTTCGGAAACATCCATGACCGCTGAGCATCTGCGTCATGTAAAAATCTAGTTCCCCATGTTCCCCATGGCGTCTCTCTATCCATGTCCTGATCTCTGGTATTAGATGATACGTCCACCTGCCTTTATTGCAATGATCCCATCTCTGCTGCCATTTCGACAAAGTGACATCCTTGATGGTCATGGTCTCCTGATGCGTGAGGCCTCTTCCAACCGCCACTCTCATACGGTGCATTTCGTTTAACTCAGCGATAATCAGATCCGCTGGAGGTATTCCTGCCAAAATCCCTGCTGCCTCTTGTGATATGGTACGGAAACCACAGCACACCCTTAGTGCACATAAACGAAATAGTTGGTTCAGCTTCCGCATATTTCCTTTTTTCTTGGCTGCCTTTGCCCAAACAGGTGCCGCGTACATTACCACGGATTGGACGACTTTTGACAGCAACAGCCTATTTTTTTGGCCTGGTCCATATGTATTTGCCATTATACGGGCAAGTGCAGTATATGTCCGCATCGCCTTACCACACACCGTCTCTACATGCGCTGCAAAGGACAATCTAGCATCCAGAGTGACTCCCAGATATTTGACAGCAGGTTTTGTGCAAATCATGTGCCCATCAATATTGAGCGTCAGGGATTCCATCCTTTTCCTGCTAGTTATTAACAGGGCCTCCGTTTTCTGGCTAGCCAGCTGCAAGCAGTTTGCTTCAAGCCATGTTTTGATGCTGCTTACTACGTTGGTAGCTATCTCCTGGAGCCGGTAAAGTTCCTTGGCTACGATTATCACTGCTACATCATCGGCATAACCAATTATTTTAACGCCACTTGGCACTGATATACGAAGTACTGCATCATACATTAAGTTCCAGAGAAGAGGTCCCAATACTGAACCCTGTGGAACTCCGGCTGTCACTTCATACTGTTTTACTCCCGCATTTGTCGTGTAGAGCAGAGTTCTTTCCGCCAAAAAACTCTTTATTATATTTACTATATACTGCGGTGTTTGCAATCGTTCTATCACTTCGCAAATTCGCTTCCAACTGGCGGAGTTAAAGGCATTCTTTACATCTAACGTGACGACGTTGCGATTTCTAATAATGTACTCCAACACCTTGCCAAGGGCATCGATCATGCAAAGCGGCCGGTAAGAGGCTGGTTCGTTCGCTGGCCTGCCTGGTTTAGGAAGCAGGACCAAACGCTGCACTTTCCAGATTTTTGGGAAAACGCCTTCCCGTAAGCATCTGCTATATAATTGTAGAAACGGCTGAGACTGCATGTTAAACGCTATCTTCTGGACTTCATTTGTAATGCCATCCGGTCCGGGCGCCTTTTTATTCTTAAAGGATGTTATTGCTGAACTGATCTCCTCTCTAGAAAGTTCTGGAGGGAGTCCCTCGTATAGTTCTGACGACGGCAGCGTGCATAATTCGTGTCTCGGGAAGAGCGTGGATATTATATTCAGTATATATTCGGCTGAAGTGGGCGTTTGCCGATTTATACTCTTAACTTTCGCCATGATTTTCCTATAAGCCCCTCCCCAAGGGTCGACCTCTACATTATTGCACATCTCTTTGAAACAATTCTGCTTGCTATTTCTGATCGCCTTCTTCAGTTCTTTGCGCGCCTTGGTATAGATCATTCTATATGTTGTGAGAACGGCCGTACCAATTCCTCGCTGCAGCTTTCTCCGGGCGCATATGCATCTTCTTCTTAATTCAGCGATCTCTTCATTCCACCAATAAACAGGACGGCGCACTAGTCTACTTCCTTTTCTGCACATGGCCGCATCGCAGGCATTGCTTAACCACGAGACAACACGTTTTGCTCCTTCATCAACCGTTAATGATGGCGGAATAGCCGACTGCAGCATTTCCTCGAAGACTTCCTTATCCAATGTCTGGATTCTCCACCCTTTTTGACTTGCATTTTGTATGCAATTGGTTCTCATTTCAGCACGGAGATCCGTCACAATAGCACGGTGGTCGTGCTATTTGTATAAATATCACTAACCTCCCAATCGATATTTCTCACTAACGAACTACTCGCAAAAGTAAGGTCTATAATGGAGGTTCTACCATTTCGTTCAAATGTGCAACTATGACCATCATTTAGTAACACGACATCCAGGTTCGCAAAAGCATCCAGCAGGATTCGGCCCCTTTCATTAGTGTAAAGGCTTCCCCATTCAACTGCCCACGCATTAAAATCGCCTGCTATTATCGCTGGGTGCGAACTGCGTACATCACTGACCAGGTTGTCAATCACTCCTGTATACTCTGCAAACGTCAGACTCAGCGGGCAGTAGCAACTGTAAATAGTAACCCCTCCTATCTTTAGGGCGACATAATACATCCTCGAATTTTCATTTATTTCCTGCATTGGATACGGGCCACATAACCATATTGCAGCTTTCCCTGATTCATCGATAAACCATCCAGGCTGGTTTCTATATTGTTCAGCAATGATGGCGACGTCTACTTTTCGCTCGACAACTATTTGCCTGAGAAGCTCCTGGGCCGCTTCACAATGATTTTGGTTATCTTGTAATAGCCTCATCTGCGCATAGTGGTTTCAAGCCGACATTTACACTTGCCCATGGGATGGTCGCTTTCTAATTTCTTTTCCGCGCACATAAGGCATGAGGCTGCGTTCTTACAGCCCTTTGCCAGGTGACCTCTTTGTCCACAGTTGTAGCAGCACTTACTTAAGTCAAACTCGCTTTTGCACATTTTAGCGATATGCCCGAATTCCAGGCATTTGTAGCACCGCGGATTATTTTCTGCCCTTCTTATTCTGCACACTGCCCAGCCTATTTTAATTTTGCCTATTTCTAGTAGCTTTTTTGCAGCTCCTATAGGTACACTCACGTTGGCAGTTTGCGTATCACCATAAGCTTTACGAATTGACTTGACTTCTACATTTTCTCCCTGTAAATCCTGGCTGACTATAGCATTCAATACCTCCTCTTTCGATGTTATTTCGTCCAAATCGCGGATTAGAATTTGAACTTCATTTCCGTAGGACTTCACCTTTGCCTCTTCTCCCAGGATTTTTTCTACTCCCACCTTAAAACTTTGCACATTTTCGGTAGGATTCCGTTTGAGCTGTAATGCTAATTCGCCTTTCTGTGTTTTCCTGATCTTAGTGACATTTTCTCCTAGTGCAGTGAGGCTCTTGTCTTCCTTCATTTTTTTTAAAATGTCACTATACGAGAGGCTTCCTGCCTTTTCGATGATTAAAACCTCTGACTTCATTAATTTGATGGGCGCGAGCGGTCGGTTTTTTGCCTTTTTCCCTTCCACCACTCTCCATCCCTCATTACTGGACTTCTCCGTGTTTTCAGTGGGTTCATTCCCACCATTTCCACCTACGTTAGGATTTTCCACTACTTTCGTCTTCTTCGCGGGAGACTGCTTCGATTCCTGTGCCGGGTCTCTGACTCGCTTTGGTGTGCCTTCTTTTATGCGTTTTATGAGCGGCGAGGTTTGCGTTTTTTTATCCAACACCATCTTTTGCTCCTCCACCCCTTTGCAACTCTTTCCAGAAGCGGTCTTAGTGCTGTTCGCTTGCTTCAGTACCTCTAAAGCCGACTTTTCGTATAACCCAACAATGGAGACTACCAGGTCCCTCATAGGCTGATGTATCGAACGTCTACCACCATCCATCATTTCTTCCAACTCAGAAATTTTCTTGCCCAACAGTTCAAAAGAAGTTTCCGGTATCCGCATAGACAGCGTCAACGAACTCGATCGCTTCCTTTCCGCAGGCTTGGCACCTGTCTTCGCCAGTCGGCCAACTCCATATGAATCCGATGCCACCTCCTTTATAGGTTTTACAACCGAGATTCCTTTGCTATCGCCCTCCAATAGCACGTTTGCCACCACATTTGCAGAAATCCCAGGCGGTGATCGCAAAAGACGGGTGCTGCTTTTAAAGGGATCTTCTATCTGCTCTGCCATCTCAGCAGACAGATGCCCCCTGTAGGGCAAGCCTAAAAGTATGCACTGTCTTTCTCCTCCACCCACTCCAACTTACCACAGTGGATGCACCAACCAAGCAGAGCTTTAAAGAGGATCAGCCGTATTACCAGCCTCTCACTCGATCAGCTGTTTGTCTCCCGCGAAAAACCAAAACAAGATCAAAAGAGAAAGAAAGTACCTGTCGAGCTTGTTTATTTTGCTGGATTCGTTAAACAGACCGTGTCAGCTGTATATGACTGCTTCACTTTGATCAGCACTTTGTGGTATTTAATTTATTATTATATTATTTATATATATTTTGTTTTATCAAACTATTTCAAACTATTACGTTCTAACCACTCAACACTTGCTGCGCTTATTCGCACTGCCAACCTATTGCCATCAGTATCCTGTCCAATATTAGGATGTTCTGTCTTCACTTCACTTCACCAAGTTAGCAATTTAACAGCACACTGTGCCAAAACGAAAAACTTATTTGTGTGTGTGTGTGTGTGTGTGTGTGTTTTTTTTTTTTTTTTATAATGAGGGGAAAGCATCGAAAGCCTGCGTGCGGGACTTTAACCACGCTAAAACCCCTCCCCCATGTCTGTCAGTCCTCCCGGAACTACCGCTAACGGTACCGCTAACGCTAACCGTATGACGTCGGGAGGCAGAAGGAGTTTAAAACTCAAACGTTCGTATCTGTCCAATTGTAGACAGTCATCTAGCCCTAACGTCACAGTTTACACCCTGTTAGTCGGTCTAGTACTGTCCCCCTGTCCAGCAGACATCATACTACTGCGTGTACGCTCCAGTCTGCGCTGTTCTCTCATTATGTTTGCGCACATCGACTTCACCACATCCCATGCCTCTCGGGATTCCAGCATGCATCTGGCTATATTTTCAGGCGAGAGTGCTCGCGGAAGTGTCTCCTCAACTTTCAGACGTACCTCCGTTAGTCCTGTGCATTCGAAGAACGTATGGAAAGCGTCTTCCGTGCCGTGACGACATCGCTCGCAAATGGTGTCAGTGTCATGCCCGTATTTATATAAATACGTTCTGAAACACCCGTGGCCACTCAATAACTGCGTCATATAAAAATCCACTTCGCCGTGCTTTCTCTCAACCCACGTTTTAATGTCGGGGATAAGCCGATACGTCCATCTGCCCTTATTAGAGGTAACCCATCTATGCTGCCATTTTAAATATGTGCCATTTCTAATTTCGTCCTTTTCCATCGCCGTGAGTGCTCTGTTCAATTCCAAACGCCGTTGAAAAATTTGTTGCATTTCCAAGGCCAATAAATCCGGAGGGGGGATTCCAGCTATAACTAATGCTGCTTCGCATGATATTGTCCGGAAGCCACTGCAGACCCTCAGTGCACTTAAGCGGAAGAGCTGATTAAAAATCCTGGGGTTAGCCTTTATTTTCAATGCGTGTGTCCAGACTGGGGCGGCATACATTGCAATAGACTGTACCACTTGGGACAATAAAAGTCTTCTGCTTTGACGCGGTCCACCAATGTTGCACATCATCCGAGAAAGTGCCGCTGATACACCCATCGTGTGTGTGTGTGTGTGTGTGTGTGTGTGTGTGTGTGTGTGTGTGTGTGTGTGTGTGTGTGTGTGTGTGTGTGTGTGTGTGTGTGTGTGTGTGTGTGTGTGTGTGTGTGTGTGTGTGTGTGTGTGTGTGTGTGTGTGTGTGTGTGTGTGTGTGTGTGTGTGTGTGTGTGTGTGTGTGTGTGTGTGTGTGTGTGTGTGTGTGTGTGTGTGTGTGTGTGTGTGTGTGTGTGTGTGTGTGTGTGTGTGTGTGTGTGTGTGTGTGTGTGTGTGTGTGTGTGTGTGTGTGTGTGTGTGTGTGTGTGTGTGTGTGTGTGTGTGTGTGTGTGTGTGTGTGTGTGTGTGTGTGTGTGTGTGTGTGTGTGTGTGTGTGTGTGTGTGTGTGTGTGTGTGTGTGTGTGTGTGTGTGTGTGTGTGTGTGTGTGTGTGTGTGTGTGTGTGTGTGTGTGTGTGTGTGTGTGTGTGTGTGTGTGTGTGTGTGTGTGTGTGTGTGTGTGTGTGTGTGTGTGTGTGTGTGTGTGTGTGTGTGTGTGTGTGTGTGTGTGTGTGTGTGTGTGTGTGTGTGTGTGTGTGTGTGTGTGTGTGTGTGTGTGTGTGTGTGTGTGTGTGTGTGTGTGTGTGTGTGTGTGTGTGTGTGTGTGTGTGTGTGTGTGTGTGTGTGTGTGTGTGTGTGTGTGTGTGTGTGTGTGTGTGTGTGTGTGTGTGTGTGTGTGTGTGTGTGTGTGTGTGTGTGTGTGTGTGTGTGTGTGTGTTTCGTATGAGGGGAAGCATCGAAAGCCGGCGTGCGGGACTTTAACCACGCTAAAACCCCTCCCCCTAGTCTGTCAGTCCTCCCGGAACTACCGCTAAGTATTACGTCGGGAGGCAGAAGGAGCTTAACACTCAAGCGTTCGTAATCGTCCAATTGTGTGACATTATCTCACCCTAACGTCCCTGTTCACCCTACGTTAGTCGGTCCAGTTCTGTCCACTTGCCTTGCCATCATCTGACTGTTACGTGCACGCTCCAGACTGCGCTGCTCTCTCATGACTTTCGCGCACATGGACTTCAACACATCCCACGCCTCTGGCGATTTTAACATGCACTCGACGATATTCTGCGCTGTTATTGGTTGTCGCAACGCCGCCTCTGTCATTTCTCGCGTTTGTGCAAGGCCATCACACTCGAAAAATATGTGGTTTGCATCTTCGCAGAGGTTGGGGCACCGCGCGCAAAATTCCTCAGAGTCATGGCCGTACTTTTAGAGATAACTTCGGAAACATCCATGACCGCTGAGCATCTGCGTCATGTAAAAATCTAGTTCCCCATGGCGTCTCTCTATCCATGTCCTGATCTCTGGTATTAGATGATACGTCCACCTGCCTTTATTGCAATGATCCCAACTCTGCTGCCATTTCGACAAAGTGACATCCTTGATGGTCATGGTCTCCTGATGCGTGAGGCCTCTTCCAACCGCCACTCTCATACGGTGCATTTCGTTTAACTCAGCGATAATCAGATCCGCTGGAGGTATTCCTGCCAAAATCCCTGTTGCCTCTTGTGATATGGTACGGAAACCACAGCACACCCTTAGTGCACATAAACGGAATAGTTGGTTCAGCTTCCGCATATTTCCTTTTTTCTTGACTGCCTTTGCCCAAACAGGTGCCGCGTACATTACCACGGATTGGGCGACTTTTGACAGCAACAGCCTATTTTTTTGGCCTGGTCCATATGTATTTGCCATTATACGGGCAAGTGCAGTATATGTCCGCATCGCCTTACCACATACCGTCTCTACATGCGCTGCAAAGGACAATCTAGTATCCAGAGTGACTCCCAGATATTTGACAGCAGGTTTTGTGCAAATCATGTGCCCATCAATATTGAGCGTCAGGGATTCCATTCTTTTCCTGCTAGTTATTAACAGGGCCTCCGTTTTCTGGCTAGCCAGCTGCAAGCAGTTTGCTTCAAGCCATGTTTTGATGCTGCTTACTACGTTGGTAGCTATCTCCTGGAGCCGGTAAAGTTCCTTGGCTACGATTATCACTGCTACATCATCGGCATAACCAATTATTTTAACGCCACTTGGCACTGATATACGAAGGACTGCATCATACATTAAGTTCCAGAGAAGAGGTCCCAATACTGAACCCTGTGGAACTCCGGCTGTCACTTCATACTGTTTTACTCCCGCATTTGTCGTGTAGAGCAGAGTTCTTTCCGCCAAAAAACTCTTTATTATATTTACTATATACTGCGGTGTTTGCAATCGTTCTACCACTTCGCAAATTCGCTTCCAACTGGCGGAGTTAAAGGCATTCTTTACATCTAACGTGACGACTAGACAGTATTTCTTAGTGCCATGTAACCACCGAGTACCTTCAATAGCGTTTTCGGCTATTTCGACTACCTGATTAAGGGCATCAAGGGTTGAGCGGCCTCTTCGAAATCCATACTGATGATCTGATAATGCTCGGATATCATCTACGTATTGTTGCAAGCAATTTCTAATAATGTACTCCAACACCTTGCCAAGGGCATCGATCATGCAAAGCGGCCGGTAAGAGGCTGGTTCGTTCGCTGGCCTGCCTGGTTTAGGAAGCAGGACCAAACGCTGCACTTTCCAGATTTTTGGGAAAACGCCTTCCCGTAAGCTTCTGCTATATAATTGTAGAAACGGCTGAGTATATATTCGGCTGTAGTGGGCGTTTGCCGATTTATACACTTAACTTTCGCTATGATTTTCCTATAAGCCCCTCCCCAAGGGTCGACCTCTACATTATTGCACATCTCTTTGAAACAATTCTGCTTGCTATTTCTGATCGCCTTCTTCAGTTCTTTGCGCGCCTTGGTATAGATCATTCTATATGTTGTGAGAACGGCCGTACCAATTCCTCGCTGCAGCTTTCTCCGGGCGAATATGCATCTTCTTCTTAATTCAGCGATCTCTTCATTCCACCAATAAACAGGACGGCGCACTAGTCTACTTCCTTTTCTGCACATGGCCGCATCGCAGGCATTGCTTAACCACGATACAACACGTTTTGCTCCTTCATCAACCGTTAATGATGGCAGAATAGCCGACTGCAGCATTTCCTCGAAGACTTCCTTATCCAATATCTGGATTCTCCACCCTTTTTGACTTGCATTTTGTATGCAATTGGTCCTCATTTCAGCACGGAGATCCGTCACAATAGCACGGTGGTCGCTATTTGTATAAATATCACTAACCTCCCAATCGATATTTCTCACTAACGAACTACTCGCAAAAGTAAGGTCTATAATGGAGGTTCTACCATTTCGTTCAAATGTGCAACTATGACCATCATTTAGTAACACGACATCCAGGTTCGCAAAAGCATCCAGCAGGATTCGGCCCCTTTTATTAGTGTAAAGGCTTCCCCATTCAACTGCCCATGCATTAAAATCGCCTGCTATTATCGCTGGGTGCGAACTGCGTACATCACTGACCAGGTTGTCAATCACTCCTGTATACTCCGCAAACGTCAGACTCGGCGGGCAGTAGCAACTGTAAATAGTAACCCCTCCTGTCTTTAGGGCGACATAATACATCCTCGAATTTTCATTTATTTCCTGCATTGGATACGGGCCACATAACCAGATTGCAGCTTTCCCTGATTCATCGATAAACCATCCAGGCTGGTTTCTATATTGTTCAGCAATGATGGCGACGTCTACTTTTCGCTCGACAACTGTTTGCCTGAGAAGCTCCTGGGCCGCTTCACAATGATTTAGGTTAACTTGTAATAGCCTCATCTGCGCATAGTGGTTTCAAGCCGACATTTACACTTGCCCATGGGATGGTCGCTTTCTAATTTCTTTTCCGCGCACATAAGGCATGAGGCTGCGTTCTTACAGCCCTTTGCCAGGTGACCTCTTTGTCCACACAAGTAGCAGCACTTACTTAAGTCAAACTCGCTTTTGCACATTTTAGAGATATGTCCGAATTCCAGGCATTTGTAGCACCGCGGATTATTTTCTGCCCTTCTTATTCTGCACACTGCCCAGCCTATTTTAATTTTGCCTATTTCTAGTAGCTTTTTTGCAGCTCCTATAGGTACACTCACGATGGCAGTTTGCGTATCACCATAAGCTTTACGAATTGACTTGACTTCTACATTTTCTCCCTGTAAATCCTGGCTGACTATAGCATTCAATACCTCCTCTTTCGATGTTATTTCGTCCAAATCGCGGATTAGAATTTGAACTTCATTTCCGTAGGACTTCACCTTTGCCTCTTCTCCCAGGATTTTTTCTACTCCCACCTTAAAACTTTGCACATTTTCGGTAGGATTCCGTTTGAGCTGTAATGCTAATTCGCCTTTCTGTGTTTTCCTGATCTTAGTGACATTTTCTCCTAGTGCAGTGAGGCTCTTGTCTTCCTTCATTTTTTTTAAAATGTCACTATACGAGAGGCTTCCTGCCTTTTCGATGATTAAAACCTCTGACTTCATTAATTTGATGGGCGCGAGCGGTCGGTTTTTTGCCTTTTTCCCTTCCACCACTCTCCATCCCTCATTACTGGACTTCTCCGTGTTTTCAGTGGGTTCATTCCCACCATTTCCACCTACGTTAGGATTTTCCACTACTTTCGTCTTCTTCGCGGGAGACTGCTTCGATTCCTGTGCCGGGTCTCTGACTCGCTTTGGTGTGCCTTCTTTTATGCGTTTTATGAGCGGCGAGGTTTGCGTTTTTTTATCCAACACCATCTTTTGCTCCTCCACCCCTTTGCAACTCTTTCCAGAAGCGGTCTTAGTGCTTCGCCAGTCGGCCAACTCCATATGAATCCGATGCCACCTCCTTTATAGGTTTTACAACCGAGATTCCTCTGCTATCGCCCTCCAATAGCACGTTTGCCACCACATTTGCAGAAATCCCAGGCGGGGATCGCAAAAGCCGGGTGCTGCTTTTAAAGGGATCTTCTATCTGCTCTGCCATCTCAGCAGACAGATGACCCCTGTAGGGCAAGCCTAAAAGTATGCACTGTCTTTCTCCTCCACCCACTCCAACTTACCACAGTGGATGCACCAACCAAGCAGAGCTTTAAAGAGGATCAGCCGTATTACCAGCCTCTCACTCGATCAGCTGTTTGTCTCCCGCGAAAAACCAAAACAAGATCAAAAGAGAAAGAAAGTACCTGTCGAGCTTGTTTATTTTGCTGGATTCGTTAAACAGACCGTGTCAGCTGTATATGACTGCTTCACTTTGATCAGCACTTTGTGGTATTTAATTTATTATTATATTATTTATATATATTTTGTTTTATCAAACTATTTCAAACTATTACGTTCTAACCACTCAACACTTGCTGCGCTTATTCGCACTGCCAACCTATTGCCATCAGTATCCTGTCCAATATTAGGATGTTCTGTCTTCACTTCACTTCACCAAGTTAGCAATTTAACAGCACACTGTGCCAAAACGAAAAACTTATTTTTGTGTGTGTGTGTGTGTGTGTGTTTTTTTTGTTTTTTTTTTATCATGAGGGGAAAGCATCAAAAGCCTGCGTGCGGGACTTTAACCACGCTAAAACCCCTCCCCCATGTCTGTCAGTCCTCCCGGAACTACCGCTAACGGTACCGCTAACGCTAACCGTATGACGTCGGGAGGCAGAAGGAGTTTAAAACTCAAACGTTCGTATCTGTCCAATTGTAGACAGTCATCTAGCCCTAACGTCACAGTTTACACCCTGTTAGTCGGTCTAGTACTGTCCCCCTGTCCAGCAGACATCATACTACTGCGTGTACGCTCCAGTCTGCGCTGTTCTCTCATTATGTTTGCGCACATCGACTTCACCACATCCCATGCCTCTCGGGATTCCAGCATGCATCTGGCTATATTTTCAGGCGAGAGTGCTCGCGGAAGTGTCTCCTCAACTTTCAGACGTACCTCCGTTAGTCCTGTGCATTCGAAGAACGTATGGAAAGCGTCTTCCGTGCCGTGACGACATCGCTCGCAAATGGTGTCAGTGTCATGCCCGTATTTATATAAATACGTTCTGAAACACCCGTGGCCACTCAATAACTGCGTCATATAAAAATCCACTTCGCCGTGCTTTCTCTCAACCCACGTTTTAATGTCGGGGATAAGCCGATACGTCCATCTGCCCTTATTAGAGGTAACCCATCTATGCTGCCATTTTAAATATGTGCCATTTCTAATTTCGTCCTTTTCCATCGCCGTGAGTGCTCTGTTCAATTCCAAACGCCGTTGAAAAATTTGTTGCATTTCCAAGGCCAATAAATCCGGAGGGGGGATTCCAGCTATAACTAATGCTGCTTCGCATGATATTGTCCGGAAGCCACTGCAGACCCTCAGTGCACTTAAGCGGAAGAGCTGATTAAAAATCCTGGGGTTAGCCTTTATTTTCAATGCGTGTGTCCAGACTGGGGCGGCATACATTGCAATAGACTGTACCACTTGGGACAATAAAAGTCTTCTGCTTTGACGCGGTCCACCAATGTTGCACATCATCCGAGAAAGTGCCGCTGATACACCCATCGTGTGTGTGTGTGTGTGTGTGTGTGTGTGTGTGTGTGTGTGTGTGTGTGTGTGTGTGTGTGTGTGTGTGTGTGTGTGTGTGTGTGTGTGTGTGTGTGTGTGTGTGTGTGTGTGTGTGTGTGTGTGTGTGTGTGTGTGTGTGTGTGTGTGTGTGTGTGTGTGTGTGTGTGTGTGTGTGTGTGTGTGTGTGTGTGTGTGTGTGTGTGTGTGTGTGTGTGTGTGTGTGTGTGTGTGTGTGTGTGTGTGTGTGTGTGTGTGTGTGTGTGTGTGTGTGTGTGTGTGTGTGTGTGTGTGTGTGTGTGTGTGTGTGTGTGTGTGTGTGTGTGTGTGTGTGTGTGTGTGTGTGTGTGTGTGTGTGTGTGTGTGTGTGTGTGTGTGTGTGTGTGTGTGTGTGTGTGTGTGTGTGTGTGTGTGTGTGTGTGTGTGTGTGTGTGTGTGTGTGTGTGTGTGTGTGTGTGTGTGTGTGTGTGTGTGTGTGTGTGTGTGTGTGTGTGTGTGTGTGTGTGTGTGTGTGTGTGTGTGTGTGTGTGTGTGTGTGTGTGTGTGTGTGTGTGTGTGTGTGTGTGTGTGTGTGTGTGTGTGTGTGTGTGTGTGTGTGTGTGTGTGTGTGTGTGTGTGTGTGTGTGTGTGTGTGTGTGTGTGTGTGTGTGTGTGTGTGTGTGTGTGTGTGTGTGTGTGTGTGTGTGTGTGTGCGTGTGTGTGTGTGTGTGTGTGTGTGTGTGTGTGTGTGTGTGTGTGTGCGTGCGTGCGTGCGTGCGTGCGTGTGTGTGTGTGTGTGTGTGTGTGTGTGTGTGGGTGTGTGTGTGTGTGTGGGTGTGTGTGTGTGTGTGGGTGTGTGTGTGTGTGTGTGTGTGTGTGGGTGTGTGTGTGTGTGGGTGGGTGGGTGGGTGTGTGTGTGTGTGTGTGTGTGTGTGGGTGGGTGGGTGTGTGTGTGTGTGTGTGTGTGTGCGTGTGTTTTTTATAAATGAGGTGGAAAGCATCGAAAGCCAAGGTGCGTGACTTTAACACGCTAAAACCACCTCCCCCAGGTCTGACTGTCCTCCCGGAACTACCGTCAAGTATTACGTCGGGAGGCAGAGGGAGCAACAAGCTCAATCACGTGATAGTCCGTCTGTCCCTGTCCGACAGTTGGTCAAAGTCACTGAGTGTCCCTATCGTCTTGGTTAAGGGCCCCAACTGAACCAGTCCTTCTGCCAGTTATCCGCGCTCTCTCAGTGCTCCTCAGCTTCGCATATAAGCAGGCAGCGAATCGGCATACGGCTGTCCATGTTGCCACCGAGGATAGCATCGCATCAACAAGATTTGTTGCGTTCAGTTCTGCACCGTGCGTGTCGCTGACCAATCTCCTTTCCGCAGCAAAGCGCGGGCACTCAAACAGTAAATGCTGCGGGTCTTCCACCACCTGCGGACATGCTGGACAAAGCGGCGAATCGTCTTTTCCGAATCGGAACAAGCTACTCCGAAAGACGCCATGGCCCGTGAGGAACTGTGTTAGGTAGTAGTTCAGCTCCCCGTGCGTGCGACTAATCCATTCATTAATGTTTGGGATCAGAGTGTGTGTCCACCGCCCTTTGCTGGACTCGTTCCATCGCCTCTGCCACTTTTCCAAGGAAAGTGCTCTTTCACGTGGTACGTCGACACCCAAGTTCTTTTTGCGTAGCAACGTTGAGCCTCCTGCGCCATAATATCCATTGGGATAATGCCAGCCAGAACAAAAGCCGCATCGTCCGAGACTGTTCGGTGTGCGCTTATTATGCGCAAGGCGCTAAGCCGATGGACTCTATTAACGAGCTTCCAATTAGCCACGGTCTTTAATGATTCGGCCCAAATAGGCGCCGCATACATCAAAATTGACGTAGTAACTCTAGTCAGGAGCTGTCTCTTTCCGCCTTTCGGGCCGCCAACGTTTGGCAACATCCGCGCTAGTGACGCGTGACAGGCAGCGGCTTTTTTGCAAGCATACTCCGTGTGTTGCCGAAACTTGAGGCGATCATCGATCAACACTCCTAAGTATTTAATTGCGCGCTGGGAATTTATTGTTGCCTCTCCCACTTTTAGCTGTGCCACTTCCACTTTTTTGCGACTGCTTATGAGTACCATTTCGGTCTTATTTTCCGCCATCATCAAGCCAGTCGAATTAAGCCAGCTGCGTACAGTTTCGACGGCCATGTGCGCCTTTTCCTGGATTTGGCTTATATGTTTCGCCACCACTACTACAGCCAAGTCGTCAGCAAAGCCGATCATGTTAACTCCTTCAGGGACCGGAAGTCTTAGAACTCCATCATACATTAAGTTCCATAGCAGGGGTCCGAGAACTGAGCCCTGAGGAACGCCAGCTGTTATGGAATAGCGCTCTATTCCCGTGTCACTGTCGTAGAGCAGTACCCTGTTGCTGAGGTAGCTGCTAACTATTTGGAGGAGGTAGCCCGGGACTGCTTTTTCACGTAGCGCCCGTAAGATGCAGTGCCACGGCGCCGTATTGAAGGCGTTTTTCACGTCGAGCGTGATGACAGCACAGTACTGCTTGGAGCCACCTCTCCATCTAGTGCCACGAATTGCCTCTCTAGCCAAAGACACTACTGCAGTGATAGCATCAATAGTAGAGCAGCCTCTGCGAAATCCATATTGGCTTCTACTGAGACCCCCCGCGCCTTCTGCATAGGGACGCAGCCTTTCATATATAATTCGCTCTAGCATTTTTCCGACGCTATCAAGAAGGCATATTGGCCTGTATGACGACGGTTCTCCCGGTGGCTTGTCGGGTTTCGGGATCAGAACCAGCTTTTGAACTGTCCAAGCACTGGGGAAGATTCCTTGTTGCAGGCAAATTTGGAATACCCTTACGAACATGTGCGGGTGTCTCAGTGCTGCTGCTCTCAGTGTCGCATTTGGAATCCCGTCGGGTCCTGGTGCTTTGTTCGGCACAATTCGTTTAGCGGCCTCGCTGATTTCAGTGGCCGATATTTGGACTTCGGTAAACTCCTGTGGCTGAAGTCGGGCATATTCACTTTCTGGATGCTGAGGGAATAGAGTTGAAACTATCCGAGCCAGTAAATGCGGGCACCTCACTTGCGCTTGCCGACGGGTTTTTGCCATTACAACCCTATATGCACCTCCCCATGGGTTCGCATTCGCTTCTTCACACAGTGCTTTGAAGCTTCTGATTTTTGATTTGCGAATCGCATCACGAAGTTTCCTCCTTGCCTTCGAAAACTCAACCTTACGCCGCTCTCTGTCTAGTGATTGCCTGCAGCGCTGAAAACGTCGTCTTGCCTGAAGGCACTGCGCTCGGAGCATTGCTATCTCGTCGCTCCACCAGTGGACTGATCGTCTTCGATTTTTACCCTTGCGCTTAATCATTGCGGCGTTACAGGATTTAATGAGCTGTTCTATAAATTGCGCAGCCAGTTCTTCAGCTCGTGCCGACCACTCGCGATCCTCGGTGAGCACAATGTCAAACACCTCCTTATCTAACGAGCTCGCTTTCCAGCCAAGCTGCCAGTGGCACCGTGCCCTCTCTCTGCTGTTTGCCTGGTGGATGTTAATCACAACCGCTTGATGGTCGCTATATGTAAAATCCTCGCTCACCCTCCACTGAATTTTCTGCGCCAAAGAAGTACTGGCGAAGGTTATGTCTATCACCGAGTTTCTGCCATCTCTCCGAAAGGTACTCACAGAACCAGTATTCAAAAGAGTAATGTTGAGCCCCGAGAAAACTTCTAGTAGAGCCCTTCCTCTTGCGTTGGTGGTTCTGCTACCCCAGTCCACGGCCCACGCATTAAAGTCGCCTGCTATGATTACTGGGTGTTGATGTCTGGCTTCTGACGCGATGTTCTCCAGTAGAAGCTCGTATTCCTCCCAAGACACGCTCGGCGCCGCGTAACAGCTGTAAAGATGAATGCCAGCTATCGCAGCATAAGCAAATCCCTTGCATATACGTTAGGAGACACCTTGGATGGGGTGCTGGCCGCACGCCCAGATCACCGCCTTTCGAGTTTCGTCAGTAATCCATGAGTCCTTAGCACCATTCGGGGTCTTATAAGGTTCGCATAATAGAGCAACGTCCGCCTTAGCCTCAAGTATTTTTTGCTTTAGCAGATCCTGTGCAGCTTCGCAGTGATTTAAGTTGATCTGGAGGACAATCATTTTCGCTGCTCTGTGCTGGCTCTCCTGTATACTGGGCAACGGCTACTGCCCATCGCATGGTCTGTCGGCTCATCACCGGCCTGCGCGCAAAGAAGGCATTTCGGTTTGTTCTTGCAATCCTTCGCAAAATGACCTTCGCTACCACATTTCCAGCACAGTTTTGACCGGTCAGGGTTCTTACACCCGTTGCTTATGTGGCCAAACTCGAGGCAACGGAAGCACCTCAGGGGGCGTCTCAACTCACGAAGGCGGCAGACTACCCATCCGATTTTTATTTTTCCTTCCTCGAGGGCTTT
>OV277349.1:20836114-21006114 GCA_922984085.1 Sicus ferrugineus
GTGGCTGGTCTCTCGTAAGGATATGTCACGTGGAGTGCAATGTTAATCAATATCAGACAATAAGGGAATAGCTATAAGAAAAATATTTTTATTTACTAATTTAAATTTACAAACAAAATAATAAACTAAATTATAAATATAGATATTAAGCAAAACAACTGTTACATTTAAGAAATTATGTGAATAAATTTGAATATAAAAACCCCATAAAACAGTCGATTAACTACATTTCCAGACTAGAACAGCACCTGACTTTGAATTGATGGCACTGATTTAACTAATCTGCTCTGTTAACTTACTTTGAAATACATGGACACCGACTCTTTTATGTATAGTATACAAATCGACGACTATTACAAAAGTATTCTTGATGATATCGATTTAAAATTCGATGCCTCAGAATCTTCACCAGACGATCCGATTGATGATGGGCGGTATATAAAAGGCTTTGACATTTACATCCAACTATAAATGAAAGCATCCCCGGCATTTACATACTAGTATGCAAACAGCCTTTGAACTGATCTGATCTAATAGCTGATCTGATATCAGTTGTAACTGATCTCATAGCCGATATATCAGATCTAACCCGATCTGATCTGATCTAATAGCTGATAGCTGTTGCACCTGGTCTGATCTGATAGTTGATACATCTCATCTGATAGCTGATATACCAGATCTAATCCGATCTGATCTGGTTTGATAGTTGATACACCTAATCTTGATAACTGACTGTTACAGCTGACTTAAGACACTGAAGATGAATATTAAACTATTAAAAGAACTTGTAAAAACTAGACGAGACCTTAAACAAAAATTTAGGGCTTTTAAGTTAAGAAAAGCCGATTTAGAGAATCAATTTAATGAGGCTTTTAAGCCGGTTACAGTACCTTTGATACCTAGTGGGGATATATATAACAAACGATACAACTGAAACAAATGTTAACAAGGATGACCCAGAATATATGCATGATGCAATAACAAACAAGCTTAAAACAAGTACAGTAGTAGGAATATGTACGTTCTAACTCAAATGGCTCCACCCGTGTATTTCGGCGGAGCGTCCACCTAAGGGGGCGCTGTGTGTGTAAGAGTGACATAGAAGATTGAAGGCTGGAAGCTGGCGGCTGGCGGATGGACAGACGATCAGTCGGTCGGTTGGTGAGATGGTGAGGAAGAAGGGAGAGGGAGGGAAGAGACGTGCTTTGTGGTATGTGAGTATTGGGAGAGCAGCAGTGGCAAGATGCTTGTCGAAGGTAGAGGGAGGGGAGAGACGTGTGTATGGTATGTGAGTATTGGGGAGAGCAGCAGCGGCAAGATGCTTGCCTTTGGAATTGTTGTTGTAGGATATCATATTAAGATTTTTTTATTGCTGAGGTGTGAATGGATGAGGATAGGATTTTTATGAGTCAAGCTACTGTGGGAATGTGTGCTCGCGGGTGGCAGCTTGCTAAGCAGAGGCTGCGTAAGCAGAAGTAGTGTTGTAGTTGTTGTTGTTTATTTAATTGCTTCGCTTTTGAGTCGCCACCCCAGAAGCGTAGTGAAATTTAATGTAAACATAAAGTGAACGGATCGAACTGTGGCTTCGCGTGCATGTATGATCTGGAGCGTGGGGCCGCCTAAGCAGAGGTAGAGTGTTTGTATTGTTTATTTAATTGCTTGGGACCGAACTGCGGCTTGACTCGAATTTGCTGGAATTAAATTAATATAAACATTTTTTTTAAACAAAAAATCTGCGAACATTTTTTTCCGAAGAATTTAATGAAATTTTGTTACGCAGAGGCTGCTTAAACAGAAGTGTTGTTGTAGTTGTTGTTGTTTATTTAATTGCTTGGGACCGAACGGGGGCTTGGCTTGAATTTGCTGGAATTAAAGTAATGTAAACATTTCCGAAGAATGCAATGAAATTAAGAGGAACTGAGCCGAACATGATTGAACATACTCAGATTTTTTATTTCAATTTCGTTTTTGTTGGCATGGTTCTTTTTTCTTTCTTTTTTTATTTTATAAGGGGTTCAGCTGGAAGTATGAAAATGAATATGCATGTATAAATTTTACATTTTATTCTTTTCTTAATTCTTGGAATTAGCTTAATTAATTCTTGGAAAATACGGTATACAACCGTAAGTAACGTGCGAGTTTTTCACTTTATAAAATTATGTAATAGAACAAATAGAAGTCAGTCAACAATCAACTATTAACTAAACAAGATGAATCACGTAAACACGACAACATTTTTAATTCGAGTTCATGAGTTTTTAGTAACTCACAGGGAAAATATACCGGAGGAGCATTTTGATTACATTTTAACAGGCTATACAAAACTATTCAAATACAAAGATGCCTTTGCGATTATCTCCAAACATGGATGCCATTATAGTACATGTTGCTGGGCTTCTAGTGAAACTGTGGATGGACCAGACACCTGCATCTGCTGCACTATAAATGTAACTATTGCCAGAATAAATAAATTGATATCATTTTATACAAGAATCTATAAATAAAAGGCGACATATTTGTAAAATTAAATTATTTATTTTTTATTAAAATTTTTTTGACAATTTGTATAATATGTTTCGAGCAGGGGTCTCTATTGAGGAAAGTCGACCTGAACCTCCAATCGAAAATCTTCTCCATCTTCCTCCATCAGTTTTATTATATCGTAATTTCCGTTGTTGAACTCTGCTATAGTCGCATCACAAATATCGTTGAATTTCTGCTGTAGAAAAATTACGCAATCTTCTAGCTCCATTAGAATGCGATCCCCATATTTGGTTTTTGTCCTGCCCACATTTTTTATTGTATAAAATCTGCTGGGTTCCATGTCCTTGACATACAGAATATTTTTCTGATTAAAGTTTTTTCCATTAAAGTCCTTCACAGCAGTAAATGAGGGAGACGTGCAATCATCTTGGTACAGTTGATTCATTTTAGTATTCTTATTATTTTGTATTTATTTAAACAAATAATTTAGTGAATTTTTCGAGTTGTCTACACCGATTCAAAACTACACAGAGACTAAATGTTCAAAGCTGAAAATGCAGAATTTATATCATAGCTATAACGAACATGTGTTAAAAAAAGTATTAATAGTGGTGAAAATCAAAAAAAGCTTTAGTCGCATCTTGGAATTTGAATTACAAAGACAACAACAACAACAAAGAGCAGTACAATGGATAAGAACAAAGACATCGAAATGAAAGAATCATAGTCAAAGAAGCTGCAGTATACAGTGGTGAAAAACCCGTTCAAGTCGGATAAGGAATGGAAAAGCTCATCCTCCTCATCATCTTCACCTTCATCATCAACTTTCAGCATCATCGAAATTCAACATAGAATATAAAAAATTTTAATAATGTTTATATTTACTTTTCAAAACTATATTTATTGTTTATTTTGTTTAAATTATAAAGTAATTATAGACATAAATGACCACAGTTGTATGAATTATAGTCTTGGTGTTGGGTGTAGTTGTAATTTACGTCATCTCCCAAATAATTTATTATTTCATGCGGTGGTTGCAAGCTTCCAAAACTATCAAAATATTCTTTGCAGTGCCTGTCTTTGTAATATGCTACCTAATGAGTACCAGGGCCCTTTGATGTATCCAGATTAACGATTCAACATTCTTGCTGACGAGGTCGTTTCGGGAGACTGTCTCGCATAAAAATACCTCTGAAATGCGGTAGATTCTTTGCATGTTTCATCAAATCGACGTCTGTGAGGGCTCTTTTGGGTAGATTCTTTAAAAGTTTTTTGGTTGCGGACTATAATATAAACCCAATTCTTTTTTATATGGTTTCAGGTATAAGCCTTTTTCCATAGCGATTGCTTCCATGGCTTTATTATGTCGATTGGCTTCTTCCAATTGCTGTCGTGCGGCTTTTGTTCCATTAACTGCTTTTGCGATTGCAGCTCCTCCAGATGCCAAGCCTCCAACAGCTCACAGAGCAGTTAAAATCGGTACTAATGGTAGAAACCCTCCAACTTTAGGAACGGGTATAACGCGTGAAATGTCCATCGTGGATTTCTTCCGTCCGAAAGAATTTTTGACAACCTTTTGTGCGATTTTTATAGCACTGGGAATATCTTCGGGTTTTCGTTGTTTAATAATTTTCAGAGCGCTTTTAACTGCTCTAGTGAATATTTTCTTGGTACATTTCTTTTTGACTTTTCTCTTAATTTTCTTAAGAGTTTTACTCATCGTGTTCCCCATACGGAATTTTACTTTAGGTTTCATTGCGTTTGTAACTAATCGTGCGTTTATTCGCTCACTCAATTTGCTGTCTTTTTATTTTACTCTTTGCTACGCCCTTTCAATTAATATTTTATCTGCTTCGTGGCGCTTATTCAAGTCTCGTGTTTTATCATAAGCTATGTCGTGCTCTCTGCATGCGGCGTCCAGGGGATTGATTCCTTCATCGCCTCTTGCCAAGCGTTGGTTTAGTTTAGTTCCTGGTCCACAAAACTGATAACCCAGTAAATGAAGGTAAATTGGTAGAGAATTTAATACACCATTTAAAAAACCTCTTCCGGTTACTAACTGATTATTACTGACATGTTTCTTGTAAATTATAGCCATTTCATATCTTTTCACCTACTCGTACTGAATGAAAGTTAATATAAAGGTGTGGTTATTATATATTTATATTAATTGCTAAAATGCGTTTCGTTAAGCAAGACAAAAATATTATTGTTAAAAATCTGGATTCTGTTACTGACAACGTATCGAAATCCCGACACGGCTCGCTGCTGCCGAATTCAATAAGATGTCTTATTGTCGGGCCGTCAAATTGTGGAAAGACCAACGTCATGTTGAGTTTAATAGAAAGTCCTAATGGACTGAATTTTGCAAATATATACTTATATTCAAAGTCGTTGTATCAACCTAAATATGAATATTTAAAACATTTAATGAAATCAATTCAAAATATGGGAATATTTACATTTTCCGACAATGAACCAGTTCTCAAACCAGATGAAGCAAAAACCAACTCAATAATTATATTCGATGATGTTGCTTGCGAGAAGCAAAATAACATTAGAGAATACATTTGTATGGGCAGACACAAATGCATCGATTACTTTTATTTATGTCAAACATATACACGCATCCCCAAGCATTTAGTACGCGATAATGCCAACATGATTATTATGTTTAAGCAAGACGAGATGAACATGAAGCACATATACAATGATCATGTAGGAACAGGCATGACTTTTTAAAAATTTGTAAAAATATGTAGAGAGTGTTGGAAAGACAAGTATGGATTTCTGATAATCAGCAAAGACTACCCGATTGATGATGGGCGTTATAGAAAAGGTTTCGACATTTACATCCAACTATAAATAAAAGCATCCCGATACTTTCATTCTAGTAAAAACAGCATTTGAACTGATCTGATAGCTGATACACCTGATCTGATAGCTGATACACCCGATCTGATAGCTGATATACCTGATCTGATCTGTTAGCTGTTTAAGCAGATGCTAAGAATGAATGAAAAAATATTAAAAGACCTGGGAAAAAGCAGACGTATTTTGAAACAGAAATTTCGCAACCTAAAACTGAGTAAAGCAGATGTAGAAAATCAAATAGAAGAGTCACTTAAGCCAATCACAAAACCTCTAAAGGAATTGGTTCGAAACACTACAATACCAACAACATCAACAAATAACAAGAATGCTCTTGATTTTACGCATAATGAGATGCCCCTCAAACTAAAAACAAGTACACCACATAAAGCAAAGAAAAGATCGATTTTACAGACGAGGCTCTTGCCAATAGTAATGAAGACGGCGCCTTTTTCTCTCAAATAAATGATACAGAGGAAGATGTAAACAAATCAACTAAAGTCATGGATTTATCTGAGCTGGAACAACAAAATGAGCTGGATACTGCATATGGACTGCATAGAGGAACAGATGGTGAATTGAGATCTGGAGACAGTGCTTTCAAAATACAAAACGACGAAATATTAATATCCGACAAACCGTTTGACACTTCATCCCCCACCTCTTTCAACCTTACACCCGGTCTCTTTCAGTTATTGTTCCACAAGACACCATCAAATTATTACGAAGCAGGTCTACAAGTTTACAAAAAAATTTTAAACAATACTAGTGCTCACAAACGTAATTATGATGAAAATGAACAAATGAAGGGAACTAAGGCTTTCAAGTACATCAACATCATAAAGGGATTATTTAGTGATAAATCTTCATCGACATCTATACCATATAAACGTAGAAAAGGAACCGGTTTGATGAGAGTCAATCCGGAAAAGCCTAATTACATTTACTGGGATGATCCGAATGAATTAGTTAATAGATTACGAATTTTATTATCCTCACAGTCAGCTGGACACAACAATCACAACAATGAAATTATTTCCATCATTGAGGAGTTGAGAGAAGCTAATATAATTGTATAAATATGCTGTATTAATAGAGTTGTAAGCCTAATTGACAATGAGCGTCGATACGTTCGGTCGTCATTCCATGCGAGAAGCATCAAATAATAAATTAAAGAGAAATTTTTGAAAAGTGTTGGGATTTAATATGGATAATGATAACCATTTAGATCTGCGCTGGAAGCGTCTAAAAAGCGTTGGTGAGCCTGTTGAAAATAATGATGCTTCAACAAAATCTTTTGTGAAAAATTGTATGAATCAAATAACCACAGAATTTAAACAAGTAGAAGTGTTGTCTTTGACGTGGCTGAAATCTAAATACCCTACACCCGAGTAACTGAAAAAATTATAATTTCGCCACTTAACAACTTTTCTATAAGTAGGCGTACCACTCCCATTTCGGGCAAATGTTTTTGTAATGTCCCTGGGTACTTTTTTTTTATGGCAGATAGAACCAAACTCAGGGGATGCCCCCCATCCATGCAAAGCATTCGTTGGTTTAGAAGGGAAAATGTTAGTGGGAAGGGGAAAAGTGGGAGTAGTGTCGATTTACACCTCTTTTAAAAGCTTCGACGTTATAAGTGGATGGGAAAACATGCGCAGGGAGACTATTCCACAATTTAACTGCGCGACCGAAAAACGAATTCTCGCGGTAGTGGGTAGTGCGTTGGAACGGGATCGTGACGTAAAAGGGGTGCACCGCTCTGGAAAGCCGAGTAGATCTGTTGAATACCTGAACCGAAGGGATCAGGCTGGCTACTTCAGAGGAACAACTACCATTAAAGTATCGGTAGAATAAGGTTACATACCCCACATCCCGACGACATCCCAAGGTTTCAATAGAGCTGGATACCCTACTGACCCCTATAAGATTTATCGCACGACTTTGTATACTGTCCAGAAGCTGAAGATATGTTTTCGAAGCTCCCGACCAAATATGCGAGTTGTACTCCATTTTCGGACGGATATAAGTGGTGTAGATACAACGAAGGTCGGTTGGAGTGAAGTATTTCTTGCACCGCTTTAAAAAGCCTAAGCAATGTGATCAAAAAATGACACATCAAAGATGTGATTCCAACGAAGATCGCATTGTATTGACATGCTCAGAACATCAAGAGCCTTCGACCTATTAATATCCACACCACCCATATTTAAAGGTGGAAAGTTGTCGCCCGCCAGACGCTTATGGGTCAACAAACAGCATTGGGTCTTCCGCGCATTAAAATCGACCCGATTCGCTCGACCCCACTCATGGATTTTGTTAAGGTCGGATTGGAGTGTGTCATTCATATTTCTGCGCTTTCTATTAATCTCCAGAATAGAGGGACGCCTGGAGAATGAATATGAATGACAAATGCTGCTGTCATCAGCAAACGAGTAGACGGGGTTTGATGTCAATAACAGAAGGTCATTGATGAAAATAAGAAAAAGGGTCGGAGACAAGACCGAATCCTGCCGAAGTCCAGCATTGAAGGAGTGCTCTTCAGATGCAAAGCCCTCTATCACAACCCGAATAGAACGGCCGCTGAGGAAACTCGATATCCATCGAGTGAATGTATTACCGGCACAATAAGCAGCCAGTTTAGACACAAGTGCTTTATGCCACACTCGGTCAAATGCCTTGGAGATATCCAAAGCAACAACCTTGCTCTCACCGAATTGGTGAACACAACTGTTCTACCGATCGGTGAGGAACGCCATCAAATCGCCTGTGGAGCGGTGAGCACGGAAACCGTACTGGCAATCGCTGACCAATTGGTTGCCCTCTAGATACCTCATCAAGTTAAAATTTACAACGCTCTCCATAACTTTGGAGAGCATTGAACAGATTGCTATGGGCCGGTAATTTGCAGGATTCGTAGCCTCACCTTTTTTGGGAATTGGCTGCACATTGGCAATCTTCCAGGAAGCGGGAAAGACTCCTGAAGTAAAAGATAAATTAAAGAGATTGCGCAATGGGCGAGCCAGTGTTGAGGCGCACTTTCTCAACACGTGGGCTGAAATGCCATCCGGTCCCGAGGAGTTATTGACGTTGAGGTTTACAAGCACTCTTTTAACAGCCCGCGTTCGAAAGTGCATCTCGAGCATAGCAAGAGATACATCATCGACCGCGGGCAGTGGTTGGCTACTCTCAGGAAGAGAGCAGTTTTAAGCAAACATTTTGGCTAATAAGTTTGCCTTATCAACCGAGTGAGTGAAGATCTGATCGTCCTTGAGGAGAGTTGGAATAGACGATCGCGTCTGATTCTTCACCCTCCCCACGAACGACCAAAAGTTCTTGCTACCCTTATGGTATTCAAGAACTCTGCGTCTAAGGCGCTGCTCGCAGAGAGCTTTTTCGCGCTTTAGAGTGGCATTGCACTTATTTCTGGCCTGATTGCGTAGCAGTTTAGTATCAGCAGTTTTGTTTAAACGCCAATTCCTAAATGCTTCCTCTTTGAACCTGACTGCGTGTCTGCAAGTCGCATTAAACCAGGAATGGTCTTTTGGTTTAATGGAAATTCTTTTATGGGGTCTGAAAGACCTCATACCAAATAAAATTATATTTTCTACCAATTTTGCTGCAGCATTTATGTTTCTATCCCTGAAACACAATTGCCAATTGAAACGGCTGAAAAAGGAGTTCAGCGCATCCCAATTAGCCTTTTCATAAAGCCACACTGTCCGCTTCGTAGCTGGCTGTTGGGCGGATTGAAGACTAGAATATGGGAAGGTAGCAGAAATTGTAGCGTGGTCCGAATTACCAAGAGGTGCAAGAACATTCACATCATACTTGCTGTGATGTGAAGTTAGAAAAAGGTTCAGAATATTTTGGTTTTGCTCATCAACGCAGGGAAAGTGCGTTGGTTCCTTCACTAATTGAGTCAAGTTATTAGACTCAGCAAATAGCTCAACATACAAAACCCCGGGTGTCGTGTGACTCGAATGACGTAGCCAATTGGAATTATGAACATTGAAATCACCAGCAACAACAATTTCACTGTTCGGATACGATTCCAGAATTTTAGAAATCGAATCAGAGAGACTGTCCAGTTTATCAAAAGTTGGCAGCCTCTCTAGACCCGGGCTTCTATAAACGAAGCAGAAGTGCAGGATGTGCGACTGGATTTTGACCTTAACCCACATGGAGCTAAATTCGGCATCCGTCGTGCAGCTAGATAGAATTACGAACGTATTAATATTTTGACCCGTTTATAGGATATTGACAACTTTTGTATAAGTGGCCGGATCATGCCCATTTTGTACACAAATTGCGGATACTTGTAGATGCCTCGTGATAAAATTTCGTTTTAATATCTTATACCGTTTACAAGATATTGACAACTTTTGTATGAGTGGGCGTGGCACGCCCATTTTTGGCAAGCTTATTGGTAATGCTTCCCTATATATCCTGATAAATATACATAACAATATCTTATACCTTTAATGAGATATTTCCAACTTTGTTATCACTGGGCGTGGCACGCCCATTTTTTTGAAACGTTTTAGTAATGATGCTACATGTTCCAGAATAAAATTATACCTTAATATCTGCCACGGTTTATGAAATATTCAGACTATAAAATTTTTTTAAACGAGGTGCCTTTACATTCCGCATGTAAAGTAGGCGTGGCTGTTTACCGATATCTCCCATTTTCAATCCCAAATAGCCCTACATAACAAAGAATATTTGTGCCAAATTTCATCGCGATATCGCTTTTCGTTCTCTCGTAATCGTGATCTCAACAGACAGACAGACAGATAGACAGACAGACAGACACACAGACAGACGGACGGACAGGGCTAAATCGATTCAGGAGGTGACGCTGAGAAAGAATATATATACTTTTCTATATCTATCTCGTCTCCTTCTCTGCGTTACAAACTGAAGAACAAAGTGAATATACCCTACTCCCTTCGGGTGTATGGTATAAAAAGAAAGGCAAATACTAAAGGAAAGAATAGAAGGTGACATTGAAGTAGTCTACACAAAATTTCAAGATACTAAAGAATACGTCGACAGTAATATTCAAGATTATACAAATAACAAGATTATATTTTTTTTTTTTTTTTATGACAGATGAAACCAAGCTCAGGGGATGCTCCCTATCCATGCACAGCATTTGTTGGTTCCGAAGGGATGACGGGTTAGTGGGAAGTGGGAAAGAGGGAGTAGTGACGGTTTACACTTCGCTTGAATGTTTCGACGCTGTAAGTGGGCGGGAAGACATTCGCAGGGAGATTATTCCACAATCTAACGACGCGACCGAAAAACGCACCGCTCTGGAAAGCCGAGTAGTTCTGCTAAATACCTGAATCGGAGGAATCAGGCTGGCTACTTCAGAAGAACATTTACCGTGAAAGTAGCGGTAAAATAGTGATACACACCCCACATCACGACGACGCTCCAAGGTTTTAATAGAGCTGGATACCCTACTGTCCCCTATAAGTTTTAACGCACGACATTGGACACGGTCGAGAAGCTGAAGATATGCCCGCGAAGCTCCCGACCATATATGCGAATTGTACTCCATTTTCGGACGGATATAAGTGGTGTAGATACAACGAAGATCGGTTGGAGTGAAGTACTTCTTACACCGCTTAAGAAAGCCTAAGCACTTGGCTGCTTCTTTCGACACGTCAAAGATGTGATCGTTCCAGCGAAGATCGCATTGGATTGACATGCCCAGAACATCAAGAGCCTCCGACTCATTAATATCCACACCACCCATATTTAAAGGTGGAAAGTTGTCGCCCGCCAGACGCTTGTGGGTCAACAAACAGCATTGGGTCTTCCGCGCATTAAAATCGACCCGATTCGCTTGACCCCACTCCTGGATTTTGTTGAGGTCAGATTGGAGTGTGTCATTCATAATTCTGCGCCTTCTATTGATCTCCAGAATAGAAGGACGCCTGGAGAATGAATATGAATGACAAACGAGTAGACGGGGTTTGATGTCAATGACAGAAGGTCATTGATGAAAATAAGAAAAAGTGTCGGAGACAGGACCGAACCCTGCGGAACTCCAGCATTAATGGAATGCTCTTCGGAAGCAAAGCCGTCTATCACAACCCGAATAGAACGGCCGCTGAGGAAACTCGATATCCATCGAGTGAAAGTATTACCGACACCATAAGCAGCCAGTTTAGACACGAGTGGTTTATGTCACACCCGGTCAAATGCCTTGGAGATATCCAGAGCAACAACCTTGCTCTCACCGAACCGGTTTATGCAACTGCTCCACCGTTCAGTGAGAAACGCCATCAGGTCGCCGGTGGAACGGTGAGCACGGAAGCCGTACTGGCGATCGCTGATCAACTCTTTGCTCTCTAGATACCTCGTCAATTTAAAATGTACAATGCTCTCCATGACTTTAGAGAGCACTGAGCAGATTGCTATGGGCCGGTAATTTGCAGGATTCGTAGCCTCACCTTTTTTGGGAACTGGCTGCACATTGGCAATCTTCCAGGAAGCGGGAAAGACTCCTGAAGTAAAAGATAAATTAAAGAGATTGCGCAATGGGCGAGCCAGTGTTGAGGCGCACTTTCTCAACACATGGGCTGAAATGCCATCCGGTCCCGAGGACTTATTGACATTGAGGTCCTCAAGCACTCTTTTAACAGCTCGCGTTCGAAAATGCATCTGAGGCATAGCATGAGATACATCAACGACCACGGGCAGTGGTTGACTACTCTCAGGAAGAGAGCAGTTTTCAGCAAACATTTTGGCTAATAAGTTTGCCTTATCAACCGAGTGAGTGAAGATCTGATCGTCCTTGAGGAGGGTTGGAATAGACGATCTCGTCTGATTTTTCACCCTCCCCACGAACGACCAAAAGTTCTTGCTACCCTTATGGTATTCAAGAACTCTGCGTCTAAGGCGCTGTTCGTAGAGAACTTTTTCGCGCTTTAGAGTGGCATTGCACCTATTTCTGGCCTGATTGCGCAACAGTTTAGTAGTCAGCAGTTTTATTTAAACGCCAATTCCTAAATGCTTCCTCGTTAGACCTGACTGCTTGTCTGCAAGTCGCATTAAACCAGGAATGGTCTTTTGGTTTAATGGAAATTCTTTTATTGGGTATGAAAGACATACCAAATAAAATTATATTTTCTACTAATTTTGCTGCAGCATTTATGTTTCTATCTCTGAAACACAATTGTCAATTGAAAAGGCTGAAAAAGCAGTTCAGCGCATCCCAATTAGCCTTCTCATAAAGCCACACTTTCCGCTTCGGAGCTGTCTGGTGAGCGGATTGAAGACTAGAATATGGGAAGGTAGCAGAAATTATAGCGTGGTCCGAATTACCAAGAGGTGCAAGAACATTCACATCATACTTGCTGTGATGTGAAGTTAGAAAGAGGTCCAGAATATTTTGGTTTTGCCCATCAACGCAGGGAAAGTGCGTTGGTTCCTTCACTAATTGAGTCAAATTATTAGACTCAGCAAACAACTCAACATACAAACCCTCAGGTGTTGTGTGACTCGAATGACGTAGCCAATTGGAATTATGAACATTGAAATCACCAGCAACAACAATTTCACTGTTCGGATACGATTCCAGAATTTTAGAAATGGAATCAGAGAGACTGTCCAATTTATCGAAAGTTGGCAGCCTCCCCAGACCCGGGCTTCTATAAATGAAGCAGAAGTGCAGGATGTGCGACTGGATTTTGAATTTAACCCACATTGTGCTAAATTCGGCATCCGACGTGCAAAGGTGTTGCTGACAATGGTACGCAACATCACTGCGAATGTATAAGGCGAGGCCTCTGTGTGGTAAAAACAATGGCAGTAAATGGTACCCCGGCATGTGAAAATGTACAAATATGCGCATAGACCGCGAAGAAATTCGCCCTCAAGCTACGTACATTAGTGGAGTCTATGCGGAATTTTGTCATCGCCGCCCACTGTAGCGAAGTGTAAGGTCAGCCGTACAAGCAGCCACGCGTACGTCGCAAGCAAAGCAAAACGCGACAAGACAAGTGTTATGCCTTTATCTTGCCGCGCTTCAGCCCACGGTGCACTCACAGCCGCCTGCACACCTAACGGGACCAGGAAGAAGGAGGAAGAGTGAAAACCAACGAAATGCTGAGCTTTACTGCGGAGAGCATAAACAAGCCCCTCGCATGTTTCTCTGCATTGCGTTTGATTGTCTATTTATTTGTTATAATTTCATCAGGTTTTACTTATTTGTTATCAAGTATTAAGTTATTAAGTAGTGCACTATTTTGTTTATTAAAAAGTATTGTTTGGTGAAGCGTTATTGTTGTATTTTCGCGGCGTGGGTTTTCACTATTGTTTTGGATTTTATTTTCGCGAACACTGTTTATAAAATGAATTGGCGGGCGCACCGTCCGCCTCCGTCCGCGGTCACATCACAACTGATGTGATGATATAAATACAAATTGAACGAATTGAAAGCTATCTTTTTCAACAAGCACAAAAACCCCAATCAATAGCCGCAGTGAAGGACAAAATTCTAAAAGAAATGCCAAAATGAGTAAAAAGCGGGGTTTAGTTGATGAACTACACACTCAAGCTCGAAAAAATGTTTCTAAAGGGATCGACGACCTCTGGCAAGCGGATTTAGTAGAAATGGGAAGCTATTCCACAGATAACAATGGATTTCGCTTCCTTCTCACCGTAATAGATATATTTTAAAAATTTGCCTGGGCTATGCCTTTAAAATCGAAAAAATCTGTTGATGTCACCAAAGCCATGGAAACCGTATTCAATTTGGGTCGGATACCCAGAAATTTACAAACTGATGATGGCAAAGAATTCTTCAATCAACAATTTCAAAATTTAATGAGGAAATTCCATGTCAACCATTACTCCTCGTAGAGTGTTTTGAAGGCGTCAATTGTTGAACGTTTTAATAGAACACTAAAACAAATGATATGGAGGGAATTTAGTTACCATGGATCGTATCGATGGATTGATAATTACAAAAATTTGATCGACAAATACAATAAGAAAAAGCATAGAACAATATATATGGCTCCCATTGATGTCAAGCCGTCTAATGAAAAGTTGTTATTAAATACAGCCTACAACTATCTGAAAATATTTAGAAAGCCAAAGTTCCGGATAGGAGACTATGTTCGCATCAGTAAACATAAACTCGTTTTTGAAAAACACATACCGAATTGGACTAGAGAAGTTTTTAAAATTAAAAATATAAGAATTACAAACCCACCGACGTATATTCTTGAAGACTACCGGGGAAACACAATTGAAGGAGGATTTTACGAAAGCGAACTATTGAAAACAAAATATCCCAGCACATACCTTGTAGAAAAAGTTTTAAAAACTAAAGGGAACAAAGTCTTTGTCAAGTGGCTAGGGTTTTCCAATAAACATAATTCTTGGATCGATAGTAATGAAATTTTGTAAATAAAAAATAAGATTCCTTTGTGTGTTTTTTATTTCATTAGTTGGCCAACATTCAAGATGTCAATAACCCTTACCCTAAGTGAAAACAAATCCATTTTATCGGCTGATTACTTTCCGCCTATAGATTTAGATGGGAAGTATGTATGCGGTCTCGTTGACTTTCATAGCTACAACACCATACCAAACATTGACCATAAAAATAATTTATTTCACATCGGCCAACATTCAAGATGTCAATAACCCTTACCCTAAGTGGAAACAAATCCATTTTATCGGCTGATTACTTTCCGCCTATAGATTTAGATGGGAAGTATGTATGCGGTCTCGTTGACTTTCATGGCTACAACATCGGAGACCATACAATTGAAATTCCTGTTGGTTCATATGAGCTCGACGATATTTCCGAGTACATTCAAAATAAATATTTTAGTATAGTGCCACATGAGAAGCTGCATGAGAAACTGGAAATAGCCGCCAAACCAAATACACTGCAAGCAATCGTAGGGTCCAGTGAACATAAAATTTTCTTTACTAAAGAACGAAGCATTGGTTCACTGTTGGGCTTCAGTAAAAAAGTATTGGAAGTAGGAACACTGCACACTTCCGACTTGCCTGTGACCATAACAAAGATCAGTGTTATACACATTGAGTGTGACATTATAAGCGGTTCATATATTAACAACACACCGGCGCATACAATTCACATGTTTGCACTGAATGTCAGCCCCGGGTATAAAATAGATGAGATTCCGAAAAATGTCATTTATTTGCCAGTAAACACTAGACAGATAAGTTCAATTACAATAAAAATTGTTGATCAAAGCGGTAACTTAATTAATTTTTTTGGAGAAACTATAACCCTCAGATTGCATTTAAAACATTTGCCAATAAAGAGTTTCTAAAATCTTTGGGTTTTCAACTTAAGAGAAACTAAATTCAAATGAGTCAAATACTTGATGTTGTACAAAAACCACTATATGATGAAAGCATCATTTAAAAGGAATACCATAGCTACTCGTCATATCTACAATCGTATAAAAGCAATGATGAGATAAGGATTGCAGTTCAAAACCAAGATCTATACGTTTTACCCAGTGAGAGTTTAATTTATATTGAAGGTAGAGTAACCTTGGAAAATGGAGATGCAACTTCAAGCGCAAAATTAAAAAACAATTGTATAGCATTCATGTTTGATGAAATTCGCTATGAGATGAATGGATTGGAGATTGGTCATACACGTCACTTGGTTTACAAAGAACGAAGTTGAAATAAAGGATGGATATTTTAATTGTTGTACACCATTGAAAATGCTACTGGGCTTCGTTGAAGACTTTAATAAAATTATCCTAAATGCTAAACATGAACTTGTACCACTGCGTTCGAAATCAGACGAAAATGCTATTTCTTAAAGTGTTGCAACCGAAAAATTAAAACTGAATATAACAAATATTACATGGAAAATTCCTCATGTGTAGTTGGCTGATTTTGCTAGACTACAACTCTTTCAAATAATTAAAAGCGGACAACCTTTATCAATAGCATTCCGCAGTTGGGATTGTCATTTCAATCCATCACTTGCTCAAGGAAGCAACCACCTGTGGAACGTTAAATTATCTGCGCAGAATGAAAGACCACGCTTTATACTGATTGCTTTTCGAAGAGACAACAAGTTTCACCATTGATGAAACTGATGCTAAAGTGCATTTAAATTCTGATACATATCCATATGATGACCTCAATTTGAATTTCGATCGTGACCGTTATGATCTGCTGTATGATATGTACACAAAATTTCAACAAAGCTATTTTACTCGTGAATCTCAACCACTGCTGCTGCATGGAGATTTCAAAGATACTGCACCGATAATTGTAGTGGATGTTAGTCATCAAAACAAAGCGATTAAAAGTGGTCCGATTGATATTAGAATTGAATTTAAGACATCAAAGAATATTCCAGCCAACACATCAGCCTATTGCGTACTCATACACGACAAAATAATTGAATATACACCAACAACTGGTGAAATTAAAGAAGTCGTCTAAATACAAATGGAGAATGAGAAAGGGCTTCAAAGGCAATTTTAATGAATTTTTCGTCAAAGAGTTGACAGTTACCTTCAGCTTTAATGAGTATCAGAATTTTATTATAAAACCGCCCTATGGATTTAACAAATTAACACGTCAGTCCCAAAAACAAGTACAGTGGTTATATCGTAATCATCATGGTTTCACATGGAATGATGGCTTCATCGACTATTGTAGTGTAAAACATTTCGTGAAGCAAAATCTTAAAAATATACCCGTGTACGTTAAGGGAGCTGAAAAATCTAAATGGGTTGAAGAACTTTTAGACGCGCCCGTATTTAACATTGAAGAGTTCGGATGCAGCAACTTTGAAACTCTTCGAGATACATACTTACTACAGAGGATGTGCCATTCCCATAATAGCTGTTGTGAGCTTCAAAATACTCTGCTATTAAGAAAATTCCTAAATTCCATCAATAAATAAAGAAGAAAATGTTTACAAGTTCATATTTACACTTTTTATTCCCTACACCCGAAGGGAGTAGGGTATATTCACTTTGTTCTTCCGTTTGTAACGCAGAGAAGGAGACGAGATAGATATAGAAAAGTATATATATTCTTTCTCAGCGTCACCTCATGAATCGATTTAGCCCTGTCCGTCCGTCTGTCTATCTATCTGTCTGTCTATCTATCTGTCTGTCTATCTGTCTGTCTGTCTGTCTGTCTGTCTGTTGAGATCACGATTACGAGAGAACGAAAAGCGATATCGCGATGAAATTTGGCACAAATATTCTTTGTTATGTAGGGCTATTTGGGATTGAAAATGGGAGATATCGGTAAACAGCCACGCCTACTTTACATGCGGAATGTAAAGGCACCTCGTTTCAAAAAATGTTATAATATGAATATTTCATAAACCGTGTGAGATATTAAGGTATAATTTTATTCCGGAACATATAGCATCATTACTAAAACGTTTGAAAAACATGGGCGTGCCACGCCCACTTATAACAAAGCTGGCAATATCTCATGAACGGTATAAGATATTCATATGTAATTTTATCAGGATATATAGGGAAGTATTACCAATAAGCTTGACAAAAATGGGCGTGCCACGCCCACTCATACAAAAGTTGTCAATATCTGGTAAACGGTATAAGATATTAAAACGAAATTTTATCACGAGGTATCTACACGTATTATTTTAATTTAATTTGTGTACAAAATGGGCGTGATCCGGCCACTTATACAAAAGTTGTAATATCCCATAAACGGGTCAAAATATTAATACGTTCGTAATTCTATCTAGCAGTACCTAGAGACATTACAAAAACATTTGCCCGAAATGGGCGTGGTACGTCTTCATACACAAAAGTTGTTAAGTGGCGAAATTATAATTTTTTCAGTTACTCGGGTGTAGGGTATTTAGATTTCGGCCAGGCCGAAGACAACACTTCTACTTGTTTATTTATAAAATTTCTTAACCTAACAATTGTAAACTTAATGTCTATATTTACAATATTTACATTAATAAAGAATTTATTTATAAAATTAAATGATTTTGTTTAAATTTGAAATTATTTTATACTTATTATTAAAAATTAAATTTAATTATTAATATATTAAATTATTAAAAATATCATCGTCTATATCTATAAAATTAAATGATTTTGTTTAAATTTGAAATTATTTTATACTTATTATTAAAAATTAAATTTAATTATTAATATATTAAATTATTAAAAATATCATCGTCTATATCTAATTCCATTTCTAATTTTATTTTGTGATGGCCCCATGCATAAGTGTAAATGCCATCACTTCTAACATAACGCTTATCATCACTAGAACTTAAAGCTATCTTATGAACTAACTGCGTATATATATTATGCATCTTACTTCTAAATATATACATGTCTCTATATACAATATTGTTATTAACTAGACAATTTCTATAATCACTAAGACTTAACCTATCTAATACTAATTCTTTTACTCCCTTAGCCTTTTTGATTTCTTTGCTATTTACAGTGGCTATGGAGTACATTTTTGAGCGGAGGCCTATGAACTCCCTCATTATTTTCCCCTTACACTCATCCTTCATCATGCCGAGGACTTTGGCATTCCTAAGGGGAAAATTATATACATTGTCCTCCGGATATTCGGATGTATCGAATTTTGATTCGATATCATCTCGAATATCCCTATAAAAATCTAGAGTCTTGATTGAATATATGAATGAATCTGTATCCATATAGTTCAACGCAAGACTCTGTTGGAATTTCGGTAGCATGAAGTAATAGTGGAAGTTATACATCTTCCACTTTGACAATTCAAGCACCGAAAATCCTAAATAAATGGGCTTGTTGTAAACGGTGCGAATCATACTCATTTGAATCGCAATTATGTCTTCTGTGAATTGTGAAGAGCTGTGAAAATTGGGTTTAGCAATTAGTGCGCGAACTTCCAATCGCTTTCCTCGACCTTCCCAGCTATTCACAATCTTGACATCTTTCCGTTTATCAACATTTTCCATTGTTTTCCCGTACACCGCATTGTTTAGCAGTTTAAAGAAATTCTTTTCAAAATTATTTCTGGCTAAACTGCGGTGATGGGTATTTAAGTCGATATACCAACAAGACTGCTTAAACTTCAATGCCTTGTGGACTTTCTTTAAAATTAAGCCTTTTTGAAGGCATTGTTCTAAATTTTTATAATGAATTATATAATTAGTCTTGTTGGTTAAATCAACTATCAACTTTTTACACTTGGAGCTACCCACAGTTTTATTTTCCGCGCAAAATAGTAAATCACCGCGCGTCATGTAAACTCTGAGGGTAGTCCAAGTCTACTTCAAAAATAAACCCAGTGGACGAATCCTCTGGCATTGAAAGAATGCTGCTGACGCTAAAATTATTAACGTCAGCAACCCATTCAAATCCCCCATACGGTAAATATTGCGACATTGCCCAACCGTATAGGTTATTGGCATCCAAACACATTAAGTATTCTGACGGCTTACTTGGATCGTAATCCGTCATATACTTATTATTTGCATTTGAATGCCTCTTGCTACATTGAACAATGCCGCCCCGTATGAAAAGATACATGTCAACGTCAGTAAGCAGCTCCAGTTCTATGTTGGTTGTTTTCAACATTGCGTCCCAAGACAAACCTGGAGCCGTGTAGTACTGACAGGGATCCAGATTGTAAATATTTTTGCACAGGTTTCTGAAATTTTCAAAAACGTCTGCCAAAATAAGTACATCTGTTTTCAGATAGATGTAATCATTCAGTGTTTGACAATTGAAAACTTGCCAAACTCTTTGAGCATACTCATAATCCTCCACTGCACATTCTGTACCAGTCAATCGACTGAAGAAATCAGCCCGAGTAGGAAGGCTGGTTTCTTGTAGGCGATTAACTGAATTGAGGTATTCATATGGGAATACACCTTTCCTCCTGAGAAGATTAAATTCTTCATCGTTTGGATACATTCGGCGCACTGCATGAAAATCATTAGGTGTAAGATTTTGCGCCAATGTATCCAAACTGGAAGCCATAAAGCGAAAAGAATCCAAGAACCTGAGTTCAATGGTCTTTTTTTCGCTTACGCGTATCCTCTTCGACAGGGATACGTACAACTCTTTATTAAGGGGGATAACATTTATATCCCCCCTCAAATAAATTGAGTTCCTTAATAAATAAGTGGCAGTCATAGCCAGAAAAAGTGTGAAAAAATATAGGGATAAAATGTGCAATTTGATATTTCAAATTGCACTCATTGTGTGCTGGACCCCTATACTTTCCCGTTAAATGGCAATAATCTGCCACCCTATCTGCCCCCAATGTCTGTTCACAAATGTGACAGACATTGTACTCAGACTGATGTCTGAGTTCTCCCAAACCCAAAGGAGTCATAGGCCTCACGACACTCAAATAATTATTGTAAATTTCTACACAATCCGCCACCAAACTTTGAATAAATTTAGTGGGGGCATCCTCACCCGTATATACAACAAACTTATTCAAATTATTATTATACTTTCAAACTATGTCATAACTAAAAGCTATATATGTGCTTCTGCACATTACTACTATTTAAACTTACATCTACACTACTATCTACATTTCTTAAACTACATTCGAAATCGCTATAAACTACAAACGGTACATCTAACTTACGTTCTAAATTCTTAAAACTAAGTGATGCCTCCTCCTGTTGGGGCATCACCGTCACCACCTTTTTACATATCTCTTTGTGCTGCTCTGCAGTAGTCGCATTGTGCGAGTACTGCAGGCAGCTGTTGCAAAAGAAGATCTTTCGATTGTGGCTAGTTTGCTGACTTTTGATTAATCTGAAAAGAGAAAAGAATAAAAACACAAAATTAGTGCTATGAAAATCATTAATCATTAGTTTTAATTTAAATTACCTTGACATGCTCTTTATCCACACATAGTGGATTACTATTATATTTCTTAGTGACTAGTTTATTATAGATACTTATTTTATATATTGTTTTATGCTAACGGCTTGGGTGGTCTCCGAGCATAAATCCGGCTCGAAGGACCAAAATGTTTATGCGAAACTCGGGTAGTTTTGTTTTTGTTGGTTTATTTGAACTTCAATTTCACCACAGTTATATATAAATTTTGCAAAAAAACGGTAGTAAGGTGCACTCCGCACGCGTCCACGATTGAGAAAGAAGTGAGTTGTGTGGGTCCAGCGACGATCGCTGGAGGCCGGTCAAACAGCGCCAGTTGCCGCGGAGAGAGCCCGCAGCCGGGCTTACGCTCACGAGAGAGGCGCATCTCATGACCGGCAGGCTGACAGGAGAGAGACTGGAGTGCTCACTCCTTACACCCTACCGATTGATGAGGGAGCACCTCTGGCGAGTGGCAGTTGGCGTTAACATACCGCCCGCCTTGCAGGACTGCAAACCCCCAAACCCCGACAACTGGCGCCGTGCCTCGTCTCCGGCCTAGTGGAGGAGCGTGTGGTGCGCCTCCCCGCACTTGCGGCAGCGCATGGGGCTCCGGCACTCAGCCAATCTGTGCGACCGCGCCAAACAGTTGCGGCACATGTGCCGCGCGTGTGCCGTCATGTTCGGCTGCGCTGGTGTCTGTTGGAGAAACAGCCGACAACGGCTCAGCACATGCCGCCCCGTACACAGGGGACAGCACAGCTCGCGCTCGCGGCCCTCCGTAGGAAGCCGCTGGGCTGGCGGGCACCAGGCGTGCCGCCTGGCCGGCATCACTGGAGCGCGTCGTGGGGCCGGACGACCTGGAGGCGCGTGTCTTGGGGCCGATGGTGCTGATGGTACTGGTGGTGTACGTCGCGGCGCCGGTAATGGTGGGGCAGGCCGCAGACGTCTCGGGGCCGGTGTGGGTGGTGAGAGCGCACGTCTCGGGGCCAGCTCTGGTAGCGCCGCGTGGCGCGGCGGATACCGTACCGACATCGTGCGAGCTCGCAGACTTCCGCGATCTCGGAGGTCTTCGTGATAGATGGGCATCTGTGCTGGGGCCGGACCGGAGGAGGCTTTCTCAGGCCGGACGAGAGAACTCCGGAAAGCTCGGGTTGGCGGTGTGGGCGAGCGTCGTGTCGTGGCAAGCGCTTGTGCCTCGTCGGCCGAGGCGTCGAGCACAAGGGCGTCAGCCGTTGGGGACAGCTCCCGAGGACGGTGGGCAGCAATAGGCGGCGCGGCGGTGCAGATGGGCACCGCCCCGGGTGGTGCCAGCAGACGCCATCTTCTGGTCCGCGCATATTGCCAGCGGATTAAATACATGTGGGCTCTGTAATGAGAAAATGTGTTAATAATGGGCTGTCATGTAGAGGGTTCGTTGCTTGTTCCGATGTAGGATGCAAGGCTTGCAGGTATGAGTCGTCGTTTTGATAAGGTTGTAACCTTGGGATCCAGAATTGGGTACGGACCAGACGAAGAACTAATTGGTAGAGATCATGTAGAGATATTTCGTGTATAAAACGCATGAGCAATCGCGAGAATTGGCAGCCGTAGGGCAGAATAATCGGGTGCCGCTCGTCGAAAGGCAAGTTGGGACACGAGGACAACCGCCCGCCAACATGCATCGTGTTATCCGTGTGGAGAAAAGGGGTTCAACGAAAGTAAGCTGCTTTTAGATCGCAGCATCGTGTGGTTTTCGAGAGCGGCTTACTCGTCCGCAAAATGAATCTTCTGGCAGGAGATGGCGAGGCAGCGTTTAGTTTCCTTTATCTCTCCCGGTGGGAGGTGCAGGTTGGGGTGCGAATGAAGGTGACGCTGAGCTGGATGAGCGTTGTGGAGAAATCGATATACGTATGAGTATACACGTAGGGCTCGTGGCAGCGATGAAAATCGTTCGAGAGGATCCTCATCGGTAGCGCAATGGGTGTGCAGCGTTTTGACAGTTTTCTGCTCGTTTGGTGACATATTCGTCGTAGGCGCGGAATTCGGGCCAGCGATTCTTGTCGTGGGCGAGCCAAGCAGGTCCATTCCACCAGAGGGTGCTCTCAGCGAGATCTTGGGGCGTAGCACCGCGACTGGCTAAATCCGCGGGGTTGTCCTGGGAATCCACAGGGAACCATTGCGAATGTGGTACTTTCTCGATGATTTTGGCAACTCGGTTTGCCACGAATGTCGCCCAAACGCACGGGGATTTCTTCAGCCAGGCCAAAACAATGGTGGAGTCGCTCCAACCGTGGATCGTATAATGGGGCAGCTGCAGCGGCGTGAGAAAGCCTCCTCCGGTCCGGCCCCAGCACAGATGCCCATCTATCACGAAGACCTCCGAGATCGCGGAAGTCTCCGAGCTAGCACGATGTCGGTACGGTATCCGCCGCGCCACGCGCCGCTACCAGAGCTGGCCCCGAGACGTGCGCTCTCACCTCCCACACCGGCCCCGAGACGTGTGCGGCCTGCCCCACCATTACCGGCGCCGCGACGTGCACCACCAGCACCATCGGCCCCAAGACACGCGCCTCCAGGTCGTCCGGCCCCACGACGCGCGCCAGTGATGCCGGCCAGGCGGCACGCCTGGTGCCCGCCAGTCCAGCGGCTTCCTACGGAGGGCCGCGAGCGCGAGCTGTGCTGTCCCCTGTGTACGGGGCGGCATGTGCTGAGCCGTTGTCGGCTGTTTCTCCAACAGACACCAGCGCAGCCGAACTTGACGGCACACGCGCGGCACATGTGCCGCAACTGTTTGGCGCGGTCGCACAGATTGGCTGAGTGCCGGAGCCCCATGCGCTGCCGCAAGTGCGGGGAAGCGCACCACACGCTCCTCCACTAGGCCGGAGACGAGGCATGGCGCCAGTTATCGGGCGCTCACGAGAGTGTCGATCACATCAGCTACTAAAGTGGCTCCGCACAACTCTAACCTGGGGAGAGACAAAGTTTTAATTGGGGCTACACGAGTTTGGGAGTACAAAAGGAAAACTTGGACTTCCTGAGCGACCGTGATGCGGGCATAGATGACTCCTGCGTAGGCTTTTTCTGAGGCATTGCAAAAGGCATGGAGTTCGGCTTCGCTTTCTGGGGTGTAACTCACCCATCGCGGGATGCGGATGGCGCGGATGTGCTGATAATTCTGGAGAAAACTTAACCAGTTAGCGTGAGTTACCTGAGGCAGAGTGTCATCCCAGTCGATTTTGTCCAACCAGACTTGTTGAATCAGAATTTTCGCTGCAACGATGATCGGAACCAGCCAACCGGCTGGATCGAGCAGCTTGGCGACCAGAGACAACATTTCCCGTTTTGTGTACGCAGCTTTGGTGACGATAGCTTGGACCTCGAAGTAAAAGTCATCATGGGTCGCGTTCCAGCGAATTCCCAGCATTTTAGCGATGCTGGAGTCTTCTAGCGTCAGGAAATCGGTATGGAGCAGATGGGATGCCGGCAAGTCTGCCAGAATGCCTTTATGGTTGGCAGTCCACTTGCGAAGTGAAAAACCTGCTGAGTCGAGAGCCGCTATGAGTTGGCCACGGGTCTGGGTACCTGTCACCAGGTCATGCGTGCCTGCGAACACATCATCCACGTGGATGTAATGCTGTAGAATGTGTGATGCAAGCGGAAACTTGTGCTTCACCTCGTCTGCCAATTGAAGAAGGGTGCGTATAGCAAGAAAAGGGGCGCAATTAACTCCAAACGTTACCGTTTGAAGCTCGAAGTCGGTAAGTTCGGACTTGTACGGGTCTCGGAAGAGAATGCGCTGATATGGTGTGTGCTTTGGGTCGACCAATATTTGGCGATACATTTTGAATGTCTCGAAGCCCCTGAGCGGAGCGTGTCTGGAAAGCCGACTTTAAAGGCAATGGCACGATGTAGCGGCCGTCATCGCGTCTTCGCGTATTTTTCTTCGCGAAACTTTTCGGGGTGAGATAGCAATCTAGTTTTGGGAAGTTCCTCCACCTCCCAAAAACGTGGAGGTTGTTTGAAGGTGACTTCGTTGTGTAAGCCGCTTTTATGGGTGCCGTGGCAGATTGCATGGAGGGAACCGGGCCGGTTAGGATCCAACCGAACACGGTTTGCTGAGCCATGAGGCAGCCCAGCACTTGGCGGCGGATGCCGTCCAGCAGGATTGCTGGGTATAAATCGGCTCCGATGAGGACGTCGACCTGCTCGCTTTTGGAGAAGTTGACATCTGCGAGCTCGATGTCTTGAGGGAGGCCACTGAGAAGTGACCTGTCTAACGAGTGGGAGGGCAACCGCCCTGTGATTTTTGGGAGCACGAGCGCTGTCACGTTGATTTGAAATTTGGGATCAAGTGGCGAATTCATGAGAAAATCGCACGATCTTGATATTTTTGCGGACACGGTCTCGTTGAGACCGGAGACTTCTGCTGTAGTTGGCCGCGCTGGGAGCTTAAGGAGCTTTTGTATGCGTGCAGAGATGAACGACACTTCGGACCCAGGATCAATCAAGGCGCGCGCGATGTAACATGTACCGTGATGGCGTATTGTTACCATGGCAGTCCCTAACAGTACCTGTTTTGGTGCTTTCGCGAAGCACACCTGATGCGTGTCCTGTGGATTTCGCTGTTGCCCGGGGGGAGAAATGGACTGTATATGCGTGGGAGGTCGCATCGAAGAATGCGGCCTTTCTTGCTGGAAAGCATGTTGAGTCGAACCTGGAATGAAGTTCGAATAGGCAGGGGCTTGAGCACGCGGAGAGTTTTCAAACCGCCGCTCTTGATGTGAGGCACGTGGGGCCGAATCTGATACAGCATTCGATGAGGATGGAGCGTGCTCACGATGCAAGAGGGTGTGATGCCTGCCATTACATTTGACGCAATTGAATCTGCTTGGACATTATTTCACGGAATAAGATCTGGCCAAGCAGTTGCTGCACAAGCGGTTTTTCTGAACGGTATTCAGCCGCTGTGGGACGGGCAAGCTGAGAAACTGAGCGCAGGATCTCAACTTGTGCTGCTTCTGGCAAAGAGGGCAGCTATCTTGGGACACCTTTAACTGGAAGGTGTTGACGCGTTTGGTGGCTGGAGTCGAGTGAGTGGGAGTTGTGGGCTGTGTTGACTTCGATGCGGGTGTGCATTTGATATCTTGCACCGTTTCAAGGGTCTGGAAGCGATGCGTGAGAAACGCATCCAGATCTGTCCATTTTGGGATCTCCGTTTTGTTGGTGAGAGATTGCTCCCAGAGGGAAAGCGTTGCTTCTGGGAGCTTGCTGGAGCACAAAAAGACGATTATCGCGTCCCAATGCGAGGTATCGACACCGTGTAGCGCGAGTGCGGCGAGAATATTATTGATTTCGCGCTGCAGGTCTTTAATACCACCACCGGTTTCCTTCGGGGACAGGCCGAAGAGCTTCTTTATATGGGCGTTGGTGAGGACGCGTCTGTTCTCGTACCTGTCGGACAGATTTTTCCACGCTTGGGCAAAACCTTCATTCGTGAGAGGGGTTTCTGCACGATTTCTTTCGCTTCGCCCGTAGTTTTTTGATTCAGGTGGAAAAGCTTCTCAACCGGCGCAATTCTGGTGTTCTGAATATACAGGTCCGTGAACATATCCCTGAAAGAGGACCACGAAAGGTAGTCGCCATGGAAGGCTTGGGTGTCGCAGGGGGGGCATCTGGGGGGGCATCTGACTGGGGCATCTCAGCTGGCATCGGCGAAGGGGTCGCGACAACTGGAGGGGACACTGCGGCTTCGATCAGTTGATAAATTTTTCCCGCGCAGCGCAGATATACCGCATAGCATTGGCGCCGCTTCTCCTTTACGCTTTCGAACTCTTTGCCTCTGTGCTTCGTCGAGTCCAGCTCCGCAAGCACCTTTTCATAGGCGCTTTTAATCAGCAGCCACTGCGATCGTATTTCTTCCCGCTGAATCCCAAGGGTGTAAATGGTGTGGTCTGTGGTGGGTGTCTGGTCGACGTCCACCTCGAACTCGATCAGCGCATCGGCTATACGAATGAAGGATGCGAGCGCCGCCAATGTAGGAGTGGGTCTCGGTTAGGGGCGGCGAAGGAGGTCGCAAAATCGAAATAAAAACGAAATAAATGCACCGAAAACTGATTTCGGAAATAAAAAAACTTTTTATTTGTTTTGTATATTTTTAAAAAAGTCGCAAAAATGTTTCCGGGTAGCTATGCGGAGGCGTTGGGGGTCGAAAAGCTTGCTGCAGACGGTTGACCACTCGAACTCTAAAATGCTTGCAACTAGTTAAAAGGAGACTAGTTGCTGCAAACACTTCTCCCTACTGGGTATTTTCCTTTCTGTAATTCCCGTTGCCGTTGAATCGCGAATTCCACGCTGCTATCACCAGCGAGAGTGCAGACAGAAAAACTGGTTTTCCGTTCTGTGTGCACTCTGCGTGTATGTATGGGCAGCGCAAGCAGAAGAGCGCGAGCAGCAGAGAAATGTAGCCGCATCAACCAACCGGCAAAAGGTGGTGGTTTTTTACTTTGCACTGAGCGCAATTACGGAGCACTCAAGTGACTTGGTGCAAAAATGTGAGAGCGTGAAACCAATCAATCTCTCGGGAGAGCTCAGCAGAAGGCTGCTCTAAACTTTAGAGTCTAAAGATTTCTTGTGCGGGAGCACGGGGCTTGCTTATGCGCCAAGCGGTAAATTTATGCGCCAAGCGGTAAAATGTGGGCTTCGCAGCAAGCGATGCTTGCGAAGACGGTCAGCAACAAAAATTTAAGCTTTGGTGCTGCCGTTACTCTTGGGGACCGTTACCCACGAATCGATGATTCTCGAAGGTTTGACGGTCAAATGAAGGGTATATATATAAGAAGGACAGTTCCTTATACATATATATATATATATATATATATATATATATATATATATATATATATATATATATATATATATATATATATATATATATATATATATATATATATATATATATATATATATATATATATATATATATATATATATATATATATATATATATATATATATATATATATATATATATATATATATATATATATATATATATATATACTTCCAAAATGTTGTCTCGACTTTCAAAATGATCCGTGCACTTTCCAAAAATCTTTTTATTTCCGTTGTTCACTTTTTGTTTTACTGTTTGGAATGCTTTCCAGATTTTCACATTCAAAATGTTCTGTGCACTTTTTAATTTTCAAAATTTTTACTTTTTAAAAATCTTTTTATTCTTACTTTAATTTTCGATAAAAATCATTTTTCAATTTTTTTTTTATTTTTATTACTGCACAATTTTATTAGGCACAAGTAAAAACATAAGCGACTTCAACACTTCAATATCCAAATACTGAATGAAGTCTGATTATAAATTTTCAGTCCTTTATACTCCCAGCTGAACTCTTTCTAAATTAAAAATAAGAAAAAAGAAACATGACAACAAAAACGAAATTGAAATAAAAAAAAATCTGTACATGTTCAATCATGTTCGACTCAGTTCCGCTTAATTTCATTGCATTCTTCGGAAATGTTTACATTACTTTATTTCCAGCAAATTCGAGTCAAGCCGCAGTTCGGTCCCAAGCAATTAAATAAACAACAACAACTACAACACTACTTCTGCTTACGCAGCCTCTGCTTAGCAAGCTGCATCGCGAGCACACATTCCCACAGTCGCTTGACTCATAAAAATCCTACCCTCATCCATTCACACCTCAGCAATAAAAATTATGATATGATATCCTACAACAACAATTCCAAAGGCAAGCATCTTGCTGCTGCTAGTCTCCCCAATACTCACACACCACAAAGCACGTCTCTACCCTCCCTCTCCCTACATAAAGCATCTTGTCGCTGCTGCTCTCCCCAATACTCACATACCATACACACGTCTCTCCCCTTCCTCTCCCTTCGACAAGCATCTTGCCACTGCTGCTCTCCCAATACTCACATACCACAAAGCACGTCTCTCCCATCCCTCTCCCTTCTTCCTCACCATCTCACCAACCGACCGACTGATCGTCTGTCCGTCCGCCAGCCGCCAGCTTCCAGCCTTCAATCTTCTTTCTCACTCTTACACACACAGCGCCCCCCTAGGTGGAGGCTCCGCCGAAATGCACGGCTGGAGCCATTTGAGTTAGAACGTACATATTCCTACTACTAAGTACCCTACAGAAAGTTAAGAAAGTGATTGATTTTACGGACGAAACTCTTACCAAGAGTAATGAAGACGGTACCTTTTTCTCTCAAATGGATGATACAGGTGATGCAAACAAATCAACAAAATTCTATCAACAAATTCTGTCACAATTAGAGGAACAAAATGAGCCGGACACCGCATATGGACCGAACAGAGGATCGAATGGTGAATGAATCTAATGCTCACAAACGTAACTATGATGAAAATAAGTAAATTAAGTGAACTAAGGCTTACAAGTACACCAACATCATAAAGGGATTATTGACGTCCACATCTTCACCATAAAAAAGGAACTGGTGTGATGAGTTTACACCCTGAAACACGTAATTATATTCATCAGAATGATACTAAGGCTATGCATATTGTAAAAGCACTAACCAATGATAAAGAATAATCAACGACATACAAAGGAACGCTCCAGATCATACATGCACGCGAAGCCACAGTTCGATCCGTTCACTTTATGTTTACATTAAATTTCACTACGCTTCTGGGGTGGCGACTCAAAAGCGAAGCAAGTTTAATGCAAATAAATTCACAGAAACCCGAATTTATTTATTGGAATGATCCCAATAAGCTGGTAGATAGATTACGCCTTTTGTTATTATCTGCTTCGGATGAAGATAGCTTCTATATCAACGAAATAATTTTCATTATCGAAGAATTACGAGAAGCCGACATAATTGAGTAACTTTTACATATATATTTTGTATATCAAGAGAAACCCTTATCAACAGATAATCATACATAACCACATCATTTTTATAAACATATAAATCGAAATTAATTTTAATTACTGCTCGAAACATATTTTACAAATTGTCAAAAAGATTGTAATAAAAAATAAAGAAATAAAATAATTTTATAAATATGTATTTTTATTTATATAATCTGGTATAAAATGATATCAATTTATTTATTCTGCAAACAATTAAATTGATATTGCAGCAAACGCAAGTGTCTGGTCCGTCTACAGTTTCACTTGAGGACCAGCAACACGTAGTATAAGGGCATCCATGTCGTGACTCAATCGCAAAGGCATTCTTATACTGACTAAGTTTTATATAGTTGGTTAAAAATGTATTTCAAAGTCAGTTATTAGAGCAGATTAGTTAAATCAGTGCCATCAGTTCAAAGTCAGGTGCTGTCCTAATCTGAAAATGTAGTTAATCGACTGTTTTATGGGGTTTTATATTCAAATTTATTTATATAATTTCTTAAATCTACCAGTTGTTTTGCTTAATATCTGTATTTATATTTTAGTTTATTATTTTGTTTGTAAATTGAATATAATAAATAACAATATTTTTCTTATAGCTATTCCCTTATTAGTCGATATTGATTAATATTGAACTCCACGTGACATATTCTTATGAGAGATCAGCCACAGTCCCTTTCCTGAAACCTGTAACGAAGTTTCTTGCCGGCGTATACTCAGTCTCGCCAGAGTCTCGTACCGAACACTTAAATAAAAAGCTTTCGGTTTTCTTTTCACAGTTTTTCGACTATTTATTTACCGTAATTCAAAGTTTTATTTTTCGGTATTTTATTGCTAACAGTATTTCTTAAAACTAGTTCCTTTAATTCTAATGTCCGCTGAATAGCACTCAGTCCGTAAAATACAAAATCTATATACACACAGAGTTCTAGAATACGAGGTTTTATGATTGTCGGCGTCAGCCACTACGAGGTACTAGAATTTACTTTGATTCAGGTTTGGCGTCCGCTTAAAAGCACTCGGCCACGACGAGCTACTAAAATTTACTTGGATTCGGGATTGGCGTCCGCTTAAGAGCACTCAGCCAGGACGAGGTACTAAAATTTACTTGGAATCGGGATTGGCGTCCGCTTAAGAGCACTCAGCCAGGACGAGGTACTAAAATTTACTTGGAATTGGGATTGGCATCCGCTTAAGAGCACTCAGCCAGGACGAGGTACTAAAATTTACTTGGAATCGGGATTGGCGTCCGCTTAAGAGCACTCAGCCACTACGAGGTACTAGAGGTTCAAGGTTTGACGACTTACCACTTGGAGCACGAGATTCCAAAAGAGATCGAATTCAGCGCGGTGGGCCCTTTTATACACCGATCAAAACAACTCCGCTGCAGTCGTTGTTCTTGTGCACATTCTGGAATTTTCTAATGTGCATAGCGGCACACAATGTACTTGTTGTTGTTGTGCTAATTTCGAGAAAAATTTCTTGTAATTTTGTTGGTAGTTCACATTCCAGAATTTTCTAATCTGCATAGCGGCACACAACGTACTTGTTGTTGTTGTGCTTATTTCTAGAAAGAAATTCTTGTGATTTTGTTGGTAGCTTCCCACGCTCTAATTTAATTTTTGCTTGCTTGTTTCGCGTCTCAGTCTGTGTAAACAGTATTCCACCTGATTTTATTAGTAATTTCCCAAGGCTCTGCTTTAATTTTTGCTTGCTGATTTGGCGTCTCGGTCTGTGTTGTAATTGTTGTAAAAAGTATGTGGCTCATGTATTCTGTGTGACTGTGATTTTTTAATCCCTTTGTTAGCAAGCGAGTTAATGTGGTTGTTGTTGTTATTGTTAGTTTTGCATATTTTCGCCTTTGCTACGTTGCCTTTTTTTTCTTTTTATTGTTGCTAATAGAATTTATTCCACCTGAAGTTGGGTCCGCACAACCCAGGTCACCGCGTTTTCAGTTTACGTTTACTAAAAACGGGCTCGGTTGGGATGCAGGCCAGGTTCTACACCCGGAGTTGTGAGGAAAAAAATATTTTTTCCTTACACTCCCCCCTTTCTTTCGGATAGCTGGACAGTGATCCGTTTAGGGGTCAGCGTCACGCGATACTTCGGTCGCATGGTGGTATTCTTTGAGCTCCCCAATGTGAGCCGTGCGAGTTTTCGTATTTCCCTGGGAGTTGAGCTCGACGATAACTGGTGATATATATCTCTGGATCTGGTATGGCCCGTCGTATTTTGGAGCCAGGTTGGCGGTAAACTTGTCTACTGCTTTCGATAGGGGATGGCTTCTCAATAATACCCACGTTCCTACTGCCGGGTTCCATTGTCTTCGCCGAAGGTTATAGTGTCGGGCTTGGTCCTTGGATGCTCGTTCGATGTTTCTCCTCACGATGTTAAATATCTCCTGCAGCCGGTTACCCTTGTGTTCGGGACTCTGTGGTGCTGACCCTGTACCTATGGTAACCTCATTGATAAGCGATCCTGGAAGCCGCAGTTCTCGTCCCTGTGTGAGGAAGCGGGGCTGAAACCTGTCGTCTCCGATGCCATGCTGTTGATTGCCAAAGAAATTTCTGGGATCAACTCATCCCATGGGGTTTGCCTATTATCCGCCACTTGTGCAAGAATTCTTTTGACGTTTCGGTTGGCTCTTTCTGTTGGGTTCTCCTGGGGGGTATAAGGTGCTGTAAACTGTTGTCGGATTCCTAAATCTTGAAGAAATCGTTGCAGTGTCCTACTGTTGAATTGAACGAAGTTGTCCGTGACGAGAACTTTTGGAACTCCATACCTCGCTAGAATCCTTTCTCGAAACGCCTTCTTCACACTGTCTGCGGTTGCTTGTCTCAGTGGTACGATTTCGGTCCACTTGGAGAATTTGTCAAAGAAAACTAGAATCATCGTGTTGCCGTGCTTGCTTCGGGATAATGGTCCAATGAAGTCGGCACAGACGACTGACCAAGGCTCCTTTGGTAACTGTGTCAGCATTTTCCCGGCGGCTTTGCTCTGCAATGGTTTATATCGCTGACACGATTCACAGCAGCGCACGTGTTTTCTTATGTCCCTGAACATGCCTGGCCAGTAGTATCTGTTGGCTATTCTGGTGACGGTTTTTCTAATGCCTGGATGTCCAGCGCTGGGGTCATCGTGGTTTTCCTTAAGGACTCGGGCACGAAGATACCTCGGAACACAGAGCTTCCATGCGGCACAATCCTCGTCGTTTACCTGCCCTGGGATATGTCGATACAGTTGACCGTTCTCCATAGTATATTCGGCAAACTTCTCTGGATTCCTCTTAATTTCTGCTATCTTGGTTTCTATCCAGTTGCACTTTTTCCCGTTAGTCGTAACCGTGCTCAGTTTTTCTACTGGCTGTCTGGAAAGTGCGTCTGCGACCACGTTCCAATTGCCCTTTCGGTATTTCACGTCGAACATGTACTGTTGTAACACAAGCGCCCATCTTGCTATACGCCCTGAAGGATTTTCCAAAGAGTTCAACCACTTTAGTGAGAGGTGGTCTGTGACGACGCAGAACCTGTAGCCTTCTAAATACGGTCGCATTTTCCTGACTCCCCAAACGATAGCGAGGCACTCCTTATCTGTCGCTGAGTAGTTAATTTCGGCCTTGTTTAAATGCCGGCTTGCGTAGGCGATGACCTTCTCTCCCTCATCGGTTTCTTGCGTGAGAACAGCTCCTAACCCGTGGTTGCTCGCGTCAGTCTGCAGCGTAAATGGTTTGGAAAAATCTGGGCACGCCCGTACTGGTGCCTTCGTGAGCTTTTCCTTGAGGTTCTCGAACGCCTGCTGTTGCTCGTCGGTCCATTGCCAGCGTTTGTCCTCCTTAAGAAGGCTGGTGAGTGGGAGTACCAATTTGGCGAAGTCCGGTACGAACCGCCGGTACCAGGATGCTATCCCGAGGAATCGCCTAACGCCTCTGACATTTGTTGGGGCCGCCAGTTCCTGAATAGCCGCTACCTTGTCTGGGTCTGTGTGAATTCCTCTGCGGCTCACGACGTGACCTAAATATTTCAAATCTTGCTGGAAAAACTCGCACTTCTCCTTGTTGATTTTCAAATTAGCCGCCCTTAAACGTCGAAATACTTCCTGTAAATTGTTCATGTGTTGTTCCAGCGTCTTTCCTATTACAATGATGTCGTCCAGGTAAGCAAACGCGTGTGGTTCCTTCTCCGGTCCAATGACTTGGTCCAATGCCCTTTGGAACGTCGCGGGTGCCGAATGTAGGCCGAACGGCATAACTTTCCAATGAAAGAGTCCCCTTCCTGGTACTGTGAACGCGGTGTATTGCTTGCTTTCTGGACTCATGGGTATTTGCCAGGAAACGTTCTTGAGATCAAGTGTACTAATGTATTGCGCGTCGCGGAGTCGATCTAGAATATGTTGTATCCTCGGAAGTGGGTATGCGTCAGACACTGATCTTGCATTTAGCTGACGATAATCCACGCAAAGTCGCCATTGCCCATTCTTCTTTTTAACAAGAACAATTGGTGCACTGTAGGGGCTATGTGAAGACTCGATACAGCCTTTTTCCAGCAGCTCGTCTATCTCCTTGTTGATTATCGCTTGCATTGCAGGGTTCTTAAGGTAATACCTCTGCTTCATTGGCCTATCATCTCTCATGATGATTTTATGGGTCGTTATGTTGGAAGGTCCTTCCAGCATCTCGAATTTCTCATGCTCTGTTTTTAGGAATTCCTTGATGATGTGTTGGTCTTCTTTTCGCGAATTGTTGGTTTCTGCACCTGGTTCAGAGTGTAGTTCGTTCTCCACATTAGTCTTCTCCAATGGTTTTGCCTCAGGAAATTGGGCGCACACCGTGTGAACTGTCGAGCAAGTCGCTCGTTCGGCTTTCGAGTCTCCCAGCGTAATCGTCTCACCACCACAGCTAATAGAAGCTCCTATGCTTGTCAGGAAGTCCAAACCCAGGATCACATGGTCTGTCACATCCTGTAGAATCAGAAGTGGGAGCTTACACTCTGCAGTCCCCAAACGCACGCAGACTTCGACGGCTTCCTTCACGGTACGCACGGTGCCGTCGGCCATTTTGACCCGTACGTCCACCTCCATCAGCTTTCCGTCTGTCATCACAGCCGCCGCGTTGCTAATGAAGCTCCGCGAGGCTCCTGTGTCTAGAGTAGCTGTGACGAGTTCCCTTCCTAAGGCTACCTTGGCGTAAATCCAGTCTCGATTGTAGTTTAAGCACTTCGTGGGGTACGAGGAGAGTCTATCTTGTTCGGTTCCAGCAGCCCTCGTCCCTGCTGGACACCCTGCGCGTTTCCCGAAGGTTTCTTGCAGCATTCAATCGTCCGGACACCCTCCTTTCCACAAGTCCAACAGAAAAGTTTCCTTGAGTTTCGCATTCTCGTTGAAAATGTCCGCTTTCGCCACATCTTCTACAGGCTGTTCGAAGGTCTCGCTGTTTTCCTGTGTTCTCTATGGTCATCATCCTGTGGGTCCCTGGTAATTGTCGGTGCTGAGTATGAATTTCTCGTGGAGGTTCGGGTTCCTTTCGTATGCCTTCAAAATCTTCAGCCAATTCAATGAGATCCTCCAACGCAGAGAAATCAGACCTCCTTATGTAAAGGAGATAATCCCTATGGCAATTCTTGTAAATCCTCTGTAGTTTTTGCTCCTCTGTATAGTTCACATGTCGCATTAATGTCTGCATGGCCAGTACATAGTCCTTGAACTTCTCGCGAGGCCCTTGGATCCTTTTCCTAATGTTGTCCTCCAGTTCTTCGAAATATCTCGATGGCAAGAAGAATTTCAGGAAATCGGTTTTAAACAATTCCCATCTTGACCAGCTCCTATTGTTATTCCTGTACCAACAAAGAGCTTTGTCCTTCAGCAACTCCGGCATGGTTCGTGGCAGCATATGCTTAGGTAATTCATATGCCTCTGTGAGCTCCTCGACTCTCTCGATGAAGCCTATTGGGTCCCTACCACCGTCGTACCTACAAGACCATTTACGTACCTTGTCAATTACCTCAGAGTAGCACCTCCTACTATGGGCCGCATTCTCTGGCTCGCCCCTCGCTGCTATGCAACCACCTGTTGACATGGAAACTTGATTGCCGGGGTTCATGTTAAGCACTTCTGTTGGATTTGCCCTCTGTTCGCTGTGTTTCGGAACCGCACCTTGCAATGATGGCGTCGCCGGTCGCGCACTTGGAGAAACACCGCGATTCCACTGCACTTCAAGCTCGCGTAACCTGTCGATCAGCTCGTCGGTCAGATCAGGCGACATCAAAAACCCGGAGAGCACTTTACGAAGTTCGTCGACCGTGCCTTTTGATTCCACACCGAATTCGCGTAGAATCTCATGCAGATTCTCTTTTGGAACATTATAAATCCACCGTTTACCCATTTCGATTTTCCGTTTATTTCGTGTAACAGTTTCCGCGTTATTTCTTTGCACGATGTTTTTCTATTTTGTTCCGTTTATTTCGTGTAACTGTTCCTTTGAAATACCGCGTTATTTTTTTTTTTCACAATGTTTTTTATTTGAATTCGCCGTTAGCACAGTTTAGCGTTCAATTATTTGTTCGATTTATCGTTCGCTTCGCGTAACTGTTTATAATACCGTTTTTTTTTTCTAAAGTTTCGTTCTTTTCCGCGATTCAGCACTATAGGTTTTGATTTTCCTCGGAAACTATTGTCCCTGTTCGGGCGCCATTTTGTAACAAAGTTTCTTGCCGGGGTATACTCAGTCTCGCCACAGTCCCGTACCGAACACTTAAATAAAAAGCTTTCGGTTTTCTTTTCACAGTTTTTCGACTATTTATTTACCGTAATTCAAAGTTTAATTTTTCGGTATTTTATTGCTAACAGTATTTCTTAAAACTAGTTCCTTTAATTCTAATGTCCGCTGAATAACACTTAGTCCGTAAAATACAAAATCTATATACACACAGAGTTCTAGAATACGAGGTTTTATGATTGTCGGCGTCAGCCACTACGAGGTACTAGAATTTACTTTGATTCAGGTTTGGCGTCCGCTTAAAAGTACTCGGCCACGACGAGGTACTAAAATTTACTTGGATTCGGGATTGGCGTCCGCTTAAGAGCATTCAGCCAGGACGAGGTACTAAAATTTACTTGGAATCGGGATTGGCGTCCGCTTAAGAGCACTCAGCCAGGACGAGGTACTAAAATTTACTTGGAATTGGGATTGGCGTCCGCTTAAGAGCACTCAGCCAGGACTAGGTACTAAAATTTACTTGGAATTGGGATTGGCGTCTGCTTAAGAGCACTCAGCCAGGACAAGGTACTAAAATTTACTTTGAATTGGGATAGGCGTCCGCTTAAGAGCACTCAGCCAGGACAAGGTACTCAAATTTACTTGGAATCAGGATTGGCGTCCGCTCAAGAGCACTCAGCCAGGACGAGGTACTAAAATTTACTTGGAATTGGGATTGGCGTCCGCTTAAGAGCACTCAGCCAGGACGGGGTACTAAAATTTACTTGGAATTGGGATTGGCGTCCGCTTAAGAGCACTCAGCCAGGACAAGGTACTAAACTTTACTTGGAATTGGGATTGGCGTCCGCTTAAGAGCACTCAGCCAGGACGAGGTACTAAAATTTACTTGGAATCGGGATTGGCGTCCGCTTAAGAGCACTCAGCCAGGACGAGGTACTAAAATTTACTTGGAATCGGGATTCGCGTCCGCTTAAGAGCACTCAGCCACTACGAGGTACTAGAGGTTCAAGGTTTGACGACTTACCACTTGGAGCACGAGATTCCAAAAGAGATCGAATTCAGCGCGGTGGGCCCTTTTATACACCGATGAAAACAACTCCGCTGCAGTCGTTGTTCTTGTGCACATTCTGGAATTTTCTAATGTGCATAGCGGCACACAATGTACTTGTTGTTTTTGTGCTAATTTCGAGAAATATTTCTTGTGATTTTGTTTGTAGTTCTTGTTCACATTCCAGAATTTTCTAATCTGCATAGCGGCACACAACGTACTTGTTGTTGTTGTGCTTATTTCTAGAAAGAAATTCTTGTGATTTTGTTGGTAGCTTCCCACGCTCTAATTTAATTTTTGCTTGCTTGTTTCGCGTCTCAGTCTGTGTTGTAGTTGTTGTAAACAGTATTCCACCAGATTTTATCAGTAATTTCCCAAGGCTCTGCTTTAATTTTTGCTTGCTGATTTGGCGTCTCGGTCTGTGTTGTAATTGTTGTAAAAAGTATGTGGCTCATGTATTCTGTGTGACTGTGATTTTTTAATCCCTTTGTTAGCAAGCGAGTTAATGTGGTTGTTGTTGTTATTGTTAGTTTTGCATATTTTCGCCTTTGCTACGTTGCCTTTTTTTTCTTTTTATTGTTGTTGATAGAATTTTTTCCACCTGAAGTTGGGTCCGCACAACCCAGGTCACCGCGTTTTCAGTTTACGTTTACTAAAAACGGGCTCGGTTAGGATGCAGGCCAGGTTCTACACCCGGAGTTGTGAGGAAAAAAATATTTTTTCCTTACAAACTCAGACATTTTCTTGCAAATCTGATAAATCATATTATTGTAGCTGCTTTCGATATCTTCTTTTGTCTGTATTAAAGGCATTTTGGTTTGGAACGATTTTACATCCACAACCATATCTTCTTCAATACTCATCTTCACATACTCACAAAGTATCACTAAATTGAATTTATAGTCCAAGTGCTTTTCGAGTAAATCTTCCAAGGCTTTTATAATGATGTCCCTGTTTACTGTAAATACGTTTCTGGAATGAGCAAACCCTTGTTCACGTTTCCGAACATAAGCGTTTCAATCCTTTCATTAAAGGCTGACTTTATTGTTTTAAAATGCTCGTTAATCCGGATGCCACCTTTTTTTTATGTTTATTGGTCCTAATGTGATAATTCCAGTCTTTCTTCGAAACGTTCTCATTACAATCGGAACAAATTGAAAAGTTTTCATTATGAATACGTTTTGGTGGTGAAGCACAGCTTGGTTGTGGATGAAATAAATTTACATGTTTTTTCAGATTATCGCGTCGGGTAAATTTAATGTTGCATTCATTGCAATCGAATGCTTGTTTTTCATCATGTTTGTTTAAAACATGGCGTTTAAGGCTGCGATATTCGGTGAAACGAACCCCACACTCACTGCAAATGAATCCTTTCATTTTGAAAAGATTTAACTGAAGATGTCGTTATTGTTGATGATGATTATGATGATAATAATATTAATGAAGTAGATTTCAGTTCAGTCTTCTTAAAAATTTGAGCATTCTTTATAAAAACTTTAAGTTTTAGTTTACACTTTAATGTACTCTTTGTGAATGCTCTGGGTTTTAGTTTTGCCAACTAATGCGTTTTATCCAATTTTAATAATAGTAAATAATTTTGTATTTACTTTTTTTTACTTTAAACTGTATAAAATATATGAGTATTTCTCAAAAGTTATTTGGAGCTCACACGACTTGATGTCTTGGAGAATAAAATGATTAATGAAGTTCTGTAATAACTTGTTGCTCCTTTTATACTCCTCCGCCTTAGCGATTCACCTCTCTTAAATTTCAACAACAACAATAGTATACAAAACGCGTCTCTGCCAACTAAATTCTGGGAAATTGATGATTCATACTAATATCTGTGAATTCCTTAACAAAACACACACACACACACACACACACAGCAAACTATAAGTACTTTATACGCTAACAGTATAGTATACAGTATGTATACATAATTGTGTAATATAATATTTGATTTAGAAATTAACGATATCAAAAAGTTACAATGTCAAAACAACACCAACAACAAACGCAACAACAAAATAAAAAAGTTGTCTCCTCAATACCTTCAGTAAAGTGCTATTAAAACATTAAATAGAATTCAATTCCACCAAAATTCGAATCAAGCTATAGTTCGATCTCAAGCAATTAAATAAAACAAGAATAAGACCACTACCTCTGCTTACGCAGCCCCATGCTCCAGATCATTCTTCTCTCATAAATAAAACAATACAAAAACAAAAGTCATACACTGATACTCACTCTACATATCCATATCCTACTCTCATCCAATTACAACATTTCACTAAAAACCTTAGTATGTAATAAATTTTGAAAAATGTTTATACTAATTTGTTAGACCGCCTGTTTCGGTATTTAAAAAAAAAGATATTCTTTGAGAAATCATAAAATAAAATCATCGACCTCCTGCGGTATTTAAAATACTACACAGCTAAAACAGAGGTGTCAAATTTTCCTTAAACATCTCTCTGCGTCAACCGCATGCGTGCCAAGAGCACGCAGCCACTTAACATTTTATTACACTTCCCACTAACAAAACAACCTCTGCTTGCGCAGCCGCCATACACACCCGTACTCGTTCCCACAGCTCTGTATCCTACATACAATATATTAAATTTCTTAAAATAACAACTCCGCGCTTCAGACCGTGGATGCGAGCCAAAGCTTGAACCGCTCCCTTCATGTTACATTGGGCAGCGTCTCAAAAACGAAACAATTAAATAAACAACAACTACAACACTACTTCTGCTTACACATCTTCTGCTTAAGCAGCCTCTGCTTAGCAAACTGTCACCCGCGAGCACACACGTTTCCACAGCTCTGTATCCTACATACAAACATTAAAACTACAACAAGTACTACAACAAAAACAGTATACTTCCTAAATTTCCAAAAATAACTCCACTCACCAACCCTATGTGAGACACAAATCACAGTTCCCCTTCTCCAATAAATAAAACGAACAAAACAAAATTCACATACCATAAACCACGTCACTCCCCTCCCTCTCCCTGCTTCCCACCATCTCGCCTACCGACCGTTGCCCGATCGACCGACTGATCGTATGTCCGTCCGTCCGTCCTTCCGTCTGTCCGTACGCCAGCCGCTAGCCGCCAACTTCCAACCTTCAATCCTCTTTCTCACTCTTACATACACTACGCCCACCGTCTCACTCTTACGCACACACACACATCCACCTTTGGAGGAGGATCCTCCGAAATACACAGGAGGTACTATATGGATTAAAAGGTACATATCCCTACTACTGTCACGTGGAGTTCAATATTAATCAATATCAGACAATAAGGGAATAGCTATAAGAAAAATATTGTTATTTATTAATTTAAATTTACAAACAAAGTAATAAACTAAATTATAAATATAGATATTAAGCAAATCAACTGTTAAATTTAAGAAATTATATGAATAAATTTGAATATAAAAACCCCATAAAACAGTCGATTAACTACATTTCCAGATTAGAACAGCACCTGACTTTGAACTGATGGCACTGATTTAACTAATCTGCTCTGTTAACTGACTTTGAAATACATGGACACCGACTCTTTTATGTATAGTATACAAATCGACGACTATTACAAAAGTATTCTTGATGATATCGACTTAAAATTCGATGCCTCAGAATCTTCACCAGACGATCCGATTGATGATGGGCGTTAAATAAAAGGCTTTGACATTTACATCCAACTATAAATGAAAGCATCCCCGGCACTTACATACTAGTATACAAACAGCCTTTGAACTGATCTGATCTAATAGCTGATCTGATATCAGTTGTAACTGATCTCATAGCCGATATATCAGATCTAACCCGATCTGATCTGATCTAATAGCTGATAGCTGTTGCACCTGATCTGATCTGATAGTTGATACATCTCATCTGATAGCTGATAAACCAGATCTAATCCGATCTGATCTGGTTTGATAGTTGATACACCTAATCTTGATAACTGACTGTTACAGCTGACTTAAGACACTGAAGATGAATATTAAACTATTAAAAGAACTTGTAAAAACTAGACGAGACCTTAAACAAAAATTTAGGGCTTTTAAGTTAAGAAAAGCCGATTTAGAGAATCAATTTAATGAGACTTTTAAGCCGGTTACAGTACCTTTGAAGGAATTAGGGGGGATATATATAACAAACGATACAACTGAAACAAATGTTAACAAGGATGACCCAGAATATATGCATGATGCAATAACAAACAAACTTAAAACAAGTACCCCACACAAAGCAAAGAAAAAGATTGATTTTACGGACGAAACTCTTACCAAGAGTAATGAAGACGGTACCTTTTTCTCTCAAATGGATGATACAGATGATGCAAACAAATCAACAAAATTCTATCAACAAATTCTGTCACAATTAGAGGAACAAAATGAGCTGGACACCGCATATGGACCGAACAGAGGATCGAATGGTGAATGGAGGTTCGGAAATAGCGCTTTGGAAATGTGTGGTGATAAAGTATTCATCTCAGACAAACTTTTTGGAACCTCAGCCCCTACTTCCTTCAACCTGTGACGACGCATTTCGGCGCTACGAAATGCGCCCACAAATTTAATGAAATTTTTCTTTTCTGTTGTATTATAGAATTTCTTTTTCATATTCTTACAATATGTAATACGTCTAAATTAAGTGTATTTCAGTAGTTATAATGGTGATGGTATTTATTTTAAATTTTAGGGCATACATAATTACCATTGTAAAATAATTCCAATAGCACTGAACGTAGGGCTAAAGAATAGATTTAGCAAGACAGAGATATGTGCGTTGTGGCGAAGAAAATGCACGAAACGGCGAAACGTAGACGCTTCGAAACACATAAAAAGAACGACACAACACATGAAACGCCAGTTGTTCGTGGACCGTGACACGCGTAGGACCTGGTGGTAGGAGTTGGCTCTCTTGCCTTTAGCCGCTGAACGGGTGATCCAGATCGCTCGTGCCGTGGTTGGAGACGGGAGGAAGATTCCCCGTTGCCTCTCCTCTCTACACCCACTCTCGTTGTTGACTGCGTCTTTCCCTCTCTGCAGCCGCTCTCGTTGCCAAGGTTTCAAAGAGATGGTCCAATGGATCGTTTCGTTGGAGCCGGAGCGACGGACCTGAAGGTGCAAATTGCTGGTCCAATGGATCGGCCTTTTGCTCTCACGGGAATGCGGTTGCGTCCTCTCCTCTCCACAGCCGCTCTCGTTGCCAAGGTTTCAAAGGGATGGTCCAATGGATCGTTTCGTTGGAGCCAAAGCGACGGACCTGAGGGTGCAAATTGCTGGTCCAATGGATCGGCCTTTTGCTCTCACGGGAATGTGGTTGCGTCCTCTCCTCTCCACAGCCGCTCTCGTTGCCGATTGCGTCCTCTCCTCTTTGCAGCCGCTCTCGTTGTCGACTGCGTCTTTCCCTCTCTGCAGCCGCTCTCCTTGCCGAGGTTTCAAAGGAATGGTCCATTGGATCGTTTCGTTGAAGCCAAACTGACGGACCTGGGGGTGCAAATTGCTGGTCCAATGGATCGGCCTTTTGCTCTCACGGGAATGCCGTTGCGTCCTCTCCTCTCTGCAGCCGCTCTCGTTGCTGAGGTTTCAAAGGGATGGTCCAATATATCGTTTCGTGGGAGCCAAAGCGACAGACCTGAGGGTGCAAATTGCTGGTCCAATGGATCGGCTTTTTGCTCCCACGGGAATGCAGTTGCGTCCTCTCCTCTCCACAGCCGCTCTCGTCGCCGATTGCGTCCACTCCTCTCTTCAGCCGCTTTCGTTGTCGACTGCGTCTTTCCCTCTCTGCAGTCGTTCTCGTTGCCGATTGCGTCCACTCCTCTCTTCAGCCGCTCTCGTTGTCGACTGCGTCCTATCCTCTCTGCAGTCGCGCTCGTTGCCGAGGTTTCAAATGAATAGTCCAATGGATCGTTTCGTTGGAGCCGAACCGACGGACCTGAGGGTGCAAATTGCTGGTCCAATGGATCGGCCTTTTGCTCTCACGGGAATGCGGTTGCGTCCTCTCCACTCCGCAGCCGCTCTCGTTGCCGAGGTTTCAAAGTAATGGTCCAATGGATCGTTTCGTTAGAGCCAAAGCGACGGACATGAGGGTGCAAATTGCTGGTCCAATGGATCGGCCTTTTGCTCTCACGGGAATGCGGTTGCATTCTCTCCTCTTTGCAGCCGCTCTCGTTGCCGAGGTTTCAAAGGGATGGTCCAATGGATCGTTTTGTTGGAGCCAAAGCGACGGACCTGAGGTGCAAATTGCTGGTATAATGGATCGGCCTTTTGCTCTCACGGGAATGACGTTGCGTCCTCTCCTCTCTGCAGCCGTTCTCGTTGCTGAGGTTTCAAACGGATGGTCCAATATATCGTTTCTTCCAAAGCCAAAGCGACGGACCTGAGGGTGCAAATTGCTGGTTCAATGGATCGGCCTTTTGCTCCCACGGGAATGCGGTTGCGTCCTCTCCTCTCCACAGCCACTCTCGTCGCCGATTGAGTCCACTCCTCTCTTCAGCCGCTTTCGTTGTCGACTGCGTCCTATCCTCTCTGCAGTCGCGCTCGTTGCCGAGGTTTCAAAGGAATGGTCCAATGGATCGTTTCGTTGGAGCCGAACCGACGGACCTGAGGGTGCAAATTGCTGGTCCAATGGATCGTTCTTTTGCTCCCACGGGAATGCGGTTGCGTCCCCTCCTCTCCACAGCCACTCTCGTCGCCGATTGCGTCCACTCCTCTCTTCAGCCGCTTTCGTTGTCGACTGCGTCTTTCCCTCTCTGCAATCGTTCTCGTTGCCGATTGCGTCCACTCCTCTCTTCAGCCGCTCTCGTTGTCGACTGCGTCCTATCCTCTCTGCAGTCGCGCTCGTTGCCGAGGTTTCAAAGGAATGGTCCAATGGATCGTTTCGTTGGAGCCGAACCGACGGACCTGAGGGTGCAAATTGCTGGTCCAATGGATCGGCCTTTTGCTCTCACGGGAATGCCGATCTGATCTGGTTTGATAGTTGATACACCTAATCTTGATAACTGACTGTTACAGCTGACTTAAGACACTGAAGATGAATATTAAACTATTAAAAGAACTTGTAAAAACTAGACGAGACCTTAAACAAAAATTTAGGGCTTTTAAGTTAAGAAAAGCCGATTTAGAGAATCAATTTAATGAGACTTTTAAGCCGGTTACAGTACCTTTGAAGGAATTAGGGGGGATATATATAACAAACGATACAACTGAAACAAATGTTAACAAGGATGACCCAGAATATATGCATGATGCAATAACAAACAAACTTAAAACAAGTACCCCACACAAAGCAAAGAAAAAGATTGATTTTACGGACGAAACTCTTACCAAGAGTAATGAAGACGGTACCTTTTTCTCTCAAATGGATGATACAGATGATGCAAACAAATCAACAAAATTCTATCAACAAATTCTGTCACAATTAGAGGAACAAAATGAGCTGGACACCGCATATGGACCGAACAGAGGATCGAATGGTGAATGGAGGTTCGGAAATAGCGCTTTGGAAATGTGTGGTGATAAAGTATTCATCTCAGACAAACTTTTTGGAACCTCAGCCCCTACTTCCTTCAACCTGTGACGACGCATTTCGGCGCTACAAAATGCGCCCACAAATTTAATGAATTTAATTTTTCTTTTCTGTTGTATTATAGAATTTCTTTTTCATATTCTTACAATATGTAATACGTCTAAATTAAGTGTATTTCAGTAGTTATAATGGTGATGGTATTTATTTTAAATTTTAGGGCATACATAATTACCATTGTAAAATAATTCCAATAGCACTGAACGTAGGGCTAAAGAATAGATTTAGCAAGACAGAGATATGTGCGTTGTGGCGAAGAAAATGCACGAAACGGCGAAATGTAGACGCTTCGAAACACATAAAAAGAACGACACAACACATGAAACGCCAGTTGTTCGTGGACCGTGACACGCGTAGGACCTGGTGGTAGGAGTTGGCTCTCTTGCCTTTAGCCGCTGAACGGGTGATCCAGATCGCTCGTGCCGTGGTTGGAGACGGGAGGAAGATTCCCCGTTGCCTCTCCTCTCTACACCCACTCTCGTTGTTGACTGCGTCTTTCCATCTCTGCAGCCGCTCTCGTTGCCAAGGTTTCAAAGAGATGGTCCAATGGATCGTTTCGTTGGAGCCGGAGCGACGGACCTGAAGGTGCAAATTGCTGGTCCAATGGATCGGCCTTTTGCTCTCACGGGAATGCGGTTGCGTCCTCTCCTCTCCACAGCCGCTCTCGTTGCCAAGGTTTCAAAGGGATGGTCCAATGGATCGTTTCGTTGGAGCCAAAGCGACGGACCTGAGGGTGCAAATTGCTGGTCCAATGGATCGGCCTTTTGCTCTCACGGGAATGTGGTTGCGTCCTCTCCTCTCCACAGCCGCTCTCGTTGCCGATTGCGTCCTCTCCTCTTTGCAGCCGCTCTCGTTGTCGACTGCGTCTTTCCCTCTCTGCAGCCGCTCTCCTTGCCGAGGTTTCAAAGGAATGGTCCATTGGATCGTTTCGTTGAAGCCAAACTGACGGACCTGAGGGTGCAAATTGCTGGTCCAATGGATCGGCCTTTTGCTCTCACGGGAATGCCGTTGCGTCCTCTCCTCTCTGCAGCCGCTCTCGTTGCTGAGGTTTCAAAGGGATGGTCCAATATATCGTTTCGTGGGAGCCAAAGCGACGGACCTGAGGGTGCAAATTGCTGGTTCAATGGATCGGCCTTTTGCTCCCACGGGAATGCGGTTGCGTCCTCTCCTCTCCACAGCCACTCTCGTTGCCGACTGCGTCCACTCCTCTCTTCAGCCGCTCTCGTTGTCGACTGCGTCTTAACCTCTCTGCAGCCGCCCTCGTTGCTTCTCTGGGCAGAGAAGACCTCAAACCAGAACAAGTAGAGCGCTTGAAGGATTTAGAACGCCGGTACGCCCGTAGTCCATGATCAGTTCCTAATCCAGCACCATCGCCAGGCCATCCGACGATTCAACTCACAGCTCCGAAGACATCACTCGCATCGAACACCTGTATTCAACACGCAACTCAGCCAGAGTCGCCACCAGTGGTCTACAGCAGCATAATAAAACAAATACGTAAGTGGACCATACGTTTTGATGACAGGATGGACCCACTTGAGTTTGTCGAGCGGCTAGAAGAACTAGCAGATGTTTACGGAATAGCCCGAGACCTACTGCCGAAAGCCATGCCAGAGATTATGCAAGGAAAGGGCCTTTACTGTTTCCGCAACAACAAGGAACCTTGGCTACGATGGGGTGAATTTAAAAAAGACTTTCTCAAGTTTTCCCTGTCCTCTCTATATCTAGAAAGACTCGATGACGATGTGCGGCAGAGATTCCAGGCACCCACAGAACTCTTCAAGGACTACGTCATAGCAATGCAGACACTCATGCATCACACCGATTACTCCTACGAGAAGAAGATCGAGCGGATCTACAGAAATAGTCGGCGAGAGTATCAAACTTTTATTAAACGACAAGATTTCCACACCTTGGAGGATTTGGTTGACCTGGGTGACCAATACGAGAATATCCTGAGTCACCGCAAGACGACATCGGCACCTGAGGTCCGTGAGGCTAAGCATCGCACCGTCGTCCTGCCTAGAAGCCCTGAGCGTTCAGCAAAAAAGTGAAGCTTTCATCAACACCAACACCGCATGCCGTCGCTGTGGCCTGGACGGACATTTCGCAAGGGGTTGTAGAAGTCCAACAAAACTGTTCTGCTGGCAATGTGGTAAGCAGGGCGTAAGGACCATTGAATGCTGCAAGAAGAAGTCGGGAAAATGCCAACGGCCCTCAACAGTAACGGAGAGCGCTGAGGACCACGACCACCAATCTACGAAAGTAGCATCGCCATTCAAAGTTACCAGACGACACCTTACCGCCGACATCTACATGGACGGGAGGCCAGTAACTGCAATGGTAGACACAGGAGCGACACGTAGTTTTGTATCGGAGGTGTTTGTCAAAAATTTGAGAGACTCTGAACGCACCGCCTACACCAGAATGAGAGTGCGACTAGCTGATGGTACTACTCTCCAAGTAAAGACAGCCTTAATTTCGGAAGTTCAACTTGGTAGCCGAAGACATCTTTAAAGTTTCTAATGTTACCAACCGCTATTGACTCTGTAACTCTGGGGATGGATTTCTTGGCAGAAGCAAAAGCGAAGCTGAGGTGCGATGGGCACGACACAGACTTGAAATCAGACCCAGAAGATAGCCACGACTCCGAAGACATGCTGTGGACAGTGAACGAAGTTCAAGGCGGCGACGATGTAGAAACTTTTCTGGAAAGAGAATTGGAGCAGTTCGAGGCCATGACTGGGGTAACCAATGTAACGAGTCATCGAATCAACATGTGAGATGAAACACCGGTCAAACAGAGATACTACCCCAAAAATCCGGCCATGCAATCAATTATAAACGGCAAAATTGACGATCTCCTAAAACTGAAGTGCATAGAGCCGTCGAAGAGTGCATATAGTTCGCCAATAGTTCTCGCCAAAAAGAAGTCTGGCGACTGGAGGGTGTGCATAGATTACCGCCAGATCAACGCGAAGTCTATACCGGATGCCTACCCGCTGCCACGAATAAACCACATTCTGGAGAAGTTGAGAGAAGCGCGATACATCAGCACGATTGACCTGAAAAATGGTTATTGGCAAGTCCCCGTCGAACCGAAGAGCCGAAGATACGCCGCATTCACCGTTCCAGGCAGGGGCCTATACCAGTGGCGCGTCATGCCCTTCGGGCTACACTCTGCGCCGGCCACCTTTCAGAGGCTCCTGGACCAAGTTATCGTGACAGAGATGGAGCCAAACGCTTTCGCCTACCTCGATGACATCGTGGTGGTCAGCAGAACTAAAGAGGAACACATGCAACATCTTGGTAACGTTTTTAGCCGTCTTCGCCGGGCGAATCTACGGATCAACAAGGACAAATGCCACTTCTTCAAAAGTGAACTGAGGTACTTGGGTCATCTGGTCACGTCCTCTGGAATAAAGACAGGCCCTGATAAGGTCGCAGCCATCAAGGAGCTGAAGCCACCTACGAACATCAAAGAGCTGCGAAGGTGCCTAGGTGCAGCGTCATTGTACAGGAGGTTTGTACCGGATTCCACCAGGATTGTTTACCCATTAACGAGCATGCTGAAGAAAGGCAAGCGTTGGAATTGGGGCTCTGATCAACAACTGGCGTTTGATGAACTGAAGAGAAAACTAACTGAAGAACCCAGTTGGCCTGCCCAGATTTCACCAGGCAATTCACGCTACAAACGGATGCAAGCGACGTCGGTCTCGGAGGAGTCCCGACACAAGAACAGGAGGAAGGCGAGTGCGTGATTGCCTATGCCAGCCGACACCTACAAGGGGCGGAGAGAAATTACTCGGCCACGGAAAAAGAATGCTTGGCAATAGTATGGGCGGTGCGCAAAATGTGGCCATACCTGGAAGACAACGTCGTTGCAGACACACTGTCACGTCAACCTAGAGGTGTCGAGGAAGTCAACATGGGGCTAGACGTCGCAAGGTCCATCTGCAACTAGCTGGAGTCTCAGAAAACCAAGATCGTCAAAGAACCAGAGAAGTATTCCGACTACGCTATCGAGAACGGTCGCCTCTACCGTCACATCCCGCACGAGGTGGGTGATGACGACGAGGAACCATGGAAGCTGTGTGTGGGCCGTCCAGATCGCCAAAGGGTGCTAGTAGAAAACCACGACCAACCTAGCGCCGGTCATTTGGGCGTCCGAAAGACCATTGCCCGAATTGCAAGGAATTATTACTGGCCCGGTATGTTCCGGGATATTCGTCGGTACGTGCGGCACTGCGATTCTTGTCGGCGGTACAAGGCAGAGCAAAGGAAACCCGCTGGCGAGATGTTGACCAGAGTGCCTGAAGAACCATGGGCCACCATGGCATACTATGCGCAGACTTTATCGGCCCTCTCCCACGCTCACGAAGAGGACATAACATGCTGCTTGTATTTATAGACAAGTTCTCCAAATGGGTGGAGATAATTCCCTTGCGGAAGGCTACCTCAACGACGCTACAACGAGCCTTTCGTGAAAGAATCGTCTCAAGTTTTGGAGTACGTAAGGTGCTTCTCACCGATAATGGCGTGCAGTTCACCAGTCGAAAGTTCAAAGAATACCTAGGAGAAATTGGGGTGCGCCAGCAATTTACAGCACCCTATACACCACGTGAAAACCCTACAGAGCGCGCAAACCGGACCATCAAGACAATCATCACCCAGTACACAGGTAAAGATCAACGTGACTGGAATGAGAGTGAGACTTCATCTCACCGGTTATCACCGACATAAGGATCAACCCCAAAAAGACGAGGACAGCTCACGTCGGTGACCTCAAGGCCTACAGTCCTCCGGATTACACCTAGCAAACGGGAAGTGGGGACCGTCGAACCAAAACAACGCAATTCACAACTCCCTCATCAAACTAAAGAGCAGCCCAAAGGGAACTCCTACGGAAGTACGAAGAGTAGCGCGATAAATAATTGTACCACACCACAGGACGTAACGGAAAGAAATTCTGCATAAAAGGGAGCGTCATCCGAGAACACTGTGTCAGTTGTGCAGTGATTACCAGAGGTAACACATCGCGAATCGCCACTATCATCCAAGCCTTGTCCAGTGCTGCCGGTACACACAAACAATTTCCTGCTCCACGCTACGCCACCATTGGGCAGGAATGTCACACTATGAGCCAGCAAAGAGACCTCGCCTAACCCATGTACAACGAATCACAGCCGATGCCGAAGAGACTCCGACCGCAATAGCCGCAGCAGACGAATCTAAAGCCAGTCTGGCAGGCACTACGAGCCAGGAGATTTCTCGCCCATGGGAGGCTCTGGACCCTGGTAGATTTCCACAAGTACTACAGATAGCAGTCCAACGCGCCAAGGAGAATCACAGGAAAGGTCAGCGGAGGAACTTCCGAACAGCAACCGAAGGCGACATGTACCGAGTCCGCATCATCCGAGAAGGCCACGTACGAGTTGAAAAATCTTCCCGGAAGTAGGGAGGGGATGTAACGACGCATTTTGGCGCTACGAAATGCGCCCACAAATTTAATGAATTTAATTTTACTTTTCTGTTGTATTATAAATTATCTTATATTTCTCTTTCATATTTTTACAATATGCAATACGTCTAAATTAAGTATATTTCAGTAGTTATAATGGTGCTGGTATTTATTTTAAATTTTAGGGCATACATAATTATTATTGTAAAATAATTCTAATAGCACTGAACGTAGGGCTAAAGAACTAGACTTAGAGCAAGACAGAGCTATGTGCGTTGTGGCGAAGAAAACGCACGAAACGGCGAAACGTTGTAACGTTGGGGGGTGTGCTTAATAAAAAAAATTTAAAAAAAAATACCCCGCTGTTGAGGGCTGCTTGGCTCATCCGGCCGTGCTCAGGGGGTTCTTTAACCCCAACAGCGGATTGGATACCCCGGTTACAAACAAACCGACATAGAAGCCAAGACTTACCAAGGCGATAATAATCAACAGTCGTATCTTAAGGAGTAATTTTATTGGTCATAATATTATTTCGGTAAATTAAACATAAGAAAACTTACAAAATGACTTCAGTTTTGTTGTATAGAAACAGCGAAAGCCAAATGGAACTTCATTAATTTCTGACAAGTTCATTGATTTAAACTTAAGAAAAGGAAAAAAGAAATTGCGGATAGTTTATTCCTATGTTTTAAAAACAATTTGTTTTTGTTTTGGTTTGGGAAAATATTTACACGCGTAAAGGTTGAGTAATAGTTTTAAAGTTTTTCATTTTTAAGGATGCAACAGGACTTTTTTTTTAATATAATAAATTTATATTTATTTATACTTTCCAAGTAAATAAAATGTTTTTATACTTATCTACTATGAAACAATATTTTTAACTTACTGAAGTAATTTGTTTTCTTATGCATATCTCGCTGTCTTTGAATTCTTAAATATTGTTTATAAACATTTCTTAGCAACAGTTTGTATGCAAATCGTAATCGTGTAGGCGAATTGAAACCAGAAAAAATGTACTCGTTGCTTGTTCTACTCGCCAAACAAAACTTTCATCCTACAAAATCTAGCTGACAGGGTTAATTTAGCTTCAAATATAATAAAATTCCGCTATTATGGAACAATATGAAAGAGTTAAAACAAATATTCATTGCATTGCATAATATTATCATTAATTTTTCATTGAAGAAACGGAAAGGAAAAAAAAACGTTGCTAGATTTCAGTGAAAACATTTTTTTTTTTCAAGTAATTGTGATTTTAATACATATTTAAAATGTTTCTGATATGTATTTGTTGCCAAGATTTAAACAATTTAAGGAATTTCTTACACGTGGCAATATATCTAACTTATCCACCACTGGAATATTAGATAATGGGCCATGTAGAAGCCATTATCTAATATTCCAAGTTTATTCAAAGTAATACATATTTCAAATGTTACCCGTGGTTATTCCAAATGTTACAAGGAATTGAAATGCTATTTCTCCGGGACAAAATGTAAATTGTACGTTATTTAAAATTAGCACTCACCTGACTCCAAGCAGTTAACTGGTGGCGCCACAGCAACGTGCGGAGTCTGGGATGAAATTGACACTGAAAATATAGAAAATCATTTGGATAAGGTAACAAAAAAAACCAAGAGTTCATTAGCTCTCCACCTATACAAACTATATAAAATTAGATCTCCTGATCCCAAGGTAAACATGCTCTCATTGTGATCAAGGGTTGAATATCCACATACTAGATAGATTAATGGATCTTTAGATACAAATTAAATTATGATGTCATTCAGTACAAACTTCACTTAAATATAATCACTATAATATAATAATTCATCGCTATCATAATCAAAATTCACTATAGTATAATAATCCATCATTATAATAATCAAAATTCACTATAATATAATAATCCAAAACTACTTTAAAATATTTATAGAAATGCACATATATTCAGCTGCCGCAGTAGAAATGTTCATCCAGACAGGGGACAGAAAACTCTACAGGCAAATATACCACAAAACACCAGCTATTTGACATGCAGCTCCGACACGACTCTTATGAATCAGACACCCATTTCGACTGTGGCTTCATTGGGACAGCCAACTTCGCTCCATCCTTGCTCCGATGTGGCTACTCAAGACTTGGTCACATTGATGATAGAAAATTGAAGGTATATGCTGCTCCTGCAGTAGATGCTTAGAAGATGAGCCACAAAACTAACGACCTTATGAAAAGCGTTTTATGCGCATTTATATAATCACTATATGGAAGGTTTCCGTTTGCTGGCGATGATTAAGAATCCCAAGTCTCCAAGTAATACTTTTATTTCTATTTAACTTGCAGTCTTATGGTTTTTATACCAAATCGAATTTTATTTAATGCATTAGCAAATAACTTTAGCGGAAGCTTGACACATTTTCAGCGAACTATTAATTATTCGCTTGCGCACTCTGCAGCACGCGCCCGTCTTCACTTCGATTTACTACTCAACTTGCCCATCAGCTGTTTTTATCTTCCCGGTAAACTTCTCAAACGAACTAGACTCCTTTAGAACCGCTTCAGCTAAGGTGCTTCCTATTACGCTCACATTGGCGCCACTGTCTAACAATGCTAAATATGTTGCCATTTAACGACAAATTAATATAGGGCCGTGAATCGTGAGGTTTGGATACTAACGAGGAAATCACCATTTTCCGAAAACGCTTCACTTGGTTCCAAAAGCTACGAAGACGTAAGGTTTTGCGTTTACGTCGTAATTTCGTGAAGAAAATTTCAGCTCGCCTACGCTGATATTTGGCGAGTCGAATGTGATACGGCACAAGCTCGCGACTGGGAGGAGACCCGGTCAATGGACAAGTCGAACCAGGACGTTGTGAGTTAGGCGGTCGTTGAGCAATAGTAATAATCGGAGTTACTGAGGTTAGTGTTGGTGGTGCGGACGACGGTGATGCGGGAAGGCTCCGGTCGTCCTTGCTTGAGCTCCCGCTCTCAAGTTTTCCGATCGAGAAAGACAGGTTGGGCAATTGGGTCTATAAATGTTTAGCGCCCCACAGCCATAGCAAAAGATTCTACGAGGTAATACTTCGCAATCTTGAAATTGGTGGCCCTCTGCATCATAGTTCCAACACTTCGAGTTTTGCCGGTCTGTCATCGCGCACAGGTCTTGTGGCACCGCCAAACCATCCTTCCAGCCGTCCGACTCCACTACGGCCAACTGTCGCCTACCTGGGCCAAATCGTGACGGGGTCGAATAACCTTCCCTCATAAAATTTTCGTGCCTATGGCACTCGCGCCTTAAATCGTTTAAATCAAATATCCGAACATGTAATAACTCATGTCTCAAAACTGGGGTCAGGTTATTCGTCAGGATTTCCAACAGTACAGGGTCGCTCAACGACGCTCCCAATCGATCATTCATCGAAAGCACATCATCTAGAAAATCGTCAAACTTCTCACCCGATCTTTGTTTCCGTCTACGAATGTTTTCGCTCAACTCGTAGTCTGTCAAGTAATTTCGGAATTTGATGCGAAGTTGGTCGCATAAGGTAGGCCAAGCCAATCGGCTTACTTGGAGATGATGTCGCCAGAACCTTTGAACCTTGAGTCTTCTGCCTTTCCTCCGAAGAGCAAATGAGCATGTTGACAGAGAGATGAGAAATCATTATTCAGGTATTAAGACGTCAGGGCATTTACGCCATAAATGAACTCATCGACGTTCATTCCTCTAGCGTCTCCCGTAAATTTTAATCGCCACCCAGAGATGAGCGCGGAAAGTCTGTCTGAGTTTCCTCGGTGAACAAATGGTCGCGGAGCTAATGGTGCTGCACTCGCTGTATTACCGTGGTGATCAGTTGTCGGATTTGAGTTAGTTGGGCGGGTGTTGGTGGCGGCTGTAGGAGCAGTAGGAATGGCTAAGTTGTTGGAGGGTGTCATCGGAAGCGAACGACGTGCGTTCCCTAACGCATCCCTACACTCGGCGGCAATCACCGTCGACAACTCCTCCTTCACTCGCTGAACGGCCTGAGACAACATTTCCTTTATGGAGGCCTCCGTTACCCTATGTGAGGGAGAGTTACCCGGAGAAGTAAACCTTAACAGGTCTGCTGTAGGAGTGTCCTGATCTACGAGCGAGATGTGAGCGCTTCGTGTAAGTGTTATGCTGGAAGGGGGAGTACGGATGTCGTTCACGGCAGCCGTGTCTGCACTACCACGCGCGGGGCCGTCTACGCCGGTGGATTGATGTACCCGTTGGGTTATCATCCGCCTCGTAGTGGTTCCCCTCGTCTACGAGACGTTTCGTCCGCGGCTAATTGGACTATCCTGGGTTGGCAACCCGAAAATCCTAGTATTACAAATCGGACAGGTGGCGTAAGATTGATGCCATACCTCTAGACACGGCTTATGAAACTCGTGATGACAAACGGTTCTGGATAATTGTACCCCTGAGAAAAGTTCGCGCCGACAAATACCGCATTCCGGTGCCACCCGGCCCGTATTATTGGGTCCTGCTTCCATAGCAAAAAAAAAATTAAACAAAATAGAGTTTGGTCGTAAATCTAGTAGCTGGAAACCAAAACTACAGGTGGTTTGTCAAAACTCAAAGCAAAAAAATATTTATGAGAAGAAAATAAACTTTAGTTATATTATATAGCTAATACCTCTTAAAAAAAAATTAAATAATTCGTTAAAAGTTATTACAACAAAAGATGCGTATAGGTGATTCAGCAAGCACACCAAATTGAAAATTTAGGAATTAAGTTACAGAGCCGCGATCCCCTCATCCAAGCGACCCGCATACTTCCACCCACTTCATCAAGGCGACAAAGGCCGTAGCCCATCATCATCCATGTCCTCCGTCAGGGTCCTCATTAGCGACCACTAGAGAAAACATAAGAATTCAGGGGCTAAACTACAAAAAATTTAATTTGGGCGTCATCCAACGAGTCACTAACGATTATTAACCATTAAGGGAAATCTCCAATTGGACAAGGCCTCAATATAAACAAAATTCACAACAATATATGGTTGGTCAAGCGAGCATCTTTGGCGAGTTGCGCAACCGAGAAAACTCCCACTTGGCAAGATCTCGAGCCAAGAGAATACTCAATTTAAAGTGAGTTATATACAAAAATTCTCAAAAAAAATATTAACATTAATGATTTCTTCTTCTGCGGACTTACGAAAAGTTTCCTTGAGTTTCGGCATTCTCGTAGAAAATGTTCGCTTTCGCCACATCTTCTACAGGCTGTTCGAAGGTTTCGCTGTTTTCCTGTGTTTTCTATGGTCATCATCCTGTGCGTCCCTGGTATTTGTCGGTGCTGAGTATGAATTTCTCGTGGAGTTTCGGGTTCCTTTCGTATGCCTTCAAAATCTTCAGCCAATTCAATGAGATCCTCCAACGCAGAGAAATCAGACCTCCTTATGTAAAGGAGATAATCCCTATGGCAATTCTTGTAAATCCTCTGTAGTTTTTGCTCCTCTGTATAGTTCACATGTCGCATTAATGTCTGCATGGCCAGTACTTAGTCCTTGAACTTCTCGCGAGGCCCTTGGATCCTTTTCCTAATGTTGTCCTCCAGTTCTTCGAAATATCTCGATGGCAAGAAGAATTTCAGGAAATCGGTTTTAAACAATTCCCATCTTGATCAGCTCCTATTGTTATTCCTGTACCAACAAAGAGCTTTGTCCTTCAGCAACTCCGGCATGGTTCGTGGCAGCATATGCTTAGGCAATTCATATGCCTCTGTGAGCTCCTCGACTCTCTCGATGAAGCTTATTGGGTCCCTACCACCGTCGTACCTACAAGACCATTTACGTACCTTGTCAATTACCTCAGAGTAGCACATCCTCTATGGGCCGCATTCTCTGGCTCGCACCTCGCTGCTATGCAACCACCTGTTGACATGGAAACTTGATTGCCGGGGTTCATGTCAAGCACTTCTGTTGGATTTGCCCTCTGTTCGCTGTGTTTCGGAACCGCACCTTGCAATGATGGCGTCGCCGGTCGCGCACTTGGAGAAACACCGCGATTCCACTGCACTTCAAGTTCGCGTAACCTGTCGATCAGCTCGTCGGTCAGATCAGGCGACATCAAAAACCCGGAGAGCACTTTACGAAGTTCGTCGACCGTGCCTTTTGATTCCACACCGAATTCGCGTAGAATCTCATGCAGATTCTCTTTTGGAACATTATAAATCCACCGTTTACCCATTTCGATTTTCCGTTTATTTCGTGTAACAGTTTCCGCGTTATTTCTTTGCACGATGTTTTTCTATTTTGTTCCGTTTATTTCGTGTAACTGTTCCTTTGAAATACCGCGTTATTTTTTTTTTTGCACAATGTTTTTTATTTGAATTCGCCGTTAGCACAGTTTAGCGTTAAATTATTTGTTCGTTTTATCGTTCGCTTCGCGTAACTGTTTATAATACGGTTTTTTTTTCTAAAGTTTCGTTTTTTTCCGCGATTCAGCACTATAGGTTTTGATTTTCATCGGAAACTATGGTCCCTGTTCGGGCGCCATTTTGTAACGAAGATTCTTACCGGGGTATACTCAGTCTCGCCAGAGTCCCGTACCGAACACTTAAATAAAAAGCTTTCGGTTTTCTTTTCACAGTTTTTCGACTATTTATTTACCGTAATTCAAAGTTTAATTTTTCGGTATTTTATTGCTAACAGTATTTCTTAAAACTAGTTCCTTTAATTCTAATGTCCGCTGAATAGCACTCAGTCCGTAAAATACAAAATCTATATACACACAGAGTTCTAGAATACGAGGTTTTATGATTGTCGGCGTCAGCCACTACGAGGTACTAGATTTTACTTTGATTCAGGTTTGGCGTCCGCTTAAAAGCACTCGGCCACGACGAGGTACTAAAATTTACTTGGAATCGGGATTGGCGTCCGCTTAAGAGCACTCAGCCACTACGAGGTACTAGAGGTTCAAGGTTTGACGACTTACCACTTGGAGCACGAGATTCCAAAAGAGATCGAATTCAGCGCGGTGGGCCCTTTTATACACCGATCAAAACAACTCCGCTGCAGTCGTTGTTCTTGTGCACATTCTGGAATTTTCTAATGTGCATAGCGGCACACAATGTACTTGTTGTTTTTGTGCTAATTTCGAGAAATATTTCTTGTGATTTTGTTTGTAGTTCTTGTTCACATTCCAGAATTTTCTAATCTGCATAGCAGCACACAACGTACTTGTTGTTGTTGTGCTTATTTCTAGAAAGAAATTCTTGTGATTTTGTTGGTAGCTTCCCACGCTCTAATTTAATTTTTGCTTGCTTGTTTCGCGTCTCAGTCTGTGTTGTAGTTGTTGTAAACAGTATTCCACCTGATTTTATTAGTAATTTCCCAAGGCTCTGCTTTAATTTTTGCTTGCTGATTTGGCGTCTCGGTCTGTGTTGTAATTGTTGTAAAAAGTATGTGGTTCATGTATTCTGTGTGACTGTGGTTTTTTAATCCCTTTGTTAGCAAGTGAGTTAATGTGGTTGTTGTTGTTATTGTTAGTTTTGCATATTTTCGCCTTTGCTACGTTGCCTTTTTTTTCTTTTTATTGTTGTTGATAGAATTTATTCCACCTGAAGTTGGGTCCGCACAACCCAGGTCACCGCGTTTTCAGTTTACGTTTACTAAAAACGGGCTCGGTTGGGATGCAGGCCAGGTTCTACACCCGGAGTTGTGAGGAAAAAAATATTTTTTCCTTACAAACTCAGACATTTTCTTGCAAATCTTATAAATCATATTATTGTAGCTGCTTTCGATATCTTCTTTTGTCTGTATTAAAGGCATTTTGGTTTGGAACGATTTTACATCCACAACCATATCTTCTTCAATACTCATCTTCACATACTCACAAAATATCACTAAATTGAATTTATAGTCCAAGTGCTTTTCGAGTAAATCTTCCAAGGCTTTTATAATGATGTCCCTGTTTACTGTAAAAACGTTTCTGGAATGAGCAAACCCTTGTTCACGTTTCCGAACATAAGCGTTTCAATCCTTTCATTAAAGGCTGACTTTATTGTTTTAAAGTGCTCGTTAATCCGGATGCCACCTTTTTTTTATGTTTATTGGTCCTAATGTGATAATTCCAGTCTTTCTTCGAAACGTTCTCATTACAATCGGGACAAATTGAAAAGTTTTCATTATGAATACGTTTTGGTGGTGAAGCACAGCTTGGTTGTGGATGAAATAAATTTACATGTTTTTTCAGATTATCGCGTCGGGTAAATTTAATGTTGCATTCATTGGAATCGAATGCTTGTTTTTCATCATGTTTGTTTAAAACATGGCGATTAAGGCTGCGATATTCGGTGAAACGAACCCCACTCACTGCAAATGAATCCTTTCATTTTGAAAAGATTTAACTGAAGATGTCGTTATTGTTGATGATGATTATGATGATAATAATATTAATGAAGTAGATTTCAGTTCAGTCTTCTTAAAAATTTGAGCATTCTTTATAAAAACTTTAAGTTTTAGTTTACACTTTAATGTACTCTTTGTGAATGCTCTGGGTTTTAGTTTTGCCAACTAATGCGTTTTATCCAATTTTAATAATAGTAAATAATTTTTTATTTACTTTTTTTTACTTTAAACTGTATAAAATATATGAGTATTTCTCAAAAGTTATTTGGAGCTCACACGACTTGATGTCTTGGAGAATAAAACGATTAATGAAGTTCTGTAATAACTTGTTGCTCCTTTTATACTCCTCCGCCTTAGCGATTCACCTCTCTTAAATTTCAAAAACAACAATAGTATACAAAACGCGTCTCTGCCAAATAAATTCTGGGAAATTTATGATTCATACTAATATCTGTGAATTCCTTAACAAAACACACACACACACAGCAAACTATAAGTACTTTATACACTAACAGTATAGTATACAGTATGTATACATAATTGTGTAATATAATATTTGATTTAGAAATTAACGATATCAAAAAGTTAATATGTCAAAACAACACCAACAACAAGAGCAACAACAAAATAAAAAAGTTGTCTCCTCAATACCTTTAGTAAAGTGCTATTAAAACATTAAATAGAATTCAATTCCACCAAAATTCGAATCAAGCTATAGTTCGATCTCAAGCAATTAAATAAAACAAGAATAACACCACTACCTTTGCTTACGCATGCTCCAGATCATTCTTCTCTCATAAATAAAACAATACAAAAACAAAAGTCATACACTGATACTCACTCTACATATCCCTATCCTACCCTCATCCAATTACAACATTTCACTAAAAAACTTAGTATGTAATAAATTTTGAAAAATGTTTATACTAATTTGATAGACCGCCTGTTTCGGTATTTAAAAAAAAAGATATTCTTTGAGAAATCATAAAATAAAATCATCGACCTCCTGCGGTATTTAAAATACTACACAGCTAAAACAGAGGTGTCAAATTTTTCTTAAACATCTCTCTGCGTCAACCGCATGCGTGCCAAGAGCACGCAGCCACTTAACATTTTATTACACTTCCCACTAACAAAACAACCTCTGCTTGCGCAGCCGCTATACACACCCGTACTCGTTCCCACAGCTCTGTATCCTACATACAATATATTAAATTTCTTAAAATAACAACTCCGCGCTTCAGACCGTGGATGCGAGCCAAAGCTTGAACCGCTCCCTTCATGTTTACATTAAGTTTTACTATACTTCAGGGCAGCGTCTCAAAAACGAAACAATTAAATAAACAACAACTACAACACTACTTCTGCTTACACATCTTCTGCTTAAGCAGCCTCTGCTTAGCAAACTGTCACCCGCGAGTACACACGTTTCCACAGCTCTGTATCCTACATACAAACATTAAAACTACAACAAGTACTACAACAAACAGTATACTTTCTGAATTTCCAAAAATAACTCCACTCACCAACCCTATGTGAGACACAAATCACAGTTCCCCTTCTCCAATAAATAAAACGAACAAAACCAAATTCACATACCATAAACCACGTCACTCCCCTCCCTCTCCCTGCTTCCCACCATCTCGCCTACCGACCGTTGCCCGATCGACCGACTGATCGTATGTCCGTCCGTCCGTCCTTCCGTCTGTCCGTACGCCAGCCGCTAGCCGCCAACTTCCAACCTTCAATCCTCTTTCTCACTCTTACATACACTACGCCCACCGTCTCACTCTCACACACACACACATCCACCTTTGGAGGAGGATCCTCCGAAATACACAGGAGGTGCTATATGGATTAAAAGGTACATATCCCTACTACTGTCACGTGGAGTTCAATATTAATCAATATCAGACAATAAGGGAATAGCTATAAGAAAAATATTGTTATTTATTAATTTAAATTTACAAACAAAGTAATAAACTAAATTATAAATATAGATATTAAGCAAATCAACTGTTACATTTAAGAAATTATATGAATAAATTTGAATATAAAAACCCCATAAAACAGTCGATTAACTACATTTCCAGATTAGAACAGCACCTGACTTTGAACTGATGGCACTGATTTAACTAATCTGCTCTGTTAACTGACTTTGAAATACATGGACACCGACTCTTTTATGTATAGTATACAAATCGACGACTATTACAAAAGTATTCTTGATGATATCGATTTAAAATTCGATGCCTCAGAATCTTCACCAGACGATCCGATTGATGATGGGCGTTATATAAAAGGCTTTGACATTTACATCCAACTATAAATGAAAGCATCCCCGGCACTTACATACTAGTATGCAAACAGCCTTTGAACTGATCTGATCTAATAGCTGATCTGATATCAGTTGTAACTGATCTCATAGCCGATATATCAGATCTAACCCGATCTGATCTGATCTAATAGCTGATAGCTGTTGCACCTGATCTGATCTGATAGTTGATACATCTCATCTGATAGCTGATATACCAGATCTAATCCGATCTGATCTGGTTTGATAGTTGATACACCTAATCTTGATAACTGACTGTTCAGCTTAAGACAATGAAGATGAATATTAAACTATTAAAAGAACTTGTAAAAACTAGACGAGACCTTAAACAAAAATTTAGGGCTTTTAAGTTAAGAAAAGCCGATTTAGAGAATCAATTTAATGAGACTTTTAAGCCGGTTACAGTACCTTTGAAGGAATTAGGGGGGGATATATATAACAAACGATACAACTGAAACAAATGTTAACAAGGATGACCCAGAATATATGCATGATGCAATAAAAAAACAAACTTAAAACAAGTACCCCACACAAGGCAAGGAAAGAGATTGATTTTACAGACGAAACTCTTACCAAGAGTAATGAAGACGGTACCTTTTTCTCTCAAATGGATGATACAGATGATGCAAACAAATCAACAAAATTCTATCAACAAATTCTGTCACAATTAGAGGAACAAAATGAGCTGGACACCGCATATGGACCGAACAGAGGATCGAATGGTGAATGGAGGTTCGGAACCTCGGAACTTTTTGGAACCTCAGCCCCTACTTCTTTCAACCTTGTGACGACGCATTTCGGCGCTACAAAATGCGCCCACAAATTTAATGAATTTAATTTTTCTTTTCTGTTGTATTATAAATTATCTTATATTTCTTTTTCATATTCTTACAATATGTAATACGTCTAAATTAAGTGTGTTTCAGTAGTTATAATGGTGATGGTATTTATTTTAAATTTTAGGGCATACATAATTACCATTGTAAAATAATTCCAATAGCACTGAACGTAGGGCTAAAGAAATATATTTAGAGCAAGACAGAGATATGTGCGTTGTGGCAAAGAAAACGAAACGGCGAAACGTAGACGCTTCGAAAAACATAAAAAGAACGACACAACACATGAAACGCCAGTTGTTCGTGGACCGTGACACGCGTAGGACCTGGTGGTAGGAGTTGGCTCTCTTGCCTTTAGCCGCTACACGGGTGATCCAGATCGCTCGTGCCGTGGTTGGAGACGGGAGGAAGATTCCCCGTTGCCTCTCCTCTCTACTCCCACTCTCGTTGTCGACTGCGTCTTTCCCTCTCTGCAGCCGCTCTCGTTGCCAAGGTTTCAAAGGGATGGTCCAATGGATCGTTTCGTTGGAGCCGGAGCGACGGACCTGAAGGTGCAAATTGCTGGTCCAATGGATCGGCCTTTTGCTCTCACGGGAATGCGGTTGCGTCCTCTCCTCTCCACAGCCGCTCTCGTTGCCAAGGTTTCAAAGGGATGGTCCAATGGATCGTTTCGTTGGAGCCAAAGCGACGGACCTGAGGGTGCAAATTGCTGGTCCAATGGATCGGCCTTTTGCTCTCACGGGAATGTGGTTGCGTCCTCTCCTCTCCACAGCCGCTCTCGTTGCCGATTGCGTCCTCTCCTCTCTGCAGCCACTCTCGTTGCCGACTGCGTCTTTCCCTCTCTGCAGCCGCTCTCCTTGCCGAGTTTTCAAAGGAATGGTCCAATGGATCGTTTCGTTGAAGCCGAACTGACGGACCTGAGGGTGCAAATTGCTGGTCCAATGGATCGGCCTTTTGCTCTCACGGGAATGCCGTTGCGTCCTCTCCTCTCTGCAGCCGCTCTCGTTGCTGAGGTTTCAAACGGATGGTCCAATATATCGTTTCGTGGGAGCCAAAGCGACGGACCTGAGGGTGCAAATTGCTGGTCCAATGGATCGGCCTTTTGCTCCCACGGGAATGCGGTTGCGTCCCCTCCTCTCCACAGCCACTCTCGTCGCCGATTGCGTCCACTCCTCTCTTCAGCCGCTTTCGTTGTCGACTGCGTCTTTCCCTCTCTGCAGTCGTTCTCGTTGCCGATTGCGTCCACTCCTCTCTTCAGCCGCTCTCGTTGTCGACTGCGTCCTATCCTCTCTGCAGTCGCGCTCGTTGCCGAGGTTTCAAAGGAATGGTCCAATGGATCGTTTCGTTGGAGCCGAACCGACGGACCTGAGGGTGCAAATTGCTGGTCCAATGGATCGGCCTTTTGCTCTCACGGGAATGCGGTTGCGTCCCCTCCTCTCCGCAGCCGCTCTCGTTGCCGAGGTTTCAAAGTAATGGTCCAATGGATCGTTTCGTTAGAGCCAAAGCGACGGACATGAGGGTGCAAATTGCTGGTCCAATGGATCGGCCTTTTGCTCTCACGGGAATGCGGTTGCGTCCTCTCCTCTCCGCAGCCGCTCTCGTTGCCGAGGTTTCAAAGGAATGGTCCAATGGATCGTTTCGTTGGAGCCGAACCGACGGACCTGAGGGTGCAAATTGCTGGTCCAATGGATCGGCCTTTTGCTCTCACGGGAATGCCGTTGCGTCCTCTCCTCTCTGCAGCCGTTCTCGTTGCTGAGGTTTCAAACGGATGGTCCAATATATCGTTTCGTGGGAGCCAAAGCGACGGACCTGAGGGTGCAAATTGCTGGTTCAATGGATCGGCCTTTTGCTCCCACGGGAATGCGGTTGCGTCCTCTCCTCTCCACAGCCCCTCTCGTTGCCGATTGCGTCCACTCCTCTCTTCAGCCGCTCTCGTTGTCGACTGCGTCCTATCCTCTCTACAGCCGCGCTCGTTGCCGAGGTTTCAAAGGGATGGTCCAATGGATCGTTTCGTTGGAGCCGGATCGACGGACCTGGGGGTGCAAAGTTGCCGGTCCAATGGATCGGCATTTTGTACTCACGGGCACATGGCTGTATCCTCTTCTCCCCTCCCTACACCCCCTCGCCACAAGTTTACCTTTGAGAAGCCTACTACCGGAGAATTCCGGGTCACGGCAACGACCCAAGGGTAATTAAAATTGTGTTTTCTTTCGCGCAGAATCAAGCAAGTAACAACTACGATTAGTTCGAGCTCCAAGGGAAACTTATAGCAAAACACGAGCGTGTTAGACACACCGAGCGAAACACACGATCGTTAGCCCTGGCGAATTAATAGTCACAAGCTCAGCTAGACACCCTGGCCACCGTCTTTCTACACGACAATTTTCATCGCCACAACAACGCCAGTTTATTTTCCCCAACGAAGTTTTTTTTCCTGCCAGCGAAGTTATCTTTTTTTCCCCAACGAAGTTTTTTTTTTCCTGCCAGCGAAGTTATCTTTTTTTCCCCCAGCGAAATTTCTTTCCGAAGTCTCTTTTCAATTACATCGAAGTTCACAGAAGACACCTTGTTAGCCATAATCTAATTAGGTGATAAGAATTGGATGTAGAAAATAAATGTGTTAAATAACAATTGACACTACGAGAGAAGACCTCACTACGAGAGAAGACCTCAAGCCAGAACAAGTAGAGCGCTTGAAGGATTTAGAACGCCGGTACGTCCGTAGTCCATGATCAGTTCCTAATCCAGCACCATCGCCAGGCCATCCGACGATTCAACTCACAGCTCCGAAGACATCACTCGCATCGAACACCTGTATTCAACACGCAACTCAGCCAGAGTCGCCACCAGTGGTCTACAGCAGCATAATAAAACAAATACGTAAGTGGACCATACGTTTTGATGACAACGATAGAAATCGTTTAGAAATTAACGATATCAAAAAGTTACAATGTCAAAACAACACCAACAACAAGAGCAACAACAAAATAAAAAAGTTGTCTCCTCAATACCTTCAGTAAAGTGCTATTAAAACATTAAATAGAATTCAATTCCACCAAAATTCGAATCAAGCTATAGTTCGATCTCAAGCAATTAAATAAAACAAGAATAACACCACTACCTTTGCTTACGCAGCCCCATGCTCCAGATCATTCTTCTCTCATAAATAAAACAATACAAAAACAAAAGTCATACACTGATACTCACTCTACATATCCCTATCCTACCCTCATCCAATTACAACATTTCACTAAAAAACTTAGTATGTAATAAATTTTGAAAAATGTTTATACTAATTTGATAGACCGCCTGTTTCGGTATTTAAAAAAAAAGATATTCTTTGAGAAATCATAAAATAAAATCATCGACCTCCTGCGGTATTTAAAATACTACACAGCTAAAACAGAGGTGTCAAATTTTTCTTAAACATCTCTCTGCGTCAACCGCATGCGTGCCAAGAGCACGCAGCCACTTAACATTTTATTACACTTCCCACTAACAAAACAACCTCTGCTTGCGCAGCCGCTATACACACCCGTACTCGTTCCCACAGCTCTGTATCCTACATACAATATATTAAATTTCTTAAAATAACAACTCCGCGCTTCAGACCGTGGATGCGAGCCAAAGCTTGAACCGCTCCCTTCATGTTTACATTAAGTTTTACTATACTTCAGGGCAGCGTCTCAAAAACGAAACAATTAAATAAACAACAACTACAACACTACTTCTGCTTACACATCTTCTGCTTAAGCAGCCTCTGCTTAGCAAACTGTCACCCGCGAGTACACACGTTTCCACAGCTCTGTATCCTACATACAAACATTAAAACTACAACAAGTACTACAACAAACAGTATACTTTCTGAATTTCCAAAAATAACTCCACTCACCAACCCTATGTGAGACACAAATCACAGTTCCCCTTCTCCAATAAATAAAACGAACAAAACCAAATTCACATACCATAAACCACGTCACTCCCCTCCCTCTCCCTGCTTCCCACCATCTCGCCTACCGACCGTTGCCCGATCGACCGACTGATCGTATGTCCGTCCGTCCGTCCTTCCGTCTGTCCGTACGCCAGCCGCTAGCCGCCAACTTCCAACCTTCAATCCTCTTTCTCACTCTTACATACACTACGCCCACCGTCTCACTCTCACACACACACACATCCACCTTTGGAGGAGGATCCTCCGAAATACACAGGAGGTGCTATATGGATTAAAAGGTACATATCCCTACTACTGTCACGTGGAGTTCAATATTAATCAATATCAGACAATAAGGGAATAGCTATAAGAAAAATATTGTTATTTATTAATTTAAATTTACAAACAAAGTAATAAACTAAATTATAAATATAGATATTAAGCAAATCAACTGTTACATTTAAGAAATTATATGAATAAATTTGAATATAAAAACCCCATAAAACAGTCGATTAACTACATTTCCAGATTAGAACAGCACCTGACTTTGAACTGATGGCACTGATTTAACTAATCTGCTCTGTTAACTGACTTTGAAATACATGGACACCGACTCTTTTATGTATAGTATACAAATCGACGACTATTACAAAAGTATTCTTGATGATATCGATTTAAAATTCGATGCCTCAGAATCTTCACCAGACGATCCGATTGATGATGGGCGTTATATAAAAGGCTTTGACATTTACATCCAACTATAAATGAAAGCATCCCCGGCACTTACATACTAGTATGCAAACAGCCTTTGAACTGATCTGATCTAATAGCTGATCTGATATCAGTTGTAACTGATCTCATAGCCGATATATCAGATCTAACCCGATCTGATCTGATCTAATAGCTGATAGCTGTTGCACCTGATCTGATCTGATAGTTGATACATCTCATCTGATAGCTGATATACCAGATCTAATCCGATCTGATCTGGTTTGATAGTTGATACACCTAATCTTGATAACTGACTGTTCAGCTTAAGACAATGAAGATGAATATTAAACTATTAAAAGAACTTGTAAAAACTAGACGAGACCTTAAACAAAAATTTAGGGCTTTTAAGTTAAGAAAAGCCGATTTAGAGAATCAATTTAATGAGACTTTTAAGCCGGTTACAGTACCTTTGAAGGAATTAGGGGGGGATATATATAACAAACGATACAACTGAAACAAATGTTAACAAGGATGACCCAGAATATATGCATGATGCAATAAAAAAACAAACTTAAAACAAGTACCCCACACAAGGCAAGGAAAGAGATTGATTTTACAGACGAAACTCTTACCAAGAGTAATGAAGACGGTACCTTTTTCTCTCAAATGGATGATACAGATGATGCAAACAAATCAACAAAATTCTATCAACAAATTCTGTCACAATTAGAGGAACAAAATGAGCTGGACACCGCATATGGACCGAACAGAGGATCGAATGGTGAATGGAGGTTCGGAACCTCGGAACTTTTTGGAACCTCAGCCCCTACTTCTTTCAACCTTGTGCCGACGCATTTCGGCGCTACAAAATGCGCCCACAAATTTAATGAATTTAATTTTTCTTTTCTGTTGTATTATAAATTATCTTATATTTCTTTTTCATATTCTTACAATATGTAATACGTCTAAATTAAGTGTGTTTCAGTAGTTATAATGGTGATGGTATTTATTTTAAATTTTAGGGCATACATAATTACCATTGTAAAATAATTCCAATAGCACTGAACGTAGGGCTAAAGAAATATATTTAGAGCAAGACAGAGATATGTGCGTTGTGGCAAAGAAAACGAAACGGCGAAACGTAGACGCTTCGAAAAACATAAAAAGAACGACACAACACATGAAACGCCAGTTGTTCGTGGACCGTGACACGCGTAGGACCTGGTGGTAGGAGTTGGCTCTCTTGCCTTTAGCCGCTACACGGGTGATCCAGATCGCTCGTGCCGTGGTTGGAGACGGGAGGAAGATTCCCCGTTGCCTCTCCTCTCTACTCTCACTCTCGTTGTCGACTGCGTCTTTCCCTCTCTGCAGCCGCTCTCGTTGCCAAGGTTTCAAAGGGATGGTCCAATGGATCGTTTCGTTGGAGCCGGAGCGACGGACCTGAAGGTGCAAATTGCTGGTCCAATGGATCGGCCTTTTGCTCTCACGGGAATGCGGTTGCGTCCTCTCCTCTCCACAGCCGCTCTCGTTGCCAAGGTTTCAAAGGGATGGTCCAATGGATCGTTTCGTTGGAGCCAAAGCGACGGACCTGAGGGTGCAAATTGCTGGTCCAATGGATCGGCCTTTTGCTCTCACGGGAATGTGGTTGCGTCCTCTCCTCTCCACAGCCGTTCTCGTTGCTGAGGTTTCAAACGGATGGTCCAATATATCGTTTCTTCCAAAGCCAAAGCGACGGACCTGAGGGTGCAAATTGCTGGTTCAATGGATCGGCCTTTTGCTCCCACGGGAATGCGGTTGCGTCCTCTCCTCTCCACAGCCCCTCTCGTTGCCGATTGCGTCCACTCCTCTCTTCAGCCGCTCTCGTTGTCGACTGCGTCCTATCCTCTCTGCAGCCGCGATCGTTGCCGAGGTTTCAAAGGGATGGTCCAATGGATCGTTTCGTTGGAGCCGGATCGACGGACCTGGGGGTGCAAAGTTGCCGGTCCAATGGATCGGCATTTTGTACTCACGGGCACACGGCTGTATCCTCTTCTCCCCTCCCTACACCCCCTCGCCACAAGTTTACCTTTGAGAAGCCTACTACCGGAGAATTCCGGGTCACGGCAACGACCCAAGTGTAATTAAAATTGTGTTTTCTTTCGCGCAGAATCAAGCAAGTAACAACTACGATTAGTTCGAGCTCCAAGGGAAACTTATAGCAAAACACGAGCGTGTTAGACACACCGAGCGAAACACACGATCGTTAGCCCTGGCGAATTAATAGTCACAAGCTCAGCTAGACACCCTGGCCACCGTCTTTCTACACGACAATTTTCATCGCCACAACAACGCCAGTTTATTTTCCCCAACGAAGTTTTTTTTCCTGCCAGCGAAGTTATTTTTTTTTTCCCCCAGCGAAATTTCTTTCCGAAGTCTCTTTTCAATTACATCGAAGTTCACAGAAGACACCTTGTTAGCCATAATCTAATTAGGTGATAAGAATTGGATGTAGAAAATAAATGTGTTAAATAACAATTGACACTACGAGAGAAGACCTCACTACGAGAGAAGACCTCAAGCCAGAACAAGTAGAGCGCTTGAAGGATTTAGAACGCCGGTACGTCCGTAGTCCATGATCAGTTCCTAATCCAGCACCATCGCCAGGCCATCCGACGATTCAACTCGCAGCTCCGAAGACATCACTCGCATCGAACACCTGTATTCAACACGCAACTCAGCCAGAGTCGCCACCAGTGGTCTACAGCAGCATAATAAAACAAATACGTAAGTGGACCATACGTTTTGATGACAGGATGGACCCACTTGAGTTTGTCGAGCGGCTAGAAGAACTAGCAGATGTTTACGGAATAGCCCGAGACCTACTGCCGAAAGCCATGCCAGAGATTATGCAAGGAAAGGGCCTTTACTGTTTCCGCAACAACAAGGAACCTTGGCTACGATGGGGTGAATTTAAAAAAGACTTTCTCAAGTTTTCCCTGTCCTCTCTATATCTAGAAAGACTCGATGACGATGTGCGGCAGAGATTCCAGGCACCCACAGAACTCTTCAAGGACTACGTCATAGCAATGCAGACACTCATGCGTCACACCGATTACTCCTACGAGAAGAAGATCGAGCGGATCTACAGAAATAGTCGGCGAGAGTATCAAACTTTTATTAAACGACAAGATTTCCACACCTTGGAGGATTTGGTTGACCTGGGTGACCAATACGAGAATATCCTGAGTCACCGCAAGACGACATCGGCACCTGAGGTCCGTGAGGCTAAGCATCGCACCGTCGTCCTGCCAAGAAGCCCTGAGCGTTCCGCAAAAAAGTGAAGCTTTCATCAACACCAACACCGCATGCCGTCGCTGTGGCCTGGACGGACATTTCGCAAGGGGTTGTAGAAGTCCAACAAAACTGTTCTGCTGGCAATGTGGTAAGCAGGGCGTAAGGACCATTGAATGCTGCAAGAAGAAGTCGGGAAAATGCCAACGGCCCTCAACAGTAACGGAGAGCGCTGAGGACCACGACCACCAATCTACGAAAGTAGCATCGCCATTCAAAGTTACCAGACGACACCTTACCGCCGACATCTACATGGACGGGAGGCCAGTAATTGCAATGGCAGACACAGGAGCGACACGTAGTTTTGTATCGGAGGTGTTTGTCAAAAATTTGAGAGACTCTGCACGCACCGCCTACACCAGAATGAGAGTGCGACTAGCTGATGGTACTACTCTCCAAGTAAAGACAGCCTTAATTTCGGAAGTTCAACTTGGTAGCCGAAGACATCTTTAAAGTTTCTAATGTTACCAACCGCTATTGACTCTGTAACACTGGGGATGGATTTCTTGGCAGAAGCAAAAGCGAAGCTGAGGTGCGATGGGCACGACACAGACTTGAAATCAGACCCAGAAGATAGCCACGACTCCGAAGACATGCTGTGGACAGTGAACGAAGTTCAAGGCGGCGACGATGTAGAAACTTTTCTGGAAAGAGAATTGGAGCAGTTCGAGGCCATGACTGGGGTAACCAATGTTACTAGTCATCGAATCAACATGTGAGATGAAACACCGGTCAAACAGAGATACTACCCCAATAATCCGGCCATGCAATCAATTATAAACGGCAAAATTGACGATCTCCTAAAACTGAAGTGCATAGAGCCGTCGAAGAGTGCATATAGTTCGCCAATAGTTCTCGCCAAAAAGAAGTCTGGCGACTGGAGGGTGTGCATAGATTACCGCCAGATCAACGCGAAGTCTATACCGGATGCCTACCCGCTGCCACGAATAAACCACATTCTGGAGAAGTTGAGAGAAGCGCGATACATCAGCACGATTGACCTGAAAAATGGTTATTGGCAAGTCCCCGTCGAACCGAAGAGCCGAAGATACGCCGCATTCACCGTTCCAGGCAGGGGCCTATACCAGTGGCGCGTCATGCCCTTCGGGCTACACTCTGCGCCGGCCACCTTTCAGAGGCTCCTGGACCAAGTTATCGTGACAGAGATGGAGCCAAACGCTTTCGCCTACCTCGATGACATCGTGGTGGTCAGCAGAACTAAAGAGGAACACATGCAACATCTGGGTAACGTTTTTAGCCGTCTTCGCCGGGCGAATCTACGGATCAACAAGGACAAATGCCACTTCTTCAAAAGTGAACTGAGGTACTTGGGTCATCTGGTCACGTCCTCTGGAATAAAGACAGGCCCTGATAAGGTCGCAGCCATCAAGGAGCTGAAGCCACCTACGAACATCAAAGAGCTGCGAAGGTGCCTAGGTGCAGCGTCATTGTACAGGAGGTTTGTACCGGATTCCACCAGGATTGTTTACCCATTAACGAGCATGCTGAAGAAAGGCAAGCGTTGGAATTGGGGCTCTGATCAACAACTGGCGTTTGATGAACTGAAGAGAAAACTAACTGAAGAACCGGTGTTGGCCTGCCCAGATTTCACCAGGCAATTCACGCTACAAACGGATGCAAGCGACGTCGGTCTCGGAGGAGTCCCGACACAAGAACAGGAGGAAGGCGAGTGCGTGATTGCCTATGCCAGCCGACACCTACAAGGGGCGGAGAGAAATTACTCGGCCACGGAAAAAGAATGCTTGGCAATAGTATGGGCGGTGCGCAAAATGAGGCCATACCTGGAAGACTATCATTTCAAAGTCATCACGGACCATCTGGCGATCAAGTGGCTGAACGGCATCAAAAATCCTTCTGGAAGAATCGCACGCTGGGCTTTGGAGCTTCAACAATACTCGTACGAGGTACAGTATCGCAAGGGAAAGTACAACGTCGTTGCAGACACACTGTCACGTCAACCTAGAGGTGTCGAGGAAGTCAACATGGGGCTAGACGTCGCAAGGTCCATCTGCAACTAGCTGGAGTCTCAGAAAACCAAGATCGTCAAAGAACCAGAGAAGTATTCCGACTACGCTATCGAGAACGGTCGCCTCTACCGTCACATCCCGCACGAGGTGGGTGATGACGACGAGGAACCATGGAAGCTGTGTGTGGGCCGTCCAGATCGCCAAAGGGTGCTAGTAGAAAACCACGACCAACCTAGCGCCGGTCATTTGGGCGTCCGAAAGACCATTGCCCGAATTGCAAGGAATTATTACTGGCCCGGTATGTTCCGGGATATTCGTCGGTACGTGCGGCACTGCGATTCTTGTCGGCGGTACAAGGCAGAGCAAAGGAAACCCGCTGGCGAGATGTTGACCAGAGTGCCTGAAGAACCATGGGCCACCATGGCATACTATGCGCAGACTTTATCGGCCCTCTCCCACGCTCACGAAGAGGACATAACATGCTGCTTGTATTTATAGACAAGTTCTCCAAATGGGTGGAGATAATTCCCTTGCGGAAGGCTACCTCAACGACGCTACAACGAGCCTTTCGTGAAAGAATCGTCTCAAGATTTGGAGTACGTAAGGTGCTTCTCACCGATAATGGCGTGCAGTTCACCAGTCGAAAGTTCAAAGAATACCTAGGAGAAATTGGGGTGCGCCAGCAATTTACAGCACCCTATACACCACGTGAAAACCCTACAGAGCGCGCAAACCGGACCATCAAGACAATCATCACCCAGTACACAGGTAAAGATCAACGTGACTGGAATGAGAGTGAGACTTCATCTCACCGGTTATCACCGACATAAGGATCAACCCCAAAAAGACGAGGACAGCTCACGTCGGCGACCTCAAGGCCTACAGTCCTCCGGATTACACCTAGCAAACGGGAAGTGGGGACCGTCGAACCAAAACAACGCAATTCACAACTCCCTCATCAAACTAAAGAGCAGCCCAAAGGGAACCCCTACGGAAGTACGAAGAGTAGCGCGATAAATAATTGTACCAAACCACAGGACGTAACGGAAAGAAATTCTGCATAAAAGGGAGCGTCATCCGAGAACACTGTCTCAGTTGTGCAGTGATTACCAGAGGTAACACATCGCGAATCGCCACTATCATCCAAGCCTTGTCCAGTGCTGCCGGTACACACAAACAATTTCCTGCTCTAACGACGAATCTAGAGACGAATCTAAAGCCAGTCCGGCAGGCACTACGAGCCAGGAGATTTCTCGCCCATGGGAGGCTCTGGACCCTGGTAGATTTCCACAAGTACTACAGATAGCAGTCCAACGCGCCAAGGAGAATCACAGGAAAGGTCAGCGGAGGAACTTCCGAACAGCAACCGAAGGCGACATGTACCGAGTCCGCATCATCCGAGAAGGCCACGTACGAGTTGAAAAATCTTCCCGGAAGTAGGGAGGGGATGTAACGACGCATTTTGGCGCTACGAAATGCGCCCACAAATTTAATGAATTTAATTTTACTTTTCTGTTGTATTATAAATTATCTTATATTTCTCTTTCATATTTTTACAATATGCAATACGTCTAAATTAAGTATATTTCAGTAGTTATAATGGTGCTGGTATTTATTTTAAATTTTAGGGCATACATAATTATTATTGTAAAATAATTCTAATAGCACTGAACGTAGGGCTAAAGAACTAGACTTAGAGCAAGACAGAGCTATGTGCGTTGTGGCGAAGAAAACGCACGAAACGGCGAAACGTTGTAACGTTGGGGGGTGTGCTTAATAAAAAAAATTTTAAAAAAAATACCCCGCTGTTGAGGGCTGCTTGGCTCATCCGGCCGTGCTCAGGGGGTTCTTTAACCCCAACAGCGGATTGGATACCCCGGTTACAAAAAAACCGACATAGAAGCCAAGACTTACCAAGGCGATAATAATCAACAGTCGTATCTTAAGGAGTAATTTTATTGGTCATAATATTATTTCGGTAAATTAAACATAAGAAAACTTACAAAATGACTTCATTTTTGTTGTATAGAAACAGCGAAAGCCAAATGGAACTTCATTAATTTCTGACAAGTTCATTGATTTAAACTTAAGAAAAGGAAAAAAAAACAAATTGCGGGTAGTTTTGTCCTATGTTTTAAAAACAATTTGTTTTGGTTTGGGAAAATATTTACACGCGTAAAGGTTGAGTAATAGTTTTAAAGTTTTTAATTTTTAAGGATGCAACAGGACTTTTTTTTTTAATATAATAAATTTATATTTATTTATACTTTCCAAGTAAATAAAATGTTTTTATACTTATCTACTATGAAACAATATTTTTAACTTACTGAAGTAATTTGTTTTCTTATGCATATCTCGCTGATGTCTTTGAATTCTTAAATATTGTTTATAAACATTTCTTAGCAACATTTTGTATGCAAATCGTAATCGTGTAGGCGAATTGAAACCAGGAAAAATGTACTCGTTACTTGTTCTACTCGCCAAACAAAACTTTCATCCTACAAAATCTAGCTGACAGGGTTAATTTAGCTTCAAATATAATAAAATTCCGCTATTATGGAACAATATGAAAGAGTTAAAACAAATATTCATTGCATTGCATAATATTGTCATTAATTTTTCATTGAAGAAACGGAAAGGGAAAAAAAACGTTTCTAGATTTCAGTGAAAACATTTTTTTTTTCAAGTAATTGTGATTTTAATACATATTTAAAATGTTTCTGACATATATTTGTTTATTTAAATGATTTAAACAATTTAAGGAATTTCTTACACGTGGCAATATATCTAACTTATCCACCACTGGAATATTAGATAATGGGCCATGTAGAAGCCATTATCTAATATTCCAAGTTTATTCAAATTAATACATATTTCAAATGTTACCCGTGGTTATTCCAAATGTTAGGAAACTCGCTGGCCATGGATGGCCAGATGTTGACCAGAGTGCCTGAAGAACCATGGGCCACCATGGCATACTATGCGCAGACTTTATCGGCCCTCTCCCACGCTCACGAAGAGGACATAACATGCTGCTTGTATTTATAGACAAGTTCTCCAAATGGGTGGAGATAATTCCCTTGCGGAAGGCTACCTAAACGACGCTACAACGAGCCTTTCGTGAAAGAATCGTCTCAAGATTTGGAGTACGTAAGGTGCTTCTCACCGATAATGGCGTGCAGTTCACCAGTCGAAAGTTCAAAGAATACCTAGGAGAAATTGGGGTGCGCCAGCAATTTACAGCACCCTATACACCACGTGAAAACCCTACAGAGCGCGCAAACCGGACCATCAAGACAATCATCACCCAGTACACAGGTAAAGATCAACGTGACTGGAATGAGAGTGAGACTTCATCTCACCGGTTATCACCGACATAAGGATCAACCCCAAAAAGACGAGGACAGCTCACGTCGGCGACCTCAAGGCCTACAGTCCTCCGGATTACACCTAGCAAACGGGAAGTGGGGACCGTCGAACCAAAACAACGCAATTCACAACTCCCTCATCAAACTAAAGAGCAGCCCAAAGGGAAGCCCTACGGAAGTACGAAGAGTAGCGCGATAAATAATTGTACCAAACCACAGGACGTAACGGAAAGAAATTCTGCATAAAAGGGAGCGTCATCCGAGAACACTGTCTCAGTTGTGCAGTGATTACCAGAGGTAACACATCGCGAATCGCCACTATCATCCAAGCCTTGTCCAGTGCTGCCGGTACACACAAACAATTTCCTGCTCTACGCTACGCCACCATTGGGCAGGAATGTCACACTATGAGCCAGCAAAGAGACCTCGCCTAACCCATGTACAACGAATCACAGCCGATGCCGAAGAGACCGCAATAGCCGCAGCAGACGAATCTAAAGCCAGTCCGGCAGGCACTACGAGCCAGGAGATTTCTCGCCCATGGGAGGCTCTGGACCCTGGTAGATTTCCACAAGTACTACAGATAGCAGTCCAACGCGCCAAGGAGAATCACAGGAAAGGTCAGCGGAGGAACTTCCGAACAGCAACCGAAGGCGACATGTACCGAGTCCGCATCATCCGAGAAGGCCACGTACGAGTTGAAAAATCTTCCCGGAAGTAGGGAGGGGATGTAACGACGCATTTTGGCGCTACGAAATGCGCCCACAAATTTAATGAATTTAATTTTACTTTTCTGTTGTATTATAAATTATCTTATATTTCTCTTTCATATTTTTACAATATGCAATACGTCTAAATTAAGTATATTTCAGTAGTTATAATGGTGCTGGTATTTATTTTAAATTTTAGGGCATACATAATTATTATTGTAAAATAATTCTAATAGCACTGAACGTAGGGCTAAAGAACTAGACTTAGAGCAAGACAGAGCTATGTGCGTTGTGGCGAAGAAAACGCACGAAACGGCGAAACGTTGTAACGTTGGGGGGTGTGCTTAATAAAAAAATTTTAAAAAAAATACCCCGCTGTTGAGGGCTGCTTGGCTCATCCGGCCGTGCTCAGGGGGTTCTTTAACCCCAACAGCGGATTGGATACCCCGGTTACAAAAAAACCGACATAGAAGCCAAGACTTACCAAGGCGATAATAATCAACAGTCGTATCTTAAGGAGTAATTTTATTGGTCATAATATTATTTCGGTAAATTAAACATAAGAAAACTTACAAAATGACTTCATTTTTGTTGTATAGAAACAGCGAAAGCCAAATGGAACTTCATTAATTTCTGACAAGTTCATTGATTTAAACTTAAGAAAAGGAAAAAAAAAACAAATTGCGGGTAGTTTTGTCCTATGTTTTAAAAACAATTTGTTTTGGTTTGGGAAAATATTTACACGCGTAAAGGTTGAGTAATAGTTTTAAAGTTTTTCATTTTTAAGGATGCAACAGGACTTTTTTTTTAATATAATAAATTTATATTTATTTATACTTTCCAAGTAAATAAAATGTTTTTATACTTATCTACTATGAAACAATATTTTTAACTTACTGAAGTAATTTGTTTTCTTATGCATATCTCGCTGATGTCTTTGAATTCTTAAATATTGTTTATAAACATTTCTTAGCAACATTTTGTATGCAAATCGTAATCGTGTAGGCGAATTGAAACCAGGAAAAATGTACTCGTTGCTTGTTCTACTCGCCAAACAAAACTTTCATCCTACAAAATCTAGCTGACAGGGTTAATTTAGCTTCAAATATAATAAAATTCCGCTATTATGGAACAATATGAAAGAGTTAAAACAAATATTCATTGCATTGCATAATATTATCATTAATTTTTCATTGAAGAAACGGAAAGGGAAAAAAAACGTTTCTAGATTTCAGTGAAAACATTTTTTTTTTCAAGTAATTGTGATTTTAATACATATTTAAAATGTTTCTGACATATATTTGTTTATTTAAATGATTTAAACAATTTAAGGAATTTCTTACACGTGGCAATATATCTAACTTATCCACCACTGGAATATTAGATAATGGGCCATGTAGAAGCCATTATCTAATATTCCAAGTTTATTCAAATTAATACATATTTCAAATGTTACCCGTGGTTATTCCAAATGTTACAAGGGATTGAAATGCTATTTCTCCGGGACAAAATGTAAATTGTACGTTATTTAAAATTAGCACTCACCTGACTCCAAGCAGTTAACTGGTGGCGCCACAGCAACGTGCGGAGTCTGGGATGAAATTGACACTGAAAATATAGAAAATCATTTGGATAAGGTAACAAAAAAAACCAAGAGTTCATTAGCTCTCCACCTATACAAACTATATAAAATTAGATCTCCTGATCCCAAGGTAAACATGCTCTCATTGTGATCAAGGGTTGAATATCCACATACTAGATAGATTAATGGATCTTTAGATACAAATTAAATTATGATGTCATTCAGTACAAACTTCACTTAAATATAATCACTATAATATAATAATTCATCGCTATCATAATCAAAATTCACTATAGTATAATAATCCATTATTATAATAATCAAAATTCACTATAATATAATAATCCAAAACTACTTTAAAATATTTATAGAAATGCACATATATTCAGCTGCCGCAGTAGAAATGTTCATCCAGACAGGGGACAGAAAACTCTACAGGCAAATATACCACAAAACACCAGCTATTCGACATGCAGCTCCGACACGACTCTTATGAATCAGACACCCATTTCGACTGTGTGGCTTCATTGGGACAGCCAACTTCGCTCCATCCTTGCTCCGATGCGGCTACTCAAGACTTGGTCACATTGATGATAGAAAATTGAAGGTATATGCTGCTCCTGCAGTAGATGCTTAGAAGATGAGCCACAAAACTAACGACCTTATGAGAAGCGTTTTATGCGCATTTATATAATCACTATATGGAAGGTTTTCGTTTGCTGGCGATGATTAAGAATCCCAAGTCTCCAAGTAATACTTTTATTTCTATTTAACTTGCAGTCTTATGGTTGTTATACCAAATCGAATTTTATTTAATGCATTAGCAAATAACTTTAGCGGAAGCTTGACACATTTTCAGCGAACTATTAATTATTCGCTTGCGCACTCTGCAGCACGCGCCCGTCTTCACTTCGATTTACTACTCAACTTGTCCATCAGCTGTTTTTATCTTCCCGGTAAACTTCTCAAACGAACTAGACTCCTTTACAACCGCTTCAGCTAAGGTGCTTCCTATTACGCTCACATTGGCGCCACTGTCTAACAATGCTAAATATATGTTGCCATTTAACGACAAATTAATATAGGGCCGTGAATCGTGAGGTTTGGATACTAACGAGGAAATCACCATTTTCGAAAACGCTTCACTTGGTTCCAAAAGCTACGAAGACGTAAGGTTTTGCGTTTACGTCGTAATTTCGTGGAGAAAATTTCAGCTCGCCTACGCTGATATTTGGCGAGTCGAATGTGATACGGCACAAGCTCGCGACTGGGAGGAGACCCGGTCAATGGACAAGTCGAACCAGGACGTTGTGAGTTAGGCGGTCGTTGAGCAATAGTAATAATCGGAGTTACTGAGGTTAGTGTTGGTGGTGCGGACGACGGTGATGCGGGAAGGCTCCGGTCGTCCTTGCTTGAGCTCCCGCTCTCGAGTTTTCCGATCGAGAAAGACATTGGGTCTATAAGTGTTTAGCGCCCCACAGCCATAGCAAAAGATTCTACGAGGTAATACTTCGCAATCTTGAAATTGGTGGCCCTCTGCATCACAGTTCCAACACTTCGAGTTTTGCCGGTCTGTCATCGCGCACAGGTCTTGTGGCGTGTCATGCACCGCCGAACCATCCTCCCAGCCGTCCGACTCCACTACGGCCAACTGTCGCCTACCTGGGCTAAATCGTGACGGGCTCGAATAACCTTCCCTCATAAAATTTTCGTGCCTATGGCACTCGCGCCTTAAATCGTTTAAATCAAATATCCGAACATGTAATAACTCATGTCTCAAAACTGGGGTCAGGTTATTCGTCAGGATTTCCAACAGTGCAGGGTCGCTCATCGACGCTCCCAATCGATCATTCATCGAAAGCACATCATCTAGAAAATCGTCAAACTTCTCACCCGATCTTTGTTTCCGTCTACGAATGTTTTCGCTCAACTCGTAGTCTGTCAAGTAATTTCGGAATTTGATGCGAAGTTGGTCGCATAAGGTAGGCCAAGCCAATCTGCTTACTTGGAGATGATGTCGCCAGAACCAGTCTTCTGCCTTTCCTCCGAAGAGCAAATGAGCATGTTGACAGAAAAACGACGTGCGTTCCCTAACGCATCCCTACACTCGGCACACTCCTCCTTCACTCGTCGACAACTCCTCCTTCACTCGCTGAACGGCCTGAGACAACATTTCCTTTATGGAGGCCTCCGTTACCCTATGTGAGGTAGAGTTACCCGGAGAAGTAAACCTTAACAGGTCTGCTGTAAGAGTGTCCTGATCTACGAGCGAGATGTGAGCGCTTCGTGTAAGTGTTATGCTGGAAGGGGGAGTACGGATGTCGTTCACGGCAGCCGTGTCTGCACTACCACGCGCGGGGCCGTCTACGCCGGTGGATTGATGTTCCCGTTGGGTTATCACACGCCTCGTAGTGGTTCCCCTCGTCTGCGAGACGTTTCGTCCGCGGCTAATTGGACTATCCTGGGTTGACAACCCGAAAATCCTAGTATTACAAATCGGACAGGTGGCGTAAGATTGATGCCATACCTCTAGACACGTGTAAGGAAGCATAACTTTCTTACAAATACGGGTGTAGAACCTGGACCACACTCCACCTGAGCTGATCCCGCGAAAATCGCTTCAAGGGATGCAGTAACCTCGAGTTGTGCGGACCCAACTTGAGGTGGACTTAATTCTATGAATACGGCCAACCAACTTCAACCAAGTTGGGGGAACTTGTTGGAGGAGAAAGAATCGAACATCAAACAGAAAGCTCGACTCCGGGGAAGAAAACAAAACTCTCACCGCACTCAACAAGCACAACAACAATAACATGTACAAAACCGGGAATGCAATAAAGAGCAAATAATAAAACCAAAGTCACATAGAAATTAGAAACAACAAACACAGGCAAATTACATGCAGCAAGCTAACGAGCAAAAAACTGGTTTAACAAAAAAACAACAACATGCAAAGTCGATACTGAGCAAAAAAATAATTTTACACTCTGCTACGGCAACAACAACCCCAGTCGAAAGCAAAAGAAGCGATTAACAGAAATTTTCGAAGGCCAAACTAAAACAACAAAATGACCAAATGCCGTTAGGTGAGCCATATAAAAGCAGCCTCCGAATTGTAAATCGCTCTCTTGGAAATCAACCATCTAAGCGGTAAGTCCTCGTTGAATAATTCGTGCCTGTCTGAATTTGGTGGAGTGCTTCTAGTGGAAGCCAAATTCAGAATCCTGAAATCCTGAATAATTCCTGCCTGTCTGAATTTGGTGGAGTGCTTCCAGTGGAAGCCAAATTCAGAATCCTGAAATCCTGAATAATTCCTGCCTGTCTGAATTTGGTGGAGTGCTTCTAGTGGAAGTCAAATTCAGAATCCTGAAATCCTGAATAATTCCTGCCTGTCTGAATTTGTGGAGTGCTTCTAGTGGAAGCCAAATTCAAAATTTTGAAAACTTGTCAATTTAATTCCTGTCTGTCTGAATTTGGTGGAGTGCTTCTAGTGGAAGCCAAATTCAGCATCTTGAAAACTTGATTAATTCCGTCTGTCTGAATTTGGTGGAGTGCTTCTAGTGGAAACCAAATTCAGAATCTCGAGAGCCTGGCTATCATGCGAGCAAATCCTGAATCCAAATAAGAGTCCCGTAGACAGCCTCCTTGTAGTAGCTAAATATCCCCGTGTATATAAGCAAAATTAGCCCTGATTTACTTACGAACGGACTGACATATAGTATACAATTAGCAATAAGATTGAAGAAAGTATAACACAGAAATGAGAAAATAAAAACTAGAAATAACATTAGACTGTAACTAGGTATAACGAAGGATTGTCCTAATGTATGTGGAGAAAAATAAAGACAAGAATTAGACTAATGAAGAATAAATTGTGGGTTCTTTTATTAAAATGAACGCTGGACGGCCGTGAGCATATCCTGGCGAGAAGACATTCGTGACAAATGGCGCCCGAACAGGGACAAGAAAATTCGTGTATCTCGTAAACCGAAAGTGACTTTGGGAAAAAAAAGCCCGCGAGGGAAGAAAAAGCGTATATCTCGTAAACCAAAAGTGACCTTGTAGAGAAAAAACCCACGAGAGACAAGAAAATTCGTATATCTCGTAAACTGAAAGTGACTTTATAGAAAATAAAAGAAAGACCGCGAGTGGAGAAAAATTGCGTATCTCGTAAACCAAAAGTGACCTTGTAGAGAAAAAACCCGCGAGAGACAAGAAAATTCGTATATCTCGTAAACTGAAAGTGACTTTATAGAAAATAAAAGAAAGACCGCGAGTGGAGAAATTGCGTATCTCGTAAACCGAAAGTGACTTTGGGAAAAAAACCCCGCGAGGGAAGAAAAAGCGTATGTCTCGTAAACCAAAAGTGACCTTGTAGAGAAAAAACCCACGAGAGACAAGAAAATTCGTATATCTCGTAAACTGAAAGTGACTATAGAAAATAAAAGAAAGACCGCGAGTGGAGAAAAATTGCGTATCTCGTGAACCAAAAGTGACCTTGTAGAGAAAAAAACCCACGAGAGACAAGAAAATTCGTATATCTCGTAAACTGAAAGTGACTTTATAGAAAATAAAAGAAAGACCGCGAGTGGAGAAATTGCGTATCTCGTAAACCGAAAGTGACTTTGGGAAAAAAAAGCCCGCGAGGGAAGAAAAAGCGTGTATCTCGTAAACCAAAAACGAATTATAGGAAAAGGAAGACCGCAGGGGAAAAAATCATTGTATCTTGAAAACCTTGCAGCTGAAGAATAGGGAAAAATTACGCCAGTGGGAAAAAAAAATTCAGGAAAAAATAATAGAACTAGCAAATTATAAACCTTCGGAAACAAAGTGTGCAATGGGTAAAAGCTGGATTTACAACGTTTCGAAGGAGAAGTTACAAGACATTCTACGCGAATTTGGGATAGAGCCGAATGGCGGGGTTGAAGAATTACGCAGGCTAATGTCCGGATTTGTGTCATCGTCCGACTTGTCAGCCGAGGTCAGAGATCGATTGGATAAGTTAGAGGCGCAATGGAGCCGTAGTGTTTCTCCAGGAGCGAGGGCGTTGTCGCCGATGCGTCAGACACCTCCTCCGAAACAGGATACAGGCAAGGGAGGTCTAGGTGCCATGCCCAAGGCGCTACTGACAACGATGCCAAGTCAAAGACCCGTGTACAACTACCAAACAGCCGCAAGAGACCCAAGAACCACAGGAACTGAACGGGAATATGCGGACCAACGAAGAAGCGTCTCTAGTTATTCGGAGGTAATAGATAAAGTACGTAAGTGGGCTTGTAAGTATGATGGCGGGAAAGACCATATTACCTTCATAGAAAGGGTCGAAGAACTCACAGAGGCATACGAACTACCCAAGGATTTATTACCCCGAACCATGCCTGAGCTGTTAAAGGACAAAGCCCTCTGTTAGTTCAGAAATAATAATAAAGGTTGGCTCACGTGGGAATCCTTCAAAGTGGATTTAATGAAATTCTTTTTATCGTCGAGATATTTCGAAGAACTGGAAGACAATATTAGGAAAAGAACCCAAGCCACAAAAGAGAAGTTCAAGGATTATGTGTTAGCCATGCATAGTTGATGCGTCATGTCGGCTATACGGAAGAACACCAGCTACAGAGAATCTACCGGAATTGGAATCGAGACTATCTGCTTTACATAAGACGGACAGACTTCTCGTCACTAGAAGAATTAGTATCCATGGCAGAAGATTTCGAGGGTATACGCCAGGACACAGAGCCCTCACGTACGCCCCGGGAACCGTGGCGATCAAAACCGGAACACCATCGAATGATGTCACAGTCAGTCATTGACAGTCTTATGGTTGTTATACCAAATCGAATTTTATTTAATGCATTAGCAAATAACTTTAGCGGAAGCTTGACACATTTTCAGCGAACTATTAATTATTCGCTTGCGCACTCTGCAGCACGCGCCCGTCTTCACTTCGATTTACTACTCAACTTGTCCATCAGCTGTTTTTATCTTCCCGGTAAACTTCTCAAACGAACTAGACTTCTTTACAACCGCTTCAGCTAAGGTGCTTCCTATTACGCTCACATTGGCGCCACTGTCTAACAATGCTAAATATATGTTGCCATTTAACGACAAATTAATATAGGGCCGTGAATCGTGAGGTTTGGATACTAACGAGGAAATCACCATTTTCCGAAAACGCTTCACTTGGTTCCAAAAGCTACGAAGACGTAAGGTTTTGCGTTTACGTCGTAATTTCGTGGAGAAAATTTCAGCTCGCCTACGCTGATATTTGGCGAGTCGAATGTGATACGGCACAAGCTCGCGACTGGGAGGAGACCCGGTCAATGGACAAGTCGAACCAGGACGTTGTGAGTTAGGCGGTCGTTGAGCAATAGTAATAATCGGAGTTACTGAGGTTAGTGTTGGTGGTGCGGACGACGGTGATGCGGGAAGGCTCCGGTCGTCCTTGCTTGAGCTCCCGCTCTCGAGTTTTCCGATCGAGAAAGACATTGGGTCTATAAATGTTTAGCGCCCCACAGCCATAGCAAAAGATTCTACGAGGTAATACTTCGCAATCTTGAAATTGGTGGCCCTCTGCATCACAGTTCCAACACTTCGAGTTTTGCCGGTCTGTCATCGCGCACAGGTCTTGTGGCGTGTCATGCACCGCCGAACCATCCTCCCAGCCGTCCGACTCCACTACGGCCAACTGTCGCCTACCTGGGCTAAATCGTGACGGGCTCGAATAACCTTCCCTCATAAAATTTTCGTGCCTATGGCACTCGCGCCTTAAATCGTTTAAATCAAATATCCGAACATGTAATAACTCATGTCTCAAAACTGGGGTCAGGTTATTCGTCAGGATTTCCAACAGTGCAGGGTCGCTCATCGACGCTCCCAATCGATCATTCATCGAAAGCACATCATCTAGAAAATCGTCAAACTTCTCACCCGATCTTTGTTTCCGTCTACGAATGTTTTCGCTCAACTCGTAGTCTGTCAAGTAATTTCGGAATTTGATGCGAAGTTGGTCGCATAAGGTAGGCCAAGCCAATCTGCTTACTTGGAGATGATGTCGCCAGAACCAGTCTTCTGCCTTTCCTCCGAAGAGCAAATGAGCATGTTGACAGAAAAACGACGTGCGTTCCCTAACGCATCCCTACACTCGGCACACTCCTCCTTCACTCGTCGACAACTCCTCCTTCACTCGCTGAACGGCCTGAGACAACATTTCCTTTATGGAGGCCTCCGTTACCCTATGTGAGGTAGAGTTACCCGGAGAAGTAAACCTTAACAGGTCTGCTGTAAGAGTGTCCTGATCTACGAGCGAGATGTGAGCGCTTCGTGTAAGTGTTATGCTGGAAGGGGGAGTACGGATGTCGTTCACGGCAGCCGTGTCTGCACTACCACGCGCGGGGCCGTCTACGCCGGTGGATTGATGTTCCCGTTGGGTTATCACCCGCCTCGTAGTGGTTCCCCTCGTCTGCGAGACGTTTCGTCCGCGGCTAATTGGACTATCCTGGGTTGACAACCCGAAAATCCTAGTATTACAAATCGGACAGGTGGCGTAAGATTGATGCCATACCTCTAGACACGTGTAAGGAAGCATAACTTTCTTACAAATACGGGTGTAGAACCTGGACCACACTCCACCTGAGCTGATCCCGCGAAAATCGCTTCAAGGGATGCAGTAACCTCGAGTTGTGCTGACCCAACTTGAGGTGGACTTAATTCTATGAATACGGCCAACCAACTTCAACCAAGTTGGGGGAACTTGTTGGAGGAGAAAGAATCGAACATCAAACAGAAAGCTCGACTCCGGGGAAGAAAACAAAACTCTCACCGCACTCAACAAGCACAACAACAATAACATGTACAAAACCGGGAATGCAATAAAGAGCAAATAATAAAACCAAAGTCACATAGAAATTAGAAACAACAAACACAGGCAAATTACATGCAGCAAGCTAACGAGCAAAAAACTGGTTTAACAAAAAAACAACAACATGCAAAGTCGATACTGAGCAAAAAAATAATTTTACACTCTGCTACGGCAACAACAACCCCAGTCGAAAGCAAAAGAAGCGATTAACAGAAATTTTCGAAGGCCAAACTAAAACAACAAAATGAACAAATGCCGTTAGGTGAGCCATATAAAAGCAGCCTCCGAATTGTAAATCGCTCTCTTGGAAATCAACCATCTAAGCGGTAAGTCCTCGTTGAATAATTCGTGCCTGTCTGAATTTGGTGGAGTGCTTCTAGTGGAAGCCAAATTCAGAATCCTGAAATCCTGAATAATTCCTGCCTGTCTGAATTTGGTGGAGTGCTTCCAGTGGAAGCCAAATTCAGAATCCTGAAATCCTGAATAATTCCTGCCTGTCTGAATTTGGTGGAGTGCTTCTAGTGGAAGTCAAATTCAGAATCCTGAAATCCTGAATAATTCCTGCCTGTCTGAATTTGTGGAGTGCTTCTAGTGGAAGCCAAATTCAAAATTTTGAAAACTTGTCAATTTAATTCCTGTCTGTCTGAATTTGGTGGAGTGCTTCTAGTGGAAGCCAAATTCAGCATCTTGAAAACTTGATTAATTCCGTCTGTCTGAATTTGGTGGAGTGCTTCTAGTGGAAACCAAATTCAGAATCTCGAGAGCCTGGCTATCATGCGAGCAAATCCTGAATCCAAATAAGAGTCCCGTAGACAGCCTCCTTGTAGTAGCTAAATATCCCCGTGTATATAAGCAAAATTAGCCCTGATTTACTTACGAACGGACTGACATATAGTATACAATTAGCAATAAGATTGAAGAAAGTATAACACAGAAATGAGAAAATAAAAACTAGAAATAACATTAGACTGTAACTAGGTATAACGAAGGATTGTCCTAATGTATGTGGAGAAAAATAAAGACAAGAATTAGACTAATGAAGAATAAATTGTGGGTTCTTTTATTAAAATGAACGCTGGACGGCCGTGAGCATATCCTGGCGAGAAGACATTCGTGACAAATGGCGCCCGAACAGGGACAAGAAAATTCGTGTATCTCGTAAACCGAAAGTGACTTTGGGAAAAAAAAGCCCGCGAGGGAAGAAAAAGCGTATATCTCGTAAACCAAAAGTGACCTTGTAGAGAAAAAACCCACGAGAGACAAGAAAATTCGTATATCTCGTAAACTGAAAGTGACTTTATAGAAAATAAAAGAAAGACCGCGAGTGGAGAAAAATTGCGTATCTCGTAAACCAAAAGTGACCTTGTAGAGAAAAAACCCGCGAGAGACAAGAAAATTCGTATATCTCGTAAACTGAAAGTGACTTTATAGAAAATAAAAGAAAGACCGCGAGTGGAGAAATTGCGTATCTCGTAAACCGAAAGTGACTTTGGGAAAAAAAACCCCGCGAGGGAAGAAAAAGCGTATGTCTCGTAAACCAAAAGTGACCTTGTAGAGAAAAAACCCACGAGAGACAAGAAAATTCGTATATCTCGTAAACTGAAAGTGACTTTATAGAAAATAAAAGAAAGACCGCGAGTGGAGAAAAATTGCGTATCTCGTGAACCAAAAGTGACCTTGTAGAGAAAAAAACCCACGAGAGACAAGAAAATTCGTATATCTCGTAAACTGAAAGTGACTTTATAGAAAATAAAAGAAAGACCGCGAGTGGAGAAATTGCGTATCTCGTAAACCGAAAGTGACTTTGGGAAAAAAAGCCCGCGAGGGAAGAAAAAGCGTGTATCTCGTAAACCAAAAACGAATTATAGGAAAAGGAAGACCGCAGGGGAAAAAATCATTGTATCTTGAAAACCTTGCAGCTGAAGAATAGGGAAAAATTACGCCAGTGGGAAAAAAAATTCAGGAAAAAATAATAGAACTAGCAAATTATAAACCTTCGGAAACAAAGTGTGCAATGGGTAAAAGCTGGATTTACAACGTTTCGAAGGAGAAGTTACAAGACATTCTACGCGAATTTGGGATAGAGCCGAATGGCGGGGTTGAAGAATTACGCAGACTAATGTCCGGATTTGTGTCATCGTCCGACTTGTCAGCCGAGGTCAGAGATCGATTGGATAAGTTAGAGGCGCAATGGAGCCGTAGTGTTTCTCCAGGAGCGAGGGCGTTGTCGCCGATGCGTCAGACACCTCCTCCGAAACAGGATACAGGCAAGGGAGGTCTAGGTGCCATGCCCAAGGCGCTACTGACAACGATGCCAAGTCAAAGACCCGTGTACAACTACCAAACAGCCGCAAGAGACCCAAGAACCACAGGAACTGAACGGGAATATGCGGACCAACGAAGAAGCGTCTCTAGTTATTCGGAGGTAATAGATAAAGTACGTAAGTGGGCTTGTAAGTATGATGGCGGGAAAGACCCTATTACCTTCATAGAAAGGGTCGAAGAACTCACAGAGGCATACGAACTACCCAAGGATTTATTACCCCGAACCATGCCTGAGCTGTTAAAGGACAAAGCCCTCTGTTAGTTCAGAAATAATAATAAAGGTTGGCTCACGTGGGAATCCTTCAAAGTGGATTTAATGAAATTCTTTTTATCGTCAAGATATTTCGAAGAACTGGAAGACAATATTAGGAAAAGAACCCAAGCCACAAAAGAGAAGTTCAAGGATTATGTGTTAGCCATGCATAGTTGATGCGTCATGTCGGCTATACGGAAGAACACCAGCTACAGAGAATCTACCGGAATTGGAATCGAGACTATCTGCTTTACATAAGACGGACAGACTTCTCGTCACTAGAAGAATTAGTATCCATGGCAGAAGATTTCGAGGGTATACGCCAGGACACAGAGCCCTCACGTACGCCCCGGGAACCGTGGCGATCAAAACCGGAACACCATCGAATGATGTCAGCCGCACCATCGGGGAACCGAATAGACCCGCGGACCGTCTGTCGGAGATGCGGTGAAAACGGCCATTTCCAGAGAGAATGCCATAACCCCCGAAAACTGTTCTGCTGGGAGTGTGGAAAACAACTATCGACACGGGAGCCTCGAGAAGTTTCATCAGCGAATTACTAGCCAGAGAGATTGCCGCCGAAGGACGACAAGTAGACGTAGATGTCGACGTTAAGATGGCAGATGGTACGCCGCGTACAATTGACCAAGCAATGGAGGTGGTTATCCGGCTAGGAGCGGCGGAATATGAAATGCCGTTGCTCATACTCAAGGATGCCATCGATCACGTAATTCTGGGGATAGACTTCCTCACGAATATAGGAGCATCGATCAGCTGTGGAGGTGAAACCATAACTTTAGGTGCTCCGGTGACAACAGCTCCAAATGGTGGACAAGCCGGCGGTTCTACACTTCGGACAATGAGGATAGAGACGAAAACAGCTTCGCACGGAGGCACAACGCAAGAGAGGGCCACCACAACCAACGACCAAACAGCAGAAGGCACGCAAGGAAGTGAAGATGATAAGACGAAAGAAAGACAAGTTATAAATACATTCCTGGAAGCAGAACTACCGAAGTTCGAGGCTTTGAAGTGCCCTTCTAACATCACCACCCATCAGATCGTGATGAAGGATGACCGACCCATCAAGCAGAGATATTACCCGAAAAACCCAGCCATGCAAGCGATTATAAACAAGGAAATAGATGAAATGTTAGAAAAGGACTGTATTGAACCCTCGCATAGCCCGTACAGTGCCCCTATCGTCTTGGTGAAGAAGAAAAAGGGAAAGTGGCGCCTATGTATTGATTACCGGCAGTTGAATGCACGATCAGTTCCAGATGCATACCCACTTCCTAGGATACAACATATCTTGGACCGGTTACGCGACGATCAGTACATCAGTAGCCTGGATCTGAAGAATGGTTACTGGCAGATACCCATGAACCCGGGCAACAAGCAGTATACGGCTTTTACTGTTCCAGGGAGAGGACTCTTTCAGTGGCGTGTCATGCCGTTTGGTCTGCATTCGGCTCCAGCAACTTTCCAAAGAGCATTGGACCAGGTGATCGGGCCAGAAATGGAACCACACGCATTCGCGTATCTTGACGACATAATTGTGACTGTGAAAACTCTAGAGGAACACAAAAAGAATTTACAAGAAGTATTTCAACGTCTGCGAGCAGCTAACCTAAAAATAAACAGCGAAAAATGTGAGTTTTTCAAAGAAGACTTGAAATATCTAGGTCACGTGGTAAGCCGTCAGGGAATCCATACCGATCCCGATAAGGTAGCGGCTATCAAGGAATTAGAGCCACCAACAAGCGTAAGAGGTGTTCGCCGCTTTCTGGGAGTGGCATCATGGTATCGCCGGTTCGTACCGGACTTCGCTGATATAGTCATGCCACTCACAAGCCTCTTGAAGAAGGGTAAACGATGGAAATGGACTGAGGAACAACAACAAGCCTTCGAGACGATGAAGAAGAAGCTCACGGAGGCACCGGTATTGGCATGTCCCGATTTTTCCAAGAAGTTCACACTGCAGACGGACGCCAGTAACTACGGTTTAGGAGCAGTGCTGACCCAAGAAAGTCAAGAAGGAGAGCGGGTGATCGCATATGCCAGTCGTCATTTAAACAAAGCCGAACAGAACTACTCTGCTACGGAAAAGGAGTGTCTGGCAATCGTATGGGGCATTAGGAAAATGCGGCCATATTTAGAAGGTTACCACTTTAGTATTATCACGGATCATCTCTCACTGAAGTGGCTAAACTCACTGGAAAACCCTTCAGGCCGGTTAGCCAGGTGGGCACTCGAACTACAGCAATACACTTTCGACGTAAAATACAGGCGAGGTAAGTGGAATGTAGTCGCGGATACACTCTCGAGGCAGCCATTCGAAAAACTAGGAAAGGTTACGACGATGGAGGGAAAAGGCAGCTGGATCGAAACGAGAATGACAGACATTAGAAAGAACCCAGAGAAATTTGCGGACTACGTAATCGAGAACGGGCAACTATACCGACATATCCCAGGTGACTCAAATGATGAAGATTGCGCAGCGTGGAAACTCTGCGTACCTAACAACCTCCGAAACCGAGTGATGAAAGAAAACCACGACGACCCGAGCGCCGGACACCCTGGAATTCGGAAGACAGTGACAAGGATCGCCAACAGATACTACTGGCCAGGTATGTTCAGAGACATCAGGAAGTTCATACGATGTTGCGAGTCATGTCAACGGTACAAACCAGTACAAGACAAGGTGGCAGGGAAGATGCTGACCCAGATACCCGAGGAGCCCTGGTCCATCGTCTGTGCTGACTTCATAGGGCCGTTACCACGGTCAAAACATGGTAATACAATGATACTAGTTTTCCTAGACAAATTCTCGAAATGGACCGAAATAGTACCACTACGGCAAGCAACTACGGATAGTTTGAAGAGAGCTTTTTGGGAAAGAATATTGGCGAGATATGGAGTTCCAAAGGTACTCGTCACAGACAACGGTGTGCAGTTCAACAGCCGACACTTCCAACGGTTCCTCCAGGATTTAGTTGGAATTCCAGGATTTAGTTGGAATTTAGATTTAGTTCGTTACTTACGAACGGACTGACATATAGTATACAATTAGCAATAAGATTGAAGAAAGTATAACACAGAAATGAGAAAATAAAAACTAGAAATAACATTAGACTGTAACTAGGTATAACGAAGGATTGTCCTAATGTATGTGGAGAAAAATAAAGACAAGAATAAAGAAAGACAAGACTAATGAAGAATAAATTGTGGGTTCTTTTATTAAAATGAACGCTGGACGGCCGTGAGCATATCCTGGCGAGAAGACATTCGTGACAAATGGCGCCCGAACAGGGACAAGAAAATTCGTGTATCTCGTAAACCGAAAGTGACTTTGGGAAAAAAAAAACCCCGCGAGGGAAGAAAAAGCGTATATCTCGTAAACCAAAAGTGACCTTGTAGAGAAAAAACCCACGAGAGACAAGAAAATTCGTATATCTCGTAAACTGAAAGTGACTTTATAGAAAATAAAAGAAAGACCGCGAGTGGAGAAAAATTGCGTATCTCGTAAACCAAAAGTGAACTTGTAGAGAAAAAACCCGCGAGAGACAAGAAAATTCGTATATCTCGTAAACTGAAAGTGACTTTATAGAAAATAAAAGAAAGACCGCGAGTGGAGAAATTGCGTATCTCGTAAACCGAAAGTGACTTTGGGAAAAAAACCCCGCGAGGGAAGAAAAAGCGTATGTCTCGTAAACCAAAAGTGACCTTGTAGAGAAAAAACCCACGAGAGACAAGAAAATTCGTATATCTCGTAAACTGAAAGTGACTTTATAGAAAATAAAAGAAAGACCGCGAGTGGAGAAAAATTGCGTATCTCGTGAACCAAAAGTGACCTTGTAGAGAAAAAAACCCACGAGAGACGAAAATTCGTATATCTCGTAAACTGAAAGTGACTTTATAGAAAATAAAAGAAATACCGCGAGTGGAGAAATTGCGTATCTCGTAAACCGAAAGTGACTTTGGGAAAAAAAACCCGCGAGGGAAGAAAAAGCGTGTATCTCGTAAACCAAAAACGAATTATAGGAAAAGGAAGACCGCAGGGGAAAAATCATTGTATCTTGAAAACCTTGCAGCTGAAGAATAGGGAAAAATTACGCCAGTGGGAAAAAAAAATTCAGGAAAAAATAATAGAACTAGCAAATTATAAACCTTCGGAAACAAAGTGTGCAATGGGTAAAAGCTGGATTTACAACGTTTCGAAGGAGAAGTTACAAGACATTCTACGCGAATTTGGGATAGAGCCGAATGGCGGGGTTGAAGAATTACGCAGGCTAATGTCCGGATTTGTGTCATCGTCCGACTTGTCAGCCGAGGTCAGAGATCGATTGGATAAGTTAGAGGCGCAATGGAGCCGTAGTGTTTCTCCAGGAGCGAAGGCGTTGTCGCCGATGCGTCAGACACCTCCTCCGAAACAGGATACAGGCAAGGGAGGTCTAGGTGCCATGCCCAAGGCGCTACTGACAACGATGCCAAGTCAAAGACCCGTGTACAACTACCAAACAGCCGCAAGAGACCCAAGAACCACAGGAACTGAACGGGAATATGCGGACCAACGAAGAAGCGTCTCTAGTTATTCGGAGGTAATAGATAAAGTACGTAAGTGGGCTTGTAAGTATGATGGCGGGAAAGACCCTATTACCTTCATAGAAAGGGTCGAAGAACTCACAGAGGCATACGAACTACCCAAGGATTTATTACCCCGAACCATGCCTGAGCTGTTAAAGGACAAAGCCCTCTGTTAGTTCAGAAATAATAATAAAGGTTGGCTCACGTGAGAATCCTTCAAAGTGGATTTAATGAAATTCTTTTTATCGTCGAGATATTTCGAAGAACTGGAAGACAATATTAGGAAAAGAACCCAAGCCACAAAAGAGAAGTTCAAGGATTATGTGTTAGCCATGCATAGTTGATGCGTCATGTCGGCTATACGGAAGAACACCAGCTACAGAGAATCTACCGGAATTGCCATCGAGACTATCTGCTTTACATAAGACGGACAGACTTTTCGTCACTAGAAGAATTAGTATCCATGGCAGAAGATTTCGAGGGTATATGCCAGGACACAGAGCCCTCACGTACGCCCCGGGAACCGTGGCGATCAAAACCGGAACACCATCGAATGATGTCAGCCGCACCATCGGGGAACCGAATAGACCCGCGGACCGTCTGTCGGAGATGCGGTGAAAACGGCCATTTCCAGAGAGAATACCATAACCCCCGAAAACTGTTCTGCTGGGAGTGTGGAAAACAAGGGCTACGAACGATTGATTGTTGCAGGAAAGCTCCGGAAAACGGGCAGGGCATCCAACAGAGACGAGGACTGCTGGATCCAGGGAACCAAAACTCTCCTCGTACCCCACCAAGTGCTTAAACTTCAGTCAGGACAGAATCTTCGCAAAAGTGGCATTAGGAAGGGAACTTGTCACCGGCACTATCGACACGGGAGCCTCGAGAAGTTTCATCAGCGAATTACTAGCCAGAGAGATTGCCGCCGAAGGACGACAAGTAGACGTAGATGTCGACGTTAAGATGGCAGATGGTACGCCGCGTACAATTGACCAAGCAATGGAGGTGGTTATCCGGCTAGGAGCGGCGGAATATGAAATGCCATTGCTCATACTCAAGGATGCCATCGATCACGTAATTCTGGGGATAGACTTCCTCACGAATATAGGAGCATCGATCAGCTGTGGAGGTGAAACCATAACTTTAGGTGCTCCGGTGACAACAGCTCCAAATGGTGGACAAGCCGGCGGTTCTACACTTCGGACAATGAGGATAGAGACGAAAACAGCTTCGCACGGAGGCACAACGCAAGAGAGCGCCACCACAACCAACGACCAAAGAGCAGAAGGCACGCAAGGAAGTGAAGATGATAAGACGAAAGAAAGACAAGTTATAAATACATTCCTGGAAGCAGAACTACCGAAGTTCGAGGCTTTGAAGGGCCCTTCTAACATCACCACCCATCAGATCGTGATTAAGGATGACCGACCCATCAAGCAGAGATATTACCCGAAAAACCCAGCCATGCAAGCGATTATAAACAAGGAAATAGATGAAATGTTAGAAAAGGACTGTATTGAACCCTCGCATAGCCCGTACAGTGCCCCTATCGTCTTGGTGAAGAAGAAAAAGGGAAAGTGGCGCCTATGTATTGATTACCGGCAGTTGAATGCACGATCAGTTCCAGATGCATACCCACTTCCTAGGATACAACATATCTTGGACCGGTTACGCGACGATCAGTACATCAGTAGCCTGGATCTGAAGAATGGTTACTGGCAGATACCCATGAACCCGGGCAGCAAGCAGTATACGGCTTTTACTGTTCCAGGGAGAGGACTCTTTCAGTGGCGTGTCATGCCGTTTGGTCTGCATTCGGCTCCAGCAACTTTCCAAAGAGCATTGGACCAGGTGATCGGGCCAGAAATGGAACCACACGCATTCGCGTATCTTGACGACATAATTGTGACTGTGAAAACTCTAGAGGAACACAAAAAGAATTTACAAGAAGTATTTCAACGTCTGCGAGCAGCTAACCTAAAAATAAACAGCGAAAAATGTGAGTTTTTCAAAGAAGACTTGAAATATCTAGGTCACGTGGTAAGCCGTCAGGGAATCCATACCGATCCCGATAAGGTAGCGGCTATCAAGGAATTAGAGCCACCAACAAGCGTAAGAGGTGTTCGCCGCTTTCTGGGAGTGGCATCATGGTATCGCCGGTTCGTACCGGACTTCGCTGATATAGTCATGCCACTCACAAGCCTCTTGAAGAAGGGTAAACGATGGAAATGGACTGAGGAACAACAACAAGCCTTCGAGACGATGAAGAAGAAGCTCACGGAGGCACCGGTATTGGCATGTCCCGATTTTTCCAAGAAGTTCACACTGCAGACGGACGCCAGTAACTACGGTTTAGGAGCAGTGCTGACCCAAGAAAGTCAAGAAGGAGAGCGGGTGATCGCATATGCCAGTCGTCATTTAAACAAAGCCGAACAGAACTACTCTGCTACGGAAAAGGAGTGTCTGGCAATCGTATGGGGCATTAGGAAAATGCGGCCATATTTAGAAGGTTACCACTTTAGTATTATCACGGATCATCTCTCACTGAAGTGGCTAAACTCACTGGAAAACCCTTCAGGCCGGTTAGCCAGGTGGGCACTCGAACTACAGCAATACACTTTCGACGTAAAATACAGGCGAGGTAAGTGGAATGTAGTCGCGGATACACTCTCGAGGCAGCCATTCGAAAAACTAGGAAAGGTTACGACGATGGAGGGAAAAGGCAGCTGGATCGAAACGAGAATGACAGACATTAGAAAGAACCCAGAGAAATTTGCGGACTACGTAATCGAGAACGGGCAACTATACCGACATATCCCAGGTGACTCAAATGATGAAGATTGCGCAGCGTGGAAACTCTGCGTACCTAACAACCTCCGAAACCGAGTGATGAAAGAAAACCACGACGACCCGAGCGCCGGACACCCTGGAATTCGGAAGACAGTGACAAGGATCGCCAACAGATACTACTGGCCAGGTATGTTCAGAGACATCAGGAAGTTCGTGCGATGTTGCGAGTCATGTCAACGGTACAAACCAGTACAAGACAAGGTGGCAGGGAAGATGCTGACCCAGATACCCGAGGAGCCCTGGTCCATCGTCTGTGCTGACTTCATAGGGCCGTTACCACGGTCAAAACATGGTAATACAATGATACTAGTTTTCCTAGACAAATTCTCGAAATGGACCGAAATAGTACCACTACGGCAAGCAACTACGGATAGTTTGAAGAGAGCTTTTTGGGAAAGAATATTGGCGAGATATGGAGTTCCAAAGGTACTCGTCACAGACAACGGTGTGCAGTTCAACAGCCGACACTTCCAACGGTTCCTCCAGGATTTAGTTGGAATTCCAGGATTTAGTTGGAATTTAGATTTAGTTCGTTACTTACGAACGGACTGACATATAGTATACAATTAGCAATAAGATTGAAGAAAGTATAACACAGAAATGAGAAAATAAAAACTAGAAATAACATTAGACTGTAACTAGGTATAACGAAGGATTGTCCTAATGTATGTGGAGAAAAATAAAGACAAGAATAAAGAAAGACAAGACTAATGAAGAATAAATTGTGGGTTCTTTTATTAAAATGAACGCTGGACGGCCGTGAGCATATCCTGGCGAGAAGACATTCGTGACAAATGGCGCCCGAACAGGGACAAGAAAATTCGTGTATCTCGTAAACCGAAAGTGACTTTGGGAAAAAAAAACCCCGCGAGGGAAGAAAAAGCGTATATCTCGTAAACCAAAAGTGACCTTGTAGAGAAAAAACCCACGAGAGACAAGAAAATTCGTATATCTCGTAAACTGAAAGTGACTTTATAGAAAATAAAAGAAAGACCGCGAGTGGAGAAAAATTGCGTATCTCGCAAACCAAAAGTGAACTTGTAGAGAAAAAACCCGCGAGAGACAAGAAAATTCGTATATCTCGTAAACTGAAAGTGACTTTATAGAAAATAAAAGAAAGACCGCGAGTGGAGAAATTGCGTATCTCGTAAACCGAAAGTGACTTTGGGAAAAAAACCCCGCGAGGGAAGAAAAAGCGTATGTCTCGTAAACCAAAAGTGACCTTGTAGAGAAAAAACCCACGAGAGACAAGAAAATTCGTATATCTCGTAAACTGAAAGTGACTTTATAGAAAATAAAAGAAAGACCGCGAGTGGAGAAAAATTGCGTATCTCGTGAACCAAAAGTGACCTTGTAGAGAAAAAAACCCACGAGAGACAAGAAAATTCGTATATCTCGTAAACTGAAAGTGACTTTATAGAAAATAAAAGAAATACCGCGAGTGGAGAAATTGCGTATCTCGTAAACCGAAAGTGACTTTGGGAAAAAAAACCCGCGAGGGAAGAAAAAGCGTGTATCTCGTAAACCAAAAACGAATTATAGGAAAAGGAAGACCGCAGGGGAAAAAATCATTGTATCTTGAAAACCTTGCAGCTGAAGAATAGGGAAAAATTACGCCAGTGGGAAAAAAAAATTCAGGAAAATATAATAGAACTAGCAAATTATAAACCTTCGGAAACAAAGTGTGCAATGGGTAAAAGCTGGATTTACAACGTTTCGAAGGAGAAGTTACAAGACATTCTACGCGAATTTGGGATAGAGCCGAATGGCGGGGTTGAAGAATTACGCAGGCTAATGTCCGGATTTGTGTCATCGTCCGACTTGTCAGCCGAGGTCAGAGATCGATTGGATAAGTTAGAGGCGCAATGGAGCCGTAGTGTTTCTCCAGGAGCGAGGGCGTTGTCGCCGATGCGTCAGACACCTCCTCCGGCACAGGATACAGGCAAGGGAGGTCTAGGTGCCATGCCCAAGGCGCTACTGACAACGATGCCAAGTCAAAGACCCGTGTACAACTACCAAACAGCCGCAAGAGACCCAAGAACCACAGGAACTGAACGGGAATATGCGGACCAACGAAGAAGCGTCTCTAGTTATTCGGAGGTAATAGATAAAGTTCGTAAGTGGGCTTGTAAGTATGATGGCGGGAAAGACCCTATTACCTTCATAGAAAGGGTCGAAGAACTCACAGAGGCATACGAACTACCCAAGGATTTATTACCCCGAACCATGCCTGAGCTGTTAAAGGACAAAGCCCTCTGTTAGTTCAGAAATAATAATAAAGGTTGGCTCACGTGGGAATCCTTCAAAGTGGATTTAATGAAATTCTTTTTATCGTCGAGATATTTCGAAGAACTGGAAGACAATATTAGGAAAAGAACCCAAGCCACAAAAGAGAAGTTCAAGGATTATGTGTTAGCCATGCATAGTTGATGCGTCATGTCGGCTATACGGAAGAACACCAGCTACAGAGAATCTACCGGAATTGCCATCGAGACTATCTGCTTTACATAAGACGGACAGACTTTTCGTCACTAGAAGAATTAGTATCCATGGCAGAAGATTTCGAGGGTATATGCCAGGACACAGAGCTCTCACGTACGCCCCGGGAACCGTGGCGATCAAAACCGGAACACCATCGAATGATGTCAGCCGCACCATCGGGGAACCGAATAGACCCGCGGACCGTCTGTCGGAGATGCGGTGAAAACGGCCATTTCCAGAGAGAATACCATAACCCCCGAAAACTGTTCTGCTGGGAGTGTGGAAAACAAGGGCTACGAACGATTGATTGTTGCAGGAAAGCTCCGGAAAACGGGCAGGGCATCCAACAGAGACGAGGACTGCTGGATCCAGGGAACCAAAACTCTCCTCGTACCCCACCAAGTGCTTAAACTTCAGTCAGGACAGAATCTTCGCAAAAGTGGCATTAGGAAGGGAACTTGTCACCGGCACTATCGACACGGGAGCCTCGAGAAGTTTCATCAGCGAATTACTAGCCAGAGAGATTGCCGCCGAAGGACGACAAGTAGACGTAGATGTCGACGTTAAGATGGCAGATGGTACGCCGCGTACAATTGACCAAGCAATGGAGGTGGTTATCCGGCTAGGAGCGGCGGAATATGAAATGCCATTGCTCATACTCAAGGATGCCATCGATCACGTAATTCTGGGGATAGACTTCCTCACGAATATAGGAGCATCGATCAGCTGTGGAGGTGAAACCATAACTTTAGGTGCTCCGGTGACAACAGCTCCAAATGGTGGACAAGCCGGCGGTTCTACACTTCGGACAATGAGGATAGAGACGAAAACAGCTTCGCACGGAGGCACAACGCAAGAGAGCGCCACCACAACCAACGACCAAACAGCAGAAGGCACGCAAGGAAGTGAAGATGATAAGACGAAAGAAAGACAAGTTATAAATACATTCCTGGAAGCAGAACTACCGAAGTTCGAGGCTTTGAAGGGCCCTTCTAACATCACCACCCATCAGATCGTGATGAAGGATGACCGACCCATCAAGCAGAGATATTACCCGAAAAACCCAGCCATGCAAGCGATTATAAACAAGGAAATAGATGAAATGTTAGAAAAGGACTGTATTGAACCCTCGCATAGCCCGTACAGTGCCCCTATCGTCTTGGTGAAGAAGAAAAAGGGAAAGTGGCGCCTATGTATTGATTACCGGCAGTTGAATGCACGATCAGTTCCAGATGCATACCCACTTCCTAGGATACAACATATCTTGGACCGGTTACGCGACGATCAGTACATCAGTAGCCTGGATCTGAAGAATGGTTACTGGCAGATACCCATGAACCCGGGCAGCAAGCAGTATACGGCTTTTACTGTTCCAGGGAGAGGACTCTTTCAGTGGCGTGTCATGCCGTTTGGTCTGCATTCGGCTCCAGCAACTTTCCAAAGAGCATTGGACCAGGTGATCGGGCCAGAAATGGAACCACACGCATTCGCGTATCTTGACGACATAATTGTGACTGTGAAAACTCTAGAGGAACACAAAAAGAATTTACAAGAAGTATTTCAACGTCTGCGAGCAGCTAACCTAAAAATAAACAGCGAAAAATGTGAGTTTTTCAAAGAAGACTTGAAATATCTAGGTCACGTGGTAAGCCGTCAGGGAATCCATACCGATCCCGATAAGGTAGCGGCTATCAAGGAATTAGAGCCACCAACAAGCGTAAGAGGTGTTCGCCGCTTTCTGGGAGTGGCATCATGGTATCGCCGGTTCGTACCGGACTTCGCTGATATAGTCATGCCACTCACAAGCCTCTTGAAGAAGGGTAAACGATGGAAATGGACTGAGGAACAACAACAAGCCTTCGAGACGATGAAGAAGAAGCTCACGGAGGCACCGGTATTGGCATGTCCCGATTTTTCCAAGAAGTTCACACTGCAGACGGACGCCAGTAACTACGGTTTAGGAGCAGTGCTGACCCAAGAAAGTCAAGAAGGAGAGCGGGTGATCGCATATGCCAGTCGTCATTTAAACAAAGCCGAACAGAACTACTCTGCTACGGAAAAGGAGTGTCTGGCAATCGTATGGGGCATTAGGAAAATGCGGCCATATTTAGAAGGTTACCACTTTAGTATTATCACGGATCATCTCTCACTGAAGTGGCTAAACTCACTGGAAAACCCTTCAGGCCGGTTAGCCAGGTGGGCACTCGAACTACAGCAATACACTTTCGACGTAAAATACAGGCGAGGTAAGTGGAATGTAGTCGCGGATACACTCTCGAGGCAGCCATTCGAAAAACTAGGAAAGGTTACGACGATGGAGGGAAAAGGCAGCTGGATCGAAACGAGAATGACAGACATTAGAAAGAACCCAGAGAAATTTGCGGACTACGTAATCGAGAACGGGCAACTATACCGACATATCCCAGGTGACTCAAATGATGAAGATTGCGCAGCGTGGAAACTCTGCGTACCTAACAACCTCCGAAACCGAGTGATGAAAGAAAACCACGACGACCCGAGCGCCGGACACCCTGGAATTCGGAAGACAGTGACAAGGATCGCCAACAGATACTACTGGCCAGGTATGTTCAGAGACATCAGGAAGTTCGTGCGATGTTGCGAGTCATGTCAACGGTACAAACCAGTACAAGACAAGGTGGCAGGGAAGATGCTGACCCAGATACCCGAGGAGCCCTGGTCCATCGTCTGTGCTGACTTCATAGGGCCGTTACCACGGTCAAAACATGGTAATACAATGATACTAGTTTTCCTAGACAAATTCTCGAAATGGACCGAAATAGTACCACTACGGCAAGCAACTACGGATAGTTTGAAGAGAGCTTTTTGGGAAAGATTATTGGCGAGATATGGAGTTCCAAAGGTACTCGTCACAGACAACGGTGTGCAGTTCAACAGCCGACACTTCCAACGGTTCCTCCAGGATTTAGTTGGAATTCCAGGATTTAGTTGGAATTTAGATTTAGTTCGTTACTTACGAACGGACTGACATATAGTATACAATTAGCAATAAGATTGAAGAAAGTATAACACAGAAATGAGAAAATAAAAACTAGAAATAACATTAGACTGTAACTAGGTATAACGAAGGATTGTCCTAATGTATGTGGAGAAAAATAAAGACAAGAATAAAGAAAGACAAGACTAATGAAGAATAAATTGTGGGTTCTTTTATTAAAATGAACGCTGGACGGCCGTGAGCATATCCTGGCGAGAAGACATTCGTGACAAATGGCGCCCGAACAGGGACAAGAAAATTCGTGTATCTCGTAAACCGAAAGTGACTTTGGGAAAAAAAAACCCCGCGAGGGAAGAAAAAGCGTATATCTCGTAAACCAAAAGTGACCTTGTAGAGAAAAAACCCACGAGAGACAAGAAAATTCGTATATCTCGTAAACTGAAAGTGACTTTATAGAAAATAAAAGAAAGACCGCGAGTGGAGAAAAATTGCGTATCTCGCAAACCAAAAGTGAACTTGTAGAGAAAAAACCCGCGAGAGACAAGAAAATTCGTATATCTCGTAAACTGAAAGTGACTTTATAGAAAATAAAAGAAAGACCGCGAGTGGAGAAATTGCGTATCTCGTAAACCGAAAGTGACTTTGGGAAAAAAACCCCGCGAGGGAAGAAAAAGCGTATGTCTCGTAAACCAAAAGTGACCTTGTAGAGAAAAAACCCACGAGAGACAAGAAAATTCGTATATCTCGTAAACTGAAAGTGACTTTATAGAAAATAAAAGAAAGACCGCGAGTGGAGAAAAATTGCGTATCTCGTGAACCAAAAGTGACCTTGTAGAGAAAAAAACCCACGAGAGACAAGAAAATTCGTATATCTCGTAAACTGAAAGTGACTTTATAGAAAATAAAAGAAATACCGCGAGTGGAGAAATTGCGTATCTCGTAAACCGAAAGTGACTTTGGGAAAAAAAACCCGCGAGGGAAGAAAAAGCGTGTATCTCGTAAACCAAAAACGAATTATAGGAAAAGGAAGACCGCAGGGGAAAAAATCATTGTATCTTGAAAACCTTGCAGCTGAAGAATAGGGAAAAATTACGCCAGTGGGAAAAAAAAATTCAGGAAAAAATAATAGAACTAGCAAATTATAAACCTTCGGAAACAAAGTGTGCAATGGGTAAAAGCTGGATTTACAACGTTTCGAAGGAGAAGTTACAAGACATTCTACGCGAATTTGGGATAGAGCCGAATGGCGGGGTTGAAGAATTACGCAGGCTAATGTCCGGATTTGTGTCATCGTCCGACTTGTCAGCCGAGGTCAGAGATCGATTGGATAAGTTAGAGGCGCAATGGAGCCGTAGTGTTTCTCCAGGAGCGAGGGCGTTGTCGCCGATGCGTCAGACACCTCCTCCGGCACAGGATACAGGCAAGGGAGGTCTAGGTGCCATGCCCAAGGCGCTACTGACAACGATGCCAAGTCAAAGACCCGTGTACAACTACCAAACAGCCGCAAGAGACCCAAGAACCACAGGAACTGAACGGGAATATGCGGACCAACGAAGAAGCGTCTCTAGTTATTCGGAGGTAATAGATAAAGTTCGTAAGTGGGCTTGTAAGTATGATGGCGGGAAAGACCCTATTACCTTCATAGAAAGGGTCGAAGAACTCACAGAGGCATACGAACTACCCAAGGATTTATTACCCCGAACCATGCCTGAGCTGTTAAAGGACAAAGCCCTCTGTTAGTTCAGAAATAATAATAAAGGTTGGCTCACGTGGGAATCCTTCAAAGTGGATTTAATGAAATTCTTTTTATCGTCGAGATATTTCGAAGAACTGGAAGACAATATTAGGAAAAGAACCCAAGCCACAAAAGAGAAGTTCAAGGATTATGTGTTAGCCATGCATAGTTGATGCGTCATGTCGGCTATACGGAAGAACACCAGCTACAGAGAATCTACCGGAATTGCCATCGAGACTATCTGCTTTACATAAGACGGACAGACTTTTCGTCACTAGAAGAATTAGTATCCATGGCAGAAGATTTCGAGGGTATATGCCAGGACACAGAGCTCTCACGTACGCCCCGGGAACCGTGGCGATCAAAACCGGAACACCATCGAATGATGTCAGCCGCACCATCGGGGAACCGAATAGACCCGCGGACCGTCTGTCGGAGATGCGGTGAAAACGGCCATTTCCAGAGAGAATACCATAACCCCCGAAAACTGTTCTGCTGGGAGTGTGGAAAACAAGGGCTACGAACGATTGATTGTTGCAGGAAAGCTCCGGAAAACGGGCAGGGCATCCAACAGAGACGAGGACTGCTGGATCCAGGGAACCAAAACTCTCCTCGTACCCCACCAAGTGCTTAAACTTCAGTCAGGACAGAATCTTCGCAAAAGTGGCATTAGGAAGGGAACTTGTCACCGGCACTATCGACACGGGAGCCTCGAGAAGTTTCATCAGCGAATTACTAGCCAGAGAGATTGCCGCCGAAGGACGACAAGTAGACGTAGATGTCGACGTTAAGATGGCAGATGGTACGCCGCGTACAATTGACCAAGCAATGGAGGTGGTTATCCGGCTAGGAGCGGCGGAATATGAAATGCCATTGCTCATACTCAAGGATGCCATCGATCACGTAATTCTGGGGATAGACTTCCTCACGAATATAGGAGCATCGATCAGCTGTGGAGGTGAAACCATAACTTTAGGTGCTCCGGTGACAACAGCTCCAAATGGTGGACAAGCCGGCGGTTCTACACTTCGGACAATGAGGATAGAGACGAAAACAGCTTCGCACGGAGGCACAACGCAAGAGAGCGCCACCACAACCAACGACCAAACAGCAGAAGGCACGCAAGGAAGTGAAGATGATAAGACGAAAGAAAGACAAGTTATAAATACATTCCTGGAAGCAGAACTACCGAAGTTCGAGGCTTTGAAGGGCCCTTCTAACATCACCACCCATCAGATCGTGATGAAGGATGACCGACCCATCAAGCAGAGATATTACCCGAAAAACCCAGCCATGCAAGCGATTATAAACAAGGAAATAGATGAAATGTTAGAAAAGGACTGTATTGAACCCTCGCATAGCCCGTACAGTGCCCCTATCGTCTTGGTGAAGAAGAAAAAGGGAAAGTGGCGCCTATGTATTGATTACCGGCAGTTGAATGCACGATCAGTTCCAGATGCATACCCACTTCCTAGGATACAACATATCTTGGACCGGTTACGCGACGATCAGTACATCAGTAGCCTGGATCTGAAGAATGGTTACTGGCAGATACCCATGAACCCGGGCAGCAAGCAGTATACGGCTTTTACTGTTCCAGGGAGAGGACTCTTTCAGTGGCGTGTCATGCCGTTTGGTCTGCATTCGGCTCCAGCAACTTTCCAAAGAGCATTGGACCAGGTGATCGGGCCAGAAATGGAACCACACGCATTCGCGTATCTTGACGACATAATTGTGACTGTGAAAACTCTAGAGGAACACAAAAAGAATTTACAAGAAGTATTTCAACGTCTGCGAGCAGCTAACCTAAAAATAAACAGCGAAAAATGTGAGTTTTTCAAAGAAGACTTGAAATATCTAGGTCACGTGGTAAGCCGTCAGGGAATCCATACCGATCCCGATAAGGTAGCGGCTATCAAGGAATTAGAGCCACCAACAAGCGTAAGAGGTGTTCGCCGCTTTCTGGGAGTGGCATCATGGTATCGCCGGTTCGTACCGGACTTCGCTGATATAGTCATGCCACTCACAAGCCTCTTGAAGAAGGGTAAACGATGGAAATGGACTGAGGAACAACAACAAGCCTTCGAGACGATGAAGAAGAAGCTCACGGAGGCACCGGTATTGGCATGTCCCGATTTTTCCAAGAAGTTCACACTGCAGACGGACGCCAGTAACTACGGTTTAGGAGCAGTGCTGACCCAAGAAAGTCAAGAAGGAGAGCGGGTGATCGCATATGCCAGTCGTCATTTAAACAAAGCCGAACAGAACTACTCTGCTACGGAAAAGGAGTGTCTGGCAATCGTATGGGGCATTAGGAAAATGCGGCCATATTTAGAAGGTTACCACTTTAGTATTATCACGGATCATCTCTCACTGAAGTGGCTAAACTCACTGGAAAACCCTTCAGGCCGGTTAGCCAGGTGGGCACTCGAACTACAGCAATACACTTTCGACGTAAAATACAGGCGAGGTAAGTGGAATGTAGTCGCGGATACACTCTCGAGGCAGCCATTCGAAAAACTAGGAAAGGTTACGACGATGGAGGGAAAAGGCAGCTGGATCGAAACGAGAATGACAGACATTAGAAAGAACCCAGAGAAATTTGCGGACTACGTAATCGAGAACGGGCAACTATACCGACATATCCCAGGTGACTCAAATGATGAAGATTGCGCAGCGTGGAAACTCTGCGTACCTAACAACCTCCGAAACCGAGTGATGAAAGAAAACCACGACGACCCGAGCGCCGGACACCCTGGAATTCGGAAGACAGTGACAAGGATCGCCAACAGATACTACTGGCCAGGTATGTTCAGAGACATCAGGAAGTTCGTGCGATGTTGCGAGTCATGTCAACGGTACAAACCAGTACAAGACAAGGTGGCAGGGAAGATGCTGACCCAGATACCCGAGGAGCCCTGGTCCATCGTCTGTGCTGACTTCATAGGGCCGTTACCACGGTCAAAACATGGTAATACAATGATACTAGTTTTCCTAGACAAATTCTCGAAATGGACCGAAATAGTACCACTACGGCAAGCAACTACGGATAGTTTGAAGAGAGCTTTTTGGGAAAGAATATTGGCGAGATATGGAGTTCCAAAGGTACTCGTCACAGACAACGGTGTGCAGTTCAACAGCCGACACTTCCAACGGTTCCTCCAGGATTTAGTTGGAATTCCAGGATTTAGTTGGAATTTAGATTTAGTTCGTTACTTACGAACGGACTGACATATAGTATACAATTAGCAATAAGATTGAAGAAAGTATAACACAGAAATGAGAAAATAAAAACTAGAAATAACATTAGACTGTAACTAGGTATAACGAAGGATTGTCCTAATGTATGTGGAGAAAAATAAAGACAAGAATAAAGAAAGACAAGACTAATGAAGAATAAATTGTGGGTTCTTTTATTAAAATGAACGCTGGACGGCCGTGAGCATATCCTGGCGAGAAGACATTCGTGACAAATGGCGCCCGAACAGGGACAAGAAAATTCGTGTATCTCGTAAACCGAAAGTGACTTTGGGAAAAAAAAACCCCGCGAGGGAAGAAAAAGCGTATATCTCGTAAACCAAAAGTGACCTTGTAGAGAAAAAACCCACGAGAGACAAGAAAATTCGTATATCTCGTAAACTGAAAGTGACTTTATAGAAAATAAAAGAAAGACCGCGAGTGGAGAAAAATTGCGTATCTCGCAAACCAAAAGTGAACTTGTAGAGAAAAAACCCGCGAGAGACAAGAAAATTCGTATATCTCGTAAACTGAAAGTGACTTTATAGAAAATAAAAGAAAGACCGCGAGTGGAGAAATTGCGTATCTCGTAAACCGAAAGTGACTTTGGGAAAAAAACCCCGCGAGGGAAGAAAAAGCGTATGTCTCGTAAACCAAAAGTGACCTTGTAGAGAAAAAACCCACGAGAGACAAGAAAATTCGTAAATCTCGTAAACTGAAAGTGACTTTATAGAAAATAAAAGAAAGACCGCGAGTGGAGAAAAATTGCGTATCTCGTGAACCAAAAGTGACCTTGTAGAGAAAAAAACCCACGAGAGACAAGAAAATTCGTATATCTCGTAAACTGAAAGTGACTTTATAGAAAATAAAAGAAATACCGCGAGTGGAGAAATTGCGTATCTCGTAAACCGAAAGTGACTTTGGGAAAAAAAACCCGCGATGGAAGAAAAAGCGTGTATCTCGTAAACCAAAAACGAATTATAGGAAAAGGAAGACCGCAGGGGAAAAAATCATTGTATCTTGAAAACCTTGCAGCTGAAGAATAGGGAAAAATTACGCCAGTGGGAAAAAAAAATTCAGGAAAAAATAATAGAACTAGCAAATTATAAACCTTCGGAAACAAAGTGTGCAATGGGTAAAAGCTGGATTTACAACGTTTCGAAGGAGAAGTTACAAGACATTCTACGCGAATTTGGGATAGAGCCGAATGGCGGGGTTGAAGAATTACGCAGGCTAATGTCCGGATTTGTGTCATCGTCCGACTTGTCAGCCGAGGTCAGAGATCGATTGGATAAGTTAGAGGCGCAATGGAGCCGTAGTGTTTCTCCAGGAGCGAGGGCGTTGTCGCCGATGCGTCAGACACCTCCTCCGGCACAGGATACAGGCAAGGGAGGTCTAGGTGCCATGCCCAAGGCGCTACTGACAACGATGCCAAGTCAAAGACCCGTGTACAACTACCAAACAGCCGCAAGAGACCCAAGAACCACAGGAACTGAACGGGAATATGCGGACCAACGAAGAAGCGTCTCTAGTTATTCGGAGGTAATAGATAAAGTACGTAAGTGGGCTTGTAAGTATGATGGCGGGAAAGACCCTATTACCTTCATAGAAAGGGTCGAAGAACTCACAGAGGCATACGAACTACCCAAGGATTTATTACCCCGAACCATGCCTGAGCTGTTAAAGGACAAAGCCCTCTGTTAGTTCAGAAATAATAATAAAGGTTGGCTCACGTGGGAATCCTTCAAAGTGGATTTAATGAAATTCTTTTTATCGTCGAGATATTTCGAAGAACTGGAAGACAATATTAGGAAAAGAACCCAAGCCACAAAAGAGAAGTTCAAGGATTATGTGTTAGCCATGCATAGTTGATGCGTCATGTCGGCTATACGGAAGAACACCAGCTACAGAGAATCTACCGGAATTGCCATCGAGACTATCTGCTTTACATAAGACGGACAGACTTTTCGTCACTAGAAGAATTAGTATCCATGGCAGAAGATTTCGAGGGTATATGCCAGGACACAGAGCTCTCACGTACGCCCCGGGAACCGTGGCGATCAAAACCGGAACACCATCGAATGATGTCAGCCGCACCATCGGGGAACCGAATAGACCCGCGGACCGTCTGTCGGAGATGCGGTGAAAACGGCCATTTCCAGAGAGAATACCATAACCCCCGAAAACTGTTCTGCTGGGAGTGTGGAAAACAAGGGCTACGAACGATTGATTGTTGCAGGAAAGCTCCGGAAAACGGGCAGGGCATCCAACAGAGACGAGGACTGCTGGAGCCAGGGAACCAAAACTCTCCTCGTACCCCACCAAGTGCTTAAACTTCAGTCAGGACAGAATCTTCGCAAAAGTGGCATTAGGAAGGGAACTTGTCACCGGCACTATCGACACGGGAGCCTCGAGAAGTTTCATCAGCGAATTACTAGCCAGAGAGATTGCCGCCGAAGGACGACAAGTAGACGTAGATGTCGACGTTAAGATGGCAGATGGTACGCCGCGTACAATTGACCAAGCAATGGAGGTGGTTATCCGGCTAGGAGCGGCGGAATATGAAATGCCATTGCTCATACTCAAGGATGCCATCGATCACGTAATTCTGGGGATAGACTTCCTCACGAATATAGGAGCATCGATCAGCTGTGGAGGTGAAACCATAACTTTAGGTGCTCCGGTGACAACAGCTCCAAATGGTGGACAAGCCGGCGGTTCTACACTTCGGACAATGAGGATAGAGACGAAAACAGCTTCGCACGGAGGCACAACGCAAGAGAGCGCCACCACAACCAACGACCAAACAGCAGAAGGCACGCAAGGAAGTGAAGATGATAAGACGAAAGAAAGACAAGTTATAAATACATTCCTGGAAGCAGAACTACCGAAGTTCGAGGCTTTGAAGGGCCCTTCTAACATCACCACCCATCAGATCGTGATGAAGGATGACCGACCCATCAAGCAGAGATATTACCCGAAAAACCCAGCCATGCAAGCGATTATAAACAAGGAAATAGATGAAATGTTAGAAAAGGACTGTATTGAACCCTCGCATAGCCCGTACAGTGCCCCTATCGTCTTGGTGAAGAAGAAAAAGGGAAAGTGGCGCCTATGTATTGATTACCGGCAGTTGAATGCACGATCAGTTCCAGATGCATACCCACTTCCTAGGATACAACATATCTTGGACCGGTTACGCGACGATCAGTACATCAGTAGCCTGGATCTGAAGAATGGTTACTGGCAGATACCCATGAACCCGGGCAGCAAGCAGTATACGGCTTTTACTGTTCCAGGGAGAGGACTCTTTCAGTGGCGTGTCATGCCGTTTGGTCTGCATTCGGCTCCAGCAACTTTCCAAAGAGCATTGGACCAGGTGATCGGGCCAGAAATGGAACCACACGCATTCGCGTATCTTGACGACATAATTGTGACTGTGAAAACTCTAGAGGAACACAAAAAGAATTTACAAGAAGTATTTCAACGTCTGCGAGCAGCTAACCTAAAAATAAACAGCGAAAAATGTGAGTTTTTCAAAGAAGACTTGAAATATCTAGGTCACGTGGTAAGCCGTCAGGGAATCCATACCGATCCCGATAAGGTAGCGGCTATCAAGGAATTAGAGCCACCAACAAGCGTAAGAGGTGTTCGCCGCTTTCTGGGAGTGGCATCATGGTATCGCCGGTTCGTACCGGACTTCGCTGATATAGTCATGCCACTCACAAGCCTCTTGAAGAAGGGTAAACGATGGAAATGGACTGAGGAACAACAACAAGCCTTCGAGACGATGAAGAAGAAGCTCACGGAGGCACCGGTATTGGCATGTCCCGATTTTTCCAAGAAGTTCACACTGCAGACGGACGCCAGTAACTACGGTTTAGGAGCACTGCTGACCCAAGAAAGTCAAGAAGGAGAGCGGGTGATCGCATATGCCAGTCGTCATTTAAACAAAGCCGAACAGAACTACTCTGCTACGGAAAAGGAGTGTCTGGCAATCGTATGGGGCATTAGGAAAATGCGGCCATATTTAGAAGGTTACCACTTTAGTATTATCACGGATCATCTCTCACTGAAGTGACTAAACTCACTGGAAAACCCTTCAGGCCGGTTAGCCAGGTGGGCACTCGAACTACAGCAATACACTTTCGACGTAAAATACAGGCGAGGTAAGTGGAATGTAGTCGCGGATACACTCTCGAGGCAGCCATTCGAAAAACTAGGAAAGGTTACGACGATGGAGGGAAAAGGCAGCTGGATCGAAACGAGAATGACAGACATTAGAAAGAACCCAGAGAAATTTGCGGACTACGTAATCGAGAACGGGCAACTATACCGACATATCCCAGGTGACTCAAATGATGAAGATTGCGCAGCGTGGAAACTCTGCGTACCTAACAACCTCCGAAACCGAGTGATGAAAGAAAACCACGACGACCCGAGCGCCGGACACCCTGGAATTCGGAAGACAGTGACAAGGATCGCCAACAGATACTACTGGCCAGGTATGTTCAGAGACATCAGGAAGTTCGTGCGATGTTGCGAGTCATGTCAACGGTACAAACCAGTACAAGACAAGGTGGCAGGGAAGATGCTGACCCAGATACCCGAGGAGCCCTGGTCCATCGTCTGTGCTGACTTCATAGGGCCGTTACCACGGTCAAAACATGGTAATACAATGATACTAGTTTTCCTAGACAAATTCTCGAAATGGACCGAAATAGTACCACTACGGCAAGCAACTACGGATAGTTTGAAGAGAGCTTTTTGGGAAAGAATATTGGCGAGTTATGGAGTTCCAAAGGTACTCGTCACAGACAACGGTGTGCAGTTCAACAGCCGACACTTCCAACGGTTCCTCCAGGATTTAGGTGTTCGTCAGCAGTTTACCGCCCCATATACACCCCAAGAAAATCCCGCCGAAAGAGCAAACAGGAACGTGAAGAGGATTGTGGCACAGGTGATAAAAAACGATCAGACGAGTTGGGACGAATTCATTCCGGAAATCTCCTTGGGCATCAACACGATGACATCAGACACAACTGGATTCAGTCCAGCATTCCTAACACAGGGTCGAGAACCGCGGTTGCCGAAGACACTCTTCGACGAAGTCACTTTAGGAACCGGAACCACGGCACAAAGTCCACAACAGAGGGGTAATCGCCTTCGAGAAGTTTTCCAAATCGTGAAGAGAAATCTTGAAAGGACAGCAAAGGACCAGGCTCGGAATTACAATCTTCGACGAAGACACTGGAATCCCCCCAATCGGAACACTTGTCCTGGTAAAAACACACGACCTATCAAAAGCGGTGGATAAATTCAACGCCAAGCTGGCACCAAAATACGAGGGACCTTACCGAATCGACAGATATACATCACCAGTCATCGTGCAGCTAACCAACATGGAAAATTCAAGTGGCCCACATCCGAGATCTTAAGGAATATCATCGCGTTGAAGACAGATCAAATACGACCGTGGGCGGCGAACTTACAGAACCCCAGTACTTGAATTTCATATGTCATGTGGCGTCGTAGATCGTGTTGTCCGTCAGTGTAGTAGACCAACCCGTTACTTATTTTCCTCTCTCTTAGAAGAATCCAAAAACCAACAACAAATCAACAACAATGGCAACAACCGCAGAGAAGGAACAATGGTTCGATCGGCTGGATGAGCTGATCAAGTCAAGCAAAGTAGCCGGAACGACAACACCCGTCTTTGCTCCCCTTCGTCGTGTGAGCCGTGACAGCGCAAAGCCTGAGAGAAAGCGGAACCACGAGGGTCAGAGGATGAAGTCCTTGACCGAACTAGCGAACGCGGATGAGGAACGAGCGCCGGAGAGAAAGCGGAACCACGAGGGTCAGAGGATTAAGTCCTTGACGAACTAGCGAACGAGGAGGAACCCTTCGTTATTTATCCGCCTGGCCGCGGTGGAATACCGATCCGGGCCGAGGACTATCGCCGTTTAGCCAGAGGGCGGTTCCTGAATGACGCTCTGGTAGAAATGTACCTCCAATACATCAAAAACACCAGGGTCGCAGAATCGGAGAGGCAGCGGGTGCATCTGTTCAGCACCCATTTCTTTGATCGCATCAACCAGGCCGGCACGCCGTGGGAACGGCACGGCAGAGTGAGGCGCTGGACAAAGAATGTGGATTTGTTCACGATGAACCACATCCTTGTCCCAGTGAACAGGGACCAACATTGGTTCCTAATGGTCGTGTGCTTCGTGGGTAGCACCAGCGTCAGGATGATGGAGAAGCCGAAGCAGGACGGGACATGGGGTGCACAGCTACCCTGTATCCTCCAATTCGACTCCCTGAGCCCGGGTCCACGAACGGATTAGGCCAACGGATACGGGAGTATCTCGAATGCGAATACCACTCACGCAAGCCCGACGGCGTTCCCCGGACATTCAGCAACATGAACCTACCCCTATTCGAGCCCAGGGTGTTGCAGCAGGACAACGGGACGGATTGCGGCATATTTCTGCTACAATACGCAAAACAGCTATTCGTCCGGCCAATCGAAGACTACCGCGACGAGTATTTAAACATCGAGGAGTGGTTCTCCAGAGAAGAGGTAGGCAGGAAGCGGCAGAATATCGCAAATACCATCCGGAAGCTGACAGCCGACCTAGGGAAGACACACCGGAAGTTCCCCGCTCTCGACTTCGGGGAACCCACCCCAGAAGCGCCAAAAAAGGTAGAACTGGTAGGAGGACCGATACCCACAGACACCGGATACCCGAACTATTTCGACCCTCTGAGCGGCGCCTACTACGACGACCTCTGCTCCGAAGTCGATGGACATTTGGGGCTAGAAGCTGTGGCAGAACTACCGACACCAAAACCAGCCAGCAAGGAAGTTACACCACCAACTAAGTCCAGCGAAATAGTCGAGCAGAACGAGATTCCAATGCCGCGACAGTTCCGCGACCTGGACGAGCTCGAGGGCCCAGCAGGCACATGCATTTGCCGAGAGGTGGTAGACGGTATACGCAGGGGATACCCGCGTTTGGCACAACAGCCACGGAAACGCCAACGCATCCAGTTCCTCTGTGCCGGCCACAGGGTGACCATCACGTCAAGGGCGATCACCATTCTTCCGCCACCGGAGAGATAGGAGGGAGAGTAAGGAAGCATAACTTCCTTACAAATACGGGTGTAGATCCTGGACCACACTCCACCTGAGCTGATCCCGCGAAAATCGCTTCAAGGGATGCAGTAACCTCGAGTTGTGCGGACCCAACTTGAGGTGGACTTAATTCTATGAATACGGCCAACCAACTTCAACCAAGTTGGGGGAACTTGTTGGAGGAGAAAGAATCGAACATCAAACAGTAAGCTCGATTCCGGGGAAGAAAACAAAACTGTCACCGCACTCAACAAGCACAAAAACAATAACATGTACAAAACCGGGAATGCAATAAAGAGCAAATAATAAAACCAAAGTCACATAGAAATTAGAAACAACAAACACAGGCAAATTACATGCAGCAAGCTAACGAGCAAAAAACTGGTTTAACAAAAAAACAACAACATGCAAAGTCGATACTGAGCAAAAAAATAATTTTACACTCTGCTACGGCAACAACAACCCCAGTCGAAAGCAAAAGAAGCGATTAACAGAAATTTTCGAAGGCCAAACTAAAACAACAAAATGACCAAATGCCGTTTGGGCATTTGGGCACGAATTTGGAATGTAAATCGCTCTCTTGGAAATCAACCATCTAAGCGGTAAGTCCTCGTTGAATAATTCTTGCCTGTCTGAATTTGGTGGAGTGCTTCTAGTGGAAGCCAAATTCAGAATCCTGAAATCCTGAATAATTCCTGCCTGTCTGAATTTGGTGGAGTGCTTTTAGTGGAAGCCAAATTCAGAATCCTGAAATCCTGAATAATTCCTGCCTGTCTGAATTTGGTGGAGTGCTTCTAGTGGAAGCCAAATTCAGAATCCTGAAATCCTGAATAATTCCTGCCTGTCTGAATTTGGTGGAGTGCTTCTAGTGGAAGCCAATTTCAAAATTTTGAAAACTTGTCAATTTAATTCCTGTCTGTCTGAATTTGGTGGAGTGCTTCTAGTGGAAGCCAAATTCAGCATCTTGTAAACTTGATTAATTCCGTCTGTCTGAATTTGGTGGAGTGCTTCTAGTGGAAACCAAATTCAGAATCTCGAGAGCCTGGCTATCATGCGAGCAAATCCTGAATCCAAATAAGAGTCCCGTAGACAGCCTCCTTGTAGTAGCTAAATATCCCCGTGTATATAAGCAAAATTAACCCTGATTTACTTACGAACGGACTGACATATAGTATACAATTAGCAATAAGATTGAAGAAAGTATAACACAGAAATGAGAAAATAAAAACTAGAAATAACATTAGACTGTAACTAGGTATAACGAAGGATTGTCCTAATGTATGTGGAGAAAAATAAAGACAAGAATTAGACTAATGAAGAATAAATTGTGGGTTCTTTTATTAAAATGAACGCTGGACGGCCGTGAGCATATCCTGGCGAGAAGACATTCGTGACACACGGCTTATGAAACTCGTGTTGACAAACGGTTCTGGATAATTGTACCCCTGAGAAAAGTTCGCGCCGACAAATACCACATTCCGGTGCCACCCGGCCCGTATTATTGGGTCCTGCTTCCATAGCAAAAAAAAATTAAATAGAATAGAGTTTGGTCGTAAATCAAGTAGCTGGAAACCAAAACTCCAGGTGGTTTGTCAAAACTCAAAGCAAAAAAATATTTATGAGAAGAAAATAAACTTTAGTTATATTATATAGCTAATACCTCTTAAAAAAAAATTAAATAATTCGTTAAAAGTTATTACAACAAAAGATGCGTATAGGTGATTCAGCAAGCACACCAAATTGAAAATTTAAGAATTAAGTTACAGAGCCGCGATCCCCTCATCCAAGCGACCCGCATACTTCCACCCACTCCATCAAGGCGACAAAGGCCGTAGCCCATCATCATCCATGTCCTCCGTCAGGGTCCTCATTAGCGACCACTAGAGAAAACATAAGAATTCAGGGGCTAAACTACAAAAAATTTAATTTGGGCGTCATCCAACGAGTCACTAACGATTATTAACCATTAAGGGAAATCTCCAATTGGACAAGGCCTCAATATTAACAAAATTCACAACAATATATGGTTGGTCAAGCGAGCATCTTTGGCGAGTTGCGCAACCGAGAAAACTCCCACTTGGCAAGATCTCGAGCCAAGAGAATACTCAATTTAAAGTGAGTTATATACAAAAATTCTCAAAAAAAATATTAACATTAATGATTTCTTCTTCTGCGGACTGACCCGAAAATCAAACAATCGCAAGAAGTAATGATTCAGCGGTACGCATCGAACCATAAAAAATTTCAATAGCGTAAATCCAGCGAGAATCAATTTAGAAACCACGAGAAAACCAAAAGTTAATCAATTTAATTACAAAAAAAAAAATTACAGTCACTACTGATCCTTTTGCTCCACTTTACTGAAACTCGGAAGAAATCGGACAGACAAAAAAAATTTTAGAGAGGGCAGAGTGGGACCAGAATCCGGCCCCACGTTGGGCGATATTTTGTAACGTCCAACGTGGCTTGTGGAACACTTCGTCAGCATACCAGAACTGTGAGCAAAAGAGAAACCATCATCAGGTTCATCTCCAGGATCTCAACTGCTCTAGCATGCCAAGGAAGTTCGGGCCCCACGTTGGGCGCTATTTTGTAACGTCCAACGTGGCTTGTGCAACATTTCGTCAGCATACCAGAACTGTGAGCAAGAGAGAAACTATCTTCAGGTTCATCTCCAGGATCTCAACTGCTCTAGCATGCCAAGGAAATTCGTGCCCCACGTTGGGCGCCATTTTATAACGTTGGGGAGGGGGGTGTGCTTAATAAAAAAAATTCAAAAAAAAACCCGCTGTTCAGGGCTGCTTGGCTCATCCGGCCCTGATCAGGGAAGGGTGGGTGGGTTCTTTAACCCCAACAGCGGATTGGATACCCCGGTTACAAACAAACCCCGGGAGTGTGTCGTGACCGCGGGCGAAGGAGGACGTCACCTCCCACAATTTAGTGTTCGTGACGAGTGCTCGCGCGGAAAAATAGTCAAAACAAAACCTACCCCATCCTAAATCATCACAATAAAACACAGAAATGCAGTGAAACATTAATAAACACAAAGTCAATCAACAAAAACAAAAAAAAAATCAATAATGTGCACTAAGAACAAAATTTAATAATTCAATAGTCAACTTAACGGAGCGAACCATGCGAGGGGCTTGTTTATGCTCTCCGCAGTAAAGCTCAGCATTTCGTTGATTTTCACTCCTCCTCCTTCTTCCTGGTCCCGTTAGTTGTGTATGAGGCTGTGAGTGCACCGTGGGCTGAAGCGTGGCAAGATAAAGGCATAACACTTGTCTTGTCGCGTTTCGTTTTGCCTGCGGTGTAGGCTTGGCCGCTTGTGCAGCTGACTTTATACCTCTTTACAGTGGGTGGCGATGACAAAATTTCGTATAGACTCCACAAATGTGCGTGGCTTGAGGGCGAATTTATTCGCGGTCTATGCGTATGTCTGTACTCACCAACCGCATATAATGGCACTAGGTGAGACCCAGTTGTCTGAGGGTGCAGATTCACTGGATTTTCACTTGCCTGGGTACCACTTACTGCCATTATTTTCATCACACAGAGGCCTCGCCTTATATATTCGCAGTGATGTTGCGTACCAGTGTCAGCAACACCTTTGCACGACGGATGCCGAATTTAGTTCCATGTGGGTTAAGTTCAAAATCCAGTCGCACATCCTGCACTTCTGCTTCATTTATAGAAGCCCGGGTCTAGAGAGGCTGCCAACTTTTGATAAACTTGACAGTCTCTCTGATTCGATTTCTGAAATCCTGGAATCGTATCCAAACAGTGAAATTGTTGTTGCTGGTGATTTCAATGTTCATAATTCCAATTGGCTACGTCATTCGAGTCACACAACACCTGAGGGTTTGTATGTTTAGTTATTTGCTGAGTCTAATAATTTGACTCAATTAGTGAAGGAACCAACGCACTTTCCTTGCGTTGATGGGCAAAACCAAAATATTCTGGACCTTTTTTTAAATTCGCATCATAGCAAGTATGATGTGAATGTTCTTGCACCTCTTGGTAATTCGGACCACGCTACAATTTCTGCTACCTTCCCATATTCTAGTCTTCAATCCGCTCACCAGACAGCTCCGAAGCGGAAAGTGTGGCTTTATGAGAAGGCTAATTGGGATGCGCTGAACTGCTTTTTCAGCCGTTTCAATTGGCAATTGTGTTTCAGAGATAGAAACATAAATGCTGCAGCAAAATTGGTAGAAAATATAATTTTATTTTGTATGAGGTCTTTCATACCTAATAAAAGAATTTCCATTAAACCAAAAGACCATTCCTGGTTTAATGCGACTTGCAGACAAGCAGTCAGGTCAAAAAAGGAAGCATTTAGGAATTGGCGTTTAAATAAAACTGCTGATACTAAACTGCTGCGCAATCAGGCCAGAAATACGTGCAATGCCACTCTAAAGCGCGAAAAAGTTCTCTACGAACAGCGCCTTAGACGCAGAGTTCTTGAATACCATAAGGGTAGCAAGAACTTTTGGTCGTTCGTGGGGAGGGTGAAGAATCAGACGCGATCGTCTATTCCAACTCTCCTCAAGGACGATCAGATCTTCACTCACTCGGTGGATAAGGCAAACTTATTAGCCAAAATGTTTGCTGAAAACTGCTCTCTTCCTGAGAGTAGCCAACCACTACCGGTGATCAATGGTGTGTCTCATATTATGCCTGAGATGCACTTTCGAACGCGGGCTGTTAAAAGAGTGCTTGTAAACCTCAACGTCAATAAATCCTCGGGACCGGATGGCATTTCAGCCCACTTGTTGAGAAAGTGCGCCTCAACACTGGCTCGCCCATTGCGCAATCTGTTTAACTTATCGTTCACTTCAAGAGTTTTTCCTACTCTCTGGAAGATTGCCAATGTGCAGCCAGTTCCTAAAAGAGGTGAGGCTACGAATCATGCCAATTACCGGCCCATAACAATCTGTTCAATGCGCTCCAAAGTTATGGCCCATAGCTCCACAGGCGATTTGATGGCGTTCCTCACTGAGCGGTGGAACAGTTGTGTTCACCAATTCGGTGAGGGTAAGGTTGTTGCTTTAGATATCTCCAAGGCATTTGACCGAGTGTGGCATAAAGCACTTGTGTCTAAACTGGCTGCTTATGGTGTCGGTAATATATTCACCCCGTCTACTCGTTTGCTGATGACAGCAGCATTTGTCATTCATATTTATTCTCCAGGCGTCCTTCTATTCTGGAGATCAATAGAAAACGCAGAATTATGAATGACACACTCTAATCTGACCTCAACAAAATCCAGGAGTGGGGTCAAGCGAATCGGGTCGATTTTAATGCGCGGAAGACCCAATGCTGTTTGTTGACCCACAAGCGTCTGGCGGGCGACAACTTTCCACCTTTAAATATGGGTGGTGTGGATATTAATGAGTCGGAGGCTCTTGATGTTCTGGGCATGTCAATACAATGCGATCTTCGTTGGAACGATCACATTTTTGATGTGTCGAAAGAAGCAGCCAAGTGCTTAGGCTTTTTAAAGCGGTGCAAGAAATACTTCACTTCAACCGACCTTCGTTGTATCTACAGCACTTATATCCGGCCGAAAATAGAGTACAACTCGCATATTTGGTCGGGAGCTTCGAAAGCATATCTTCAGCTCCTGGACCGTATACAAGGTCGTGCGTTAAAACTTATAGGGGACAGTAGGGTATCCAGCTCTATTGAAACCTTGGAGCGTCGTCGTGATGTGGGGTGTGTATCACTATTTTACCGCTACTTTCACGGTAAATGTTCTTCTGAAGTAGCCAGCCTGATTCCTCCGGTTCAGGTATTTAGCAGAACTACTCGGCTTTCCAGAGCGGTGCACACCTTTTATGTCGCGATTCCGTTCCAACGAACCACGCATTACCGTGAGAGTTCGTTTTTCGGTCGCGTCGTTAGATTGTGGAATAATCTCCCTGCGAATGTCTTCCCGCCCACTTACAGCGTCGAAACATTCAAGCGAAGTGTAAACCGTCACTACTCCCTCTTTCCCCCTTTCCATTAACCTGTCATCCCTTCGGAACCAACAAATGCTGTGCATGGATAGGGGGCATCCCCTGAGCATGGTTCTATCTGCCATTAAAAAAAAAAACAAAAAAAAAACAAAAAAAACAAAAACAAACGGACATAGAAGCCAAGACTTACCAAGGCGATACAGCCTCTGGATGAAGGTGAGCACAAATGCCTAATCATAACCTGACGGCAGGCAGAGACGAATTATGGAGTGGAAGGAAAAAGAGAGAGGGGAGGAGTAGGTGTCGTTTTTCCTCCCCCTGTCTTTACCCACCCAACCTGGCTGGTGCGGGTGTTGCTGTGCACCAGCCCCTTTTGTGCAGGTCGCTCAGCCCGGGGGGGTCGCTTACTCCATGTCAACTTAGTAATACTTAATAATAATCAAAAGTCGTATCTTAATGAGTAATTTTATTGGTCATAATATTATTTCGGTAAATTAAACATAAGAAAACTTACAAAATGACTTCATTTTTGTTGTATAGAAACAGCGAAAGCCAAATGGAACTTCATTAATTTCTGACAAGTTCATTGATTTAAACTTAAGAAAAGAAAAAAAACAAATTGCGGGTAGTTTTGTCCTGTTATAAAAACAATTTGTTTTTGTTTTGGTTTGGGAAAATATTTACACGCGTAAAGTTTGAGTAATAGTTTTAAAGTTTTTCATTTTTATGTATTTTAAATCCACACAGATGCAACAGGACTTTTTTTTTAAATATAATAAATTTATATTTATTTATACTTTCCAAGTAAATAAAATGTTTTTATACTTATCTACTATGAAACAATATTTTTCACTTAAAGTGATTTTTTTTTCTTATACATATCTCGCTGATGTCTTTGAATTCTTAAATATTGTTTATAAACATTTCTTAGCAACATCTTGTATGCAACTCGTAATCGTGTAGGCGAATTGAAACCAGGAAAAATGTACTCGTTGCTTGTTCTACTCGCCAAACAAAACCTTCATCCCACAAAATCTAGCTGACAGGGTTAATTTAGCTTCAAATATAATAAAATTCCGCTATTATGGAACAATATGAAAGAGTTAAAACAAATATTCATTGCATTGCATAATATTATCATTAATTTTACATTGAAGAAACGGAAAGGAAAAAAAAACGTTGCTAGATTTCAGTGAAAACATTCTTTTTTTCAAGTAATTGTGATTTTAATACATATTTAAAATGTTTCTGACATGTATTTGTTGCCAAGATTTAAACAATTTAAGGAATTTCTTACACGTGGCAATATATCTAACTTATCCACCACTCTATCTTCTACATGGCCCATTATCTAATATTCCAATTTTATTCAAAGTAATACATATTTCAAATGTTACCCGTGGTTATTCCAAATGTTACAAGGGATTGAAATGCTATTTCTCCGGGACAAAATTTAAATTGTACGTTATTTAAAATTAGCACTCATCTGACTCCGAGCAGTTAACTGGTGGCGCCACAGCAACGTGCGGAGTCTGGGATGAAATTGACACTGAAAATATAGAAAATCATTTGGATAAGGTAACAAAAAAAACCAAGAGTTCATTAGCTCTCCACCTATACAAACTATATAAAATTAGATCTCCTGATCCCAAGGTAAACATGCTCTCATTGTGATCAAGGCTTGAATATCCACATACTAGATAGATTAATGGATCTTTAGATACAAATTAAATTATGATGTCATTCAGTACAAACTTCACTTAAATATAATCACTATAATATAATAATTCATCGCTATCATAATCAAAATTCACTATAGTATAATAATCCATCATTATAATAATCAAAATTCACTATAATATAATAATCCAAAACTACTTTAAAATATTTATAGAAATGCACATATATTCAGCTGCCGCAGTAGAAATGTTCATCCAGACAGGTGACAGAAAACTATACAGGCAAATATACCACAAAACACCAGCTATTCGACATGCAGCTCCGACACGACTCTTATGAATCAGACACCCATTTCGACTGTGTAGCTTCATTGGGACAGCCAATTTCGCTCTATCCTTGCTCCGATGCGGCTACTCAAGACTTGGTCACATTGATGATAGAAAATTGAAGGTATATGCTGCTCCTGCAGTAGATGCTTAGAAGATGAGCCACAAAACTAACGACCTTATGAGAAGCGCTTTATGCGCATTTATATAATCACTATATGGAAGTTTTTCGTTTGCTGGCGATGATTAAGAATCCCAAGTCTCCAAGTAATACTTTTATTTCTATTTAATTTGCAGTCTATGGTTTTTATACCAAATCGAATTTTAATGTAATGCATTAGCAAATAACTTTAGCGGAAGCTTGACACATTTTCAGAAAACTATTAATTTTTCGCTTGCGCACTCTGCAGCACGCGACCGTCTTTACTTCGATGTACTACACAACTGTCTCAGTATAATTTTTCTGTGGCCACCGACACTGCAGACATCGCTGTCTCCCTCCCTCCCATCATGCTCTGCACTCTAAGAAGGTCCCGTAGTATGGCGTGATGCGAAGTTCATATCAAAAAAACCTTCTAGAACATTCGATCCCGCCATAATACGAGATCCGCTCTCTCAGCCACATGGTGGGGAGAGGCAGACACCGATATCTGCATTGCGGCACGGCGAAATGGAACGCGTGTGAATGCAGATCACAGGGTGACCTCACAAAACAGGTGGTGTTCATTTCTTTGAGCCGGAACAACAGCTGGAAAAGGCCACCAACCAGGTTCTACCTTGTAGCGAACCAACAGGTTGCTACAAATTTGATATATATTTTATGTTTGTTTAAACTAAAATATACCTGAATTACGAATAATTATTAGATTTAATAAGCTAAACAACAACAAACCAGAATTAACTAAACCACAAAACCAGAATTGAACCCAGAAATTGTAAAAACATATTAAGCCCCGTAACACACGATAATATATATATACGCTCACAGATAAGACATACGCACAAGTAGAGCAGCGGCAATTCTAAAAATAGAATCATACGACAAGCTTATTTTCACTTTCTCTTTTCCTTTGCGCTTTCGCTGCCGCTGATCTAAAAATAGAAACAAGCATTCAGTTTGCACATGTTTTCCTTCGTCGCGCAAGCACTGCATTACAGTTCTCATTTAGTTTTGATCAGCATGCGCTTTTAACGACTAGTTTGTGCAAGCTCAAGTCAGCCGTGTATCGGTAGGCAACGACTTAATTCGTGCTTGCTCACACAGAAACTCTTTTTGCCTGGAGCAGTTGGCCCCCTGGTCCAACAGCCCCAAAATTGCATAAACGAGTGGCTCATATATTTTGAAGGGTTCACCAACCCTACCTATACATCCAGTAGAAAAAAGTAGTTGCCGGCGTAGTTTAGACGTATTTTAGGAGTATCTTTAGACGTATTTTAGGAGTATCTTTGACCGTATTTAGGCTTCGGCCGGAATCATTCCTTCGGGAATTTCAAGGCTTCGGCCGGAATCATTCCTTCGGGAATTTCAAGGCTTCGGCCGGAATCATTCCTTCGGGAATTTCAAGGCTTCGGCCGGAATCAGTTCTTCGGAGCTTTCAACCGTATTGTAAGCGGCCTTCTGCCCGGGACACTCGGTCCCTCCGTCACCTGTACACCCGCAACCGTTGTAAGCGGCCTTCTGCCGCGGAGCACTCGGCTCCGGGACTCACCAAACATTGTACGCGGCCTTCTGTCGCCAGGCATTCGGCCTGACAAAAAGCATTTGTAACCCGTAGCAAGTAAGATTGTAAAGGACTTTTGAGAATTGGAACAAATAAAGAATAAAAAGGAAAAAACGAACACCAACCCGCATACGTCCGAGCTGAATATTTCAGTGATAGATTTGCTTAAACCGCAAATCGTGCGCAATTCTTGACCGACGCGGTGGTTGGTGCTTTGAGGGTTGCGAGATCCCCCAAAATGGACCCTGGGGCGACTGACGCTACCCCAGCTGGAAACAAAAACTCGTTACAAATGGCGCCCGAGCAGGTACTGACTTCGTCAAGAAGCAGTTCACAAACAAGAGAGAATGAGAAGGAAGAAAGACTCCTCCCCGATCATCTGAATTTTATTTGTAAGCTACGAAAAGAAGAGTTGGAAGGACAAATGCAGCTGATCGGACTGTCTACAGAGGGCACGGTAAAAGAGATGCGACAGAGACTCACCAATTTCATCAGAGAGCAGAAAACCAGAAAGTCCACCGAGAACCTGGCAAAAGAGGAGGCAGCAACAGAGAAGGCCACCACCAGCATATCTGTACCCGACATGACCGCAAAGCATTCGACAACCAGCTACCTGCCAGCAGAATGCGAGATCATGAATACTATCAGAAAATGGGGCCTACACTTCAACGGCACTCGCTCTATTCTGGATTTCATAGGAAGCATCGAAGAGTCAGCCAATGTCTACCGCATTCATCACGACCAACTACTGTTGCCGCTAAATGAAGTACTACGCGATCGCGCCAAAGATTGGTGGCGTTATAAAAGAGATGAAATTAAAACGTGGACGCAATTCAAAGAAGCAGTCATGAACTTCTTCTTACCGCCGAGATATCTTCAACGCCTAGAGGAGGATATTTTCCGGCGGCGACAAGGGCCACGAGAAAAGGCAAAAGAATATGTCATGAGTGTGATAACCATGATACGGCAGCACCCCAGGCTACGTCAGGAAGATCACATCGACCGAATTTATGAAGGGCTACGGCCAGATTATCTTATATATTCGGCGCAGTGATTTCCAAGACCTGGATTCTCTAATGAGTCGAGGTGACGAGTATGAATATATACGGGGAGAAGAAAACCGGTCGCAGCGGACACACACGACCAATTGGATTGCCGACCTTCCGTATTCACGCTCCACCCACTGTTGGACCTGCAAAAAACCAGGCCACACGCGCAGAAACTGCCGTGGGAAGCGAGTAATCTTCTGTTCATATTGCGGCAAGACCAACACCCTCACACGGGATTGTTCCTGCCAGAAGAGAATAACAGTCAGCGAAAATACTCCGCAATCCGAAACCATCACACCTGAACCCCACTACCAAATGAACATAATGTGTAATGGTCGCCAGACGATGGCATTCGTGGACACCGGGGCTACACTCTCCTTTGTGGGAGCCACTCTAAATAACTATTTGCGAAGCCACGCCCACGTCATGAAGGAAAATAAATTGTTAACTCTCGCCAACGGCAAGACCATCGGTCTTCACCAGAGTTACCAAGTCACACTCCAGAAAAACCAACAGCAATTCACTCACCGTGTATATTACCTACCAGGACTGAAAGAGGAATTCGTTGTTGGTATGGATTTGCTATGCAAGCTCCGTTGTAAACTGATTATTGATAAAGAGGAGCTAGCCACCGTGGGATTTCTGGGCACTCCAAGCGCACATACATTAACCAGCTATGTCTCAAAACGAAAAAGCATAATTGAAGCGTTCGCAGACAAAAAAATTCCAAGGATGGCGATTACGAGGGATGGCAAGATGCGCCGTCGCGCCAACAGAGGACAGATCCGACCGAGCCGAGAGGGAAGGTCACCAGAAGCAGCCACTCAACAGCCTTCAGATCGATCACCGTCCGAAGTAACTATGAGGAGACATCAAACACAGACAAAGACGTCCTTAACGGTCCAGCGGGCAGTTCCACTCCCGACACACATCGTGTCCAGGGCCGCACCGAGCCAAACATCCTCAGTAACAAGCCCAAAGGGGAAGAGACCCCAAAAAGACACCAGACAAGCTCAACCACCATCCAGAAACAAAGTCGACACTACAGACCCCTCTAAGCATATCCGAGTACCCCCCGGGCGTAACCAGAAAAAGAAAACAGCGTCGCGTCGAAAAGAAATGGGGATTCCTAAGTGACGGTACGGGATGGCTGAGCACAGCTTCTACTCAGAACTCACGACCCCAGCAACAACCTCCGCCTGCCGATTTTATTGGAACAAGAGTAATATTAAAATATTTTGAATGAATTAGATTATTGGTTTTCGTTGAAATGTCACGAAACATTTAAAATATCACCGCGCAATTAGTTTAACGATTGGTATATTAACCGTAGACGCACGGTAGAAAAAACTTAAGAATCTTACGTTTGGGTCGATTTCGACCCGTCATATAATTTCCGTCCAAATTAAACAAAATTTTTAGAGAAAACAGAGGAAAAGAGTACACAAAAAATATTTATTTATTTTTTGCAAGGCAGGACAGACAAACATTTCTGTTATGCTCCCGCTTGCAAATATTTTTTAGACAAAATGAACATACTAGTTCTGTTCTATTTTCCAATCCTTTTTTTTTCTCAGCGACACAGAAGGCGCACCTTGCACGTTTCTTTACTGGCACATTGGGCACTCCCAACTGTTTCGACGTACTTGGACCATTATCGTCAATGCTGTCAAAAGCCCGTCGTTTCCTTGTCCTTTTTTCCATGTACGGTTGTGCCAGACTTAACCCTAATTCTTGCAGGAACCTCTTACGATGGCGAAAGGTCTGGCTTCTAGTCCAATCAGGATTTATGGCTGTCCAAATAATGAAAGCATTGAGTGCTGAGATGTCAATAATGTTGGAGAAAACCGCCATTGGCCAGCGATTCGTTTTTCGTTTGCAACTGTACGTTGAGATCATTTTGTCAACAATATCGACACCGCCTTTTGTTTTATTGTAGAAATCAATTATCTCCGGCAATTTCTTTGGTTCACTTCCAAGCATCTCTATGCATAGTACTTTGTAGAATAGTACAATTTTTTTTTCTACTCACATAGGAGACCAGTGTCGTATCCTTAGTGAAAGCAATAATCGACGAATACAAGGGAGCTTTCTTGCAATCAATAAGTTTTGGCGGAATGCTTGTTTTATTTTTTCGTAGTGTTCCCACCATTGTAATTTTTTTTTACAAGAGTTTCTGTCCTAGTTCATAGGATGAAAAAAAATTGTCCATAGTAATGTTATGACCTTTCAGGCCTTCAACCAAATCCAGGACAACTCTTTGGCCTTGATTTTGCTCTGGCTTAGCTCCTGGTTGTTTGCCTAAATACGGCTGTACGTTCCATACATAATATGTTTTTGAGCAAACCAGCATCCAAAACTTAATGCCATACCTTTCGGGCTTGCTGGGAATATACTGACGAAATGAGCATCGTCCGTTGAAACCCAAAAGTTGCTCATCCACTGTTACATATTCGCCTGGATTATAGAACATTGGCAGAAGTTCGACCCATCTCTGCCAAAGTGTGCGAATCGGACCAAACTTGTCGTTTAGAGACATATTTTGGCGGCGGGTGAATGGGTTGTCGAAGCGTAAAATAGAAGTAACTTGAATGAAGGTTTCTTTCGACATAATATTTCTAAAAATTGGACGTCCGTAGTTTGAATCAAACAAATTCACGATGTTCTCATTTTTTGCCCTACGAAATTGAATTTGAATACTGTGAAGTAAATTTTTTGAATTTTAACGCCTTTGTGTGTTGCCAGACCAGACAAAATTTGGATTTCATATTAAACTCTAAGATTTTACTTATTAACTGAAATTAATAAAATAAAATCAACATTATTGTACTGGGGTCGAAAACGACCCTTAGCATACTTAATTTGTAATTGTAGATTTATTTTTTTTTTTAAAAAAGCTTTAAAAGCAAAACTACTAAATTTATGCTTAAACTACAAAAAGATTAAAAGTCAAAAGGTCTCAGTTGCTTATTCCCGTTAATCTATTAGTTATACTATTTTCAAATCGAATTTTGGTCGAAAACGACCCCAACGTGCGTCTACGGTTAAAGAAAAAAAAATTAACCGAACACTTTTTTTTTTCTATCCCGTTGTTGGGGTAGAATGTAGCGAACCAACAGGTTGCTACAAATTTGATATATATTTTATGTTTGTTTAAACTAAAATATACCTGAATTACGAATAATTATTAGATTTAATAAGCTAAACAACAACAAACCAGAATTAACTAAACCACAAAACCAGAATTGAACCCAGAAATTGTAAAAACAAATTAAGCCCCGTAACACACGATAATATATATACGCTCACAGATAAGACATACGCACAAGTAGAGCAGCGGCAATTCTAAAAATAGAATCATACGACAAGCTTATTTTCACTTTCTCTTTTCCTTTGCGCTTTCGCTGCCGCTGATCTAAAAATAGAAACAAGCATTCAGTTTGCACATGTTTTCCTTCGTCGTGCAAGCACTGCATTACAGTTCTCATTTAGTTTTGATCAGCATGCGCTTTTAACGACTAGTTTGTGCAAGCTCAAGTCAGCCGTGTATCGGTAGGCAACGACTTAATTCGTGCTTGCTCACACAGAAACTCTTTTTGCCTGGAGCAGTTGGCCCCCTGGTCCAACAGCCCCAAAATTGCATAAACGAGTGGCTCATATATTTTGAAGGGTTCACCAACCCTACCTATACATCCAGTAGAAAAAAGTAGTTGCCGGCGTAGTTTAGACGTATTTTAGGAGTATCTTTAGACGTATTTTAGGAGTATCTTTGACCGTATTTAGGCTTCGGCCGGAATCATTCCCTCGGGAATTTCAAGGCTTCGGCCGGAATCATTCCTTCGGGAATTTCAAGGCTTCGGCCGGAATCATTCCTTCGGGAATTTCAAGGCTTCGGCCGGAATCAGTTCTTCGGAGCTTTCAACCGTATTGTAAGCGGCCTTCTGCCGCGGGACACTCGGTCCCTCCGTCACCTGTACACCCGCAACCGTTGTAAGCGGCCTTCTGCCGCGGAGCACTCGGCTCCGGGACTCACCAAACATTGTACGCGGCCTTCTGTCGCCAGGCATTCGGCCTGACAAAAAGCATTTGTAACCCGTAGCAAGTAAGATTGTAAAGGACTTTTGAGAATTGGAACTAATAAAGAATAAAAAGGAAAAAACGAACACCAACCCGCATACGTCCGAGCTGAATATTTCAGTGATAGATTTGCTTAAACCGCAAATCGTGCGCAATTCTTGACCGACGCGGTGGTTGGTGCTTTGAGGGTTGCGAGATCCCCCAAAATGGACCCTGGGGCGACTGACGCTACCCCAGCTGGAAACAAAAACTCGTTACAACCTCAGCCACTGCCACATATCTTTGGCGTGAAAAACCCCCATCGGGGTGCCCTTCAAAGTTTCTAGCCGATAACAGGAGTTCCCCAACACTTCGACCACTCTAGCCGGCACACCTGTTGGTGCTAACTTAGCGCAGAAGTGGGTTGCCTGATTACTAAGTGAAAAATTTCGTTGGGTCACCTTTTGACCAACCTTGAAGGACCGAACCCTCGACCTGAGGTTATATGTTCGGGTGTTTTTCATAAGAGCATCCTGTATTCGTTTTCTCACCGACTCGTGAATTATCTCTCGCTCATCGGAGCGATTCCTCCTAACTGAGCCGTCGATTAATTTCCCAACTTCCTCAATACATCGAACTCTTTACCGTGAGTAATCATGTGTTGTCCGAAAAGCACAAAGTAAGGCGCATAGCCAATTGATTGGTGGAGACTGTTTCTTAGCGCAGAGTTGATGCTACTGAGATATTCGTCCCATATCCTCTGGTCTGATCTCACATAAGAGCGGAGAGCTTCGTTAATCGATCGATTAACCCTCTCTGAGGCGTTAGTCTGAGGGGAATACACGGCAGTAAGAACGTGTTTAACTCCAAAATTATAAAAAAACTTGGCCATGTCGTTACTTATGAACTGACGTCCATTGTCAGTCATAATGGTCTTTGGTACGCCGAAGCAGTGAAAGATGTGGTCCTGGAGAAATTCCAGGATGGGAGTGGTCGTAAACTTACGCAGCGGCTTCAGGAAAGTAAACTTGGAAAAGTGATCCATTACAATAAGAATACCAATATTCCCGGCTTTGTTCGAGGAAATGGACCTATGAGATCCATATACAAGCGTTGGAACGGGCGTTCAGTAACTTCCAACGCTCCCATGGGAGAGCGCAATATTCGAGTGGGCACTTTTGAGGTGCCGCATAACTCGCTCTGAGACCAGGCCAATGCAGATGACGACGAATCTTCTCCAATGTTTTAGCCATTCCGGCATGGGCGGACGTAGGGGTATCGTGAGCTGCTCGGATTACGGTATCCCGAATCTCCAACGGAACATATAACTTCCACCCTAGATCGTCAATATTGTCATCACCAGTGGAGATTTCGGTTGGGTGGTAAAGGTAGCCATCCACCACTTGAAAGTCTGGATATTGTTCGCCAGCAAACTGCTCCTTCAATTTATTGTACTCAGCCGAGTTGAAGGCCGGAGACGCCAGATCGATGGCCGGCTCACCGTCGAGCCCAAGGGACGACAACTCCCCCAGGGAATCGTCTTCCATCGACCTCGACAGCGCGTCCGCCACGACGTTTGCTGCAACTTTTCGGTGTTCGATGGTGAAGTCAAAACCTTGTAAATTTAATGACCACCGGGCTAATCGTCCCGTTAAGTCCTTCTGACTCATTAGCCATTTCAGACGAGAGTGATCGGTGACCACCTTAAACTTATGCCCTTCGATATACATCCTGAATTTCCTAATCGCCAATATCACCGCCAAACATTCGAGCTCGGAGACGGTATAGTTGCGCTGGGCTTTATTCAATTTTTGCGACATATACGCGATAGGTCGTTCGTGTCCGTCTTTCTTGCATTGCGCCAACACCGCTCCAACCCCCAGTTGACTGGCGTCACACTGTACAATGAATGGTTTGGAGTAATCAGGGTAAATCAGGAACGGAGCTTCTGTAAGAAGTTGTTTGATGGTGTCAAAGGCCTGTTGAGCCAGAGGTCCCCACACGAAATTGTTGCTCTTCGTCAGCAACTCGGTCAGATGGAACGTGACCGTCGAGAAATTTGGAATGAATTTGCGGTACCATCCCACCATACCTAGAAATCGCCGCACTTGTTTGGTTGTTTTCGGAATAGGACCCTGATTGCTTTGACCTTATCAGGGTCAGTACGTAATGTGCCGTTACCAACTACATAACATAAGTAGCTCACTTCAGACAAACAAAATACGCTTTTCGACACGTTAATGGTCAGACCGGCCTTGCGTAAGTACTTCGCCACTTCGGCCAGATGAACCATATGCTCGTCGAACTAGCTTGACAGAATCAGCAGGTCATCACGATACACAAATACTCTGGATTTTAAAGTATAGGGGATCACGCGATCCATTAGCCTACACATGGTCTGGGGTGCGTTGCACAACCCGAAAGGCATTCGGGTAAATTGATAGTGAGGTCAGTTGGGTACCGTAAAGGCGGTCTTCTCCTTGGAGGTCTTTTCAAGGCAAACCTGCCAAAATGCATCCTTCAAATCCACTTTCGAAATGAAATTCACCGGATGTAGTCTACTCAAGATGCCATCTATATTTGGCAGAGGATAGGCATCCTTAACAGTGACCTCATTAAGCTTGCGAGAATCCAGACAAAAACGCACTTTACCAGGCTTGACTATCAAAACCCCAGGCGACGACCAAGCTGATCCGCTTGTCTCCTCTACCACGCCCATCGACAACATTCGATCCAACTCTTCACAAAGCAGTTTTTCCCGAGCGGGAGAGATCGGATAGTACCATTGTTTTATGGGTCTGGCCACTCCCGTGTCAATCACGTGCTCGACCAAAGTGGTTTTTCCCAGTCCCTCCCATTCCGAGGACGGGAACGACTGGACGAGATTATTCAACTGTTTGTTCTGAGCATCCGTCAATGCCTCCATATTCGGAACATCTCTTTCGAGAGACGCGATCTCAGGTGCTCTTAAACCTGTAATTTGTAGGTCAAATTCTTCCCAAAAGTCGATCCCACAAATCACATCGGACTTAATGGACGGGATAATTAAAAATTTAAAAGGCTTTGCGCGGTCATTAAAATGCACTAACGCAGAAAAGTAACCTGCCACGAATTGTACTTGTCCATCAGCTGTTTTTATCTTCCCGGTAAACTTCTCAAACGAACTAGACTCCTTTAGAACCGCTTCAGCTAAGGTGCTTCCTATTACGCTCACATTGTCACCACTGTCTAACAATGCTAAATATATGTTGCCATTTAACAAAAAATTAATATAGGGCCGTGAATCGTGAGGTTTGGATACTAACGAGGAAATCACCATTTTCCGAAAACGCTTCACTTGGTTCCAAAAGCTACGAAGACGTAAGGTTTTGCGTTTACGTCGTAATTTCGTGGAGAAAATTTCAGCTCGCCTACGCTGGTATTTGGCGAGTCGAATGTGATACGGCACAAGCTCGCGACTGGGAGGAGACCCGGTCAATGGACCGGGTCGTTGAGCAATAGTAATAATCGGAGTTACTGAGGTTAGTGTTGGTGGTGCGGACGACGGTGATGCGGGAAGGCTCCGGTCGTCCTTGCTTGAGCTCCCGCTCTCGAGTTTTCCGATCGAGAAAGACAGGTTGGGCAATTGGGTCTATAAATGTTTAGCGCCCCACAGCCATAGCAAAAGATTCTACGAGGCAATACTTCGCAATCTTGAAATTGGTGGCCCTCTGCATCACAGTTCCAACACTTAGAGTTTTGCCGGTCTGTCATCGCTAAACCATCCTCCCAGCCGTCCGACTCCACTACGGCCAACTGTCGCCTACCCTTTTTTTTTTTTATGACAGATGAAACCAAGCTCAGGGGATGCCCCCTATCCATGCACAGCATTTGTTGGTTCCGAAGGGATGACAGGTTAGTGGGAAGGGGGAAAGAGGGAGTAGTGACGGTTTACACCTCGCTTAAATGTTTCGACGCTGTCAGTGGGCGGGAAGACATTCGCAGGGAGATTATTCCACAATCTAACGACGCGACCGAAAAACGAACTCTCACGGTAATGCGTGGTTCGTTGGAACGGACTCGCGACATAAAAGGGGTGCACCGCTCTGGAAAGCCGAGTAGTTCTGCTAAATACCTGAACCGGAGGAATTAGGCTGGCTACTTCAGAGGAATATTTACCGTGAAAATAGCGGTAAAATAGTGATACACACCCCCCATCACGACGACGCTCCAAGGGTTCAATAGAGCTGGATACCCTACTTACCATACATGCGAATTGTACTCCATTTTCGGACGGATATAAGTGGTGTAGATACAACGAAGATCGGTTGGAGTGAAGTACTTCTTACACCGCTTAAGAAAGCCTAAGCACTTGGCTGCTTCTTTCGACACGTCAAAGATGTGATCGTTCCAGCGAAGATCGCATTGGATTGACATGCCCAGAACATCAAGAGCCTCCGACTCATTAATATCCACACCACCCATATTTAGAGGTAGGAAGTTGTCACCCGCCAACCGCTTGTGGGTTAACAAACAGCATTGGGTCTTCCGCGCATTAAAATCGACCCGATTCGCACGACCCCACTCCTGGATTTTATTGAGGTCGGATTGGAGTGTGTCATTCATAATTCTGCGTCTTCTAGTGATCTCCAGAATGGAAGGACGCCTGGAAAATGAATATGAATGACAAATGCTGCTGTCATTAGCAAACGAGTAGACGGGGTTTGATGTCAATGACAGAAGGTCATTGATGAAAATAAGAAAAATTGTCGGAGACAGGACCGAACCCTGCGGAACTCCAGCATTAATAGAGTGCTCTTCGGAAGCAAAGCCGTCTATCACAACCCGAATAGAACGGCCGCTGAGGAAACTCGATATTCATCGAGTGAAAGTATTACGGACACCATAAGCAGCCAGTTTAGACACGAGTGCTGTATGCCACACCCGGTCAAATGCCTTGGAGATATCCAGAGCAACAACCTTGCTCTCACCGAACCGGTGAATGCAACTGCTCCACCGTTCTGTGAGGAACGCCATCAGGTCGCCGGTGGAACGGTGAGCACGGAAGCCGTACTGGCGATCGCTGATCAACTCGTTGCTCTCTAGATACCTCATCAATTTAAAATTTACAATGCTCTCCATGACTTTAGAGAGCACTGAGCAGATTGCTATGGGCCGGTAATTTGCAGGATTCCTAGCCTCAACTTTTTTGGGAACTGGCTGCACATTGGCAATCTTCCAGGAAGCGGGAAAATCTCCTGAAGTAAAAGATATTTTTCAACACATTTTCTCAACACATGGGCTGAAATGCCATCCGGTCCCGAGGACTTATTGACATTGAGGTCTGCAAGCACTCTTTTAACAGCTCGCGTTCGAAAATGCATCTGTGGCATAGCATGAGATACATCATCGACCGCGGGCAGTGGTTGACTACTCTCAGGAAGAGAGCAGTTTTCAGCAAACATTTTGGCTAATAAGTTTGCCTTATCAACCGAGTGAGTGAAGATCTGATAGTCCTTAAGGAGAGTTGGAATAGACGATTTCGTCTGATTTTTCACCTTCCCCACAAACGACCAAAAGTTCTTGCTACCCTTATAGTATTCAAGAACTCTGCGTCTAAGGCGCTGCTCATAAAGAACTTTTTCGCGCCTTAGAGTGGCATTGCACCTATTTCTGGCCTGATTGCGCAGCAGTTTAGTATCAGCGGTTTTATTTAAACGCCAATTCCTAAATGCTTCCTCTTTAGACCTGACTGCTTGTCTGCAAGTCGCATTAAACCAGGAATGGTCTTTTGGTTTAATGGAAATTCTTTTATAGGGTATGAAAGACCTCATACCTAATAAAAAAATATTTTCTACCAATTTTGCTGCAGCATTTATGTTTCTATCTCTGAAACACAATTGCCAATTGAAACGACTGAAAAAGCAGTTCAGCGCAACCCAATTACCCTTCTCATAAAGCCACATTTTCCACTTCGGAGCTGTCTGGTGAGCGGATTGAAGACTAGAATATGGGAAGGTAGCAGAAATTGTACCGTGGTCCGAATTACCAAGAGGTGCAAGAACATTCACATAATACTTGCTGTGATGTGAAGTTAGAAAAAGGTCCAGAATATTTTGGTTATGCCCATCAACACAGGGAAAGTGCGTTGGTTCCTTCACTAATTGAGTCAAATTATTAGACTCAGCAAACAACTCAACATACAAACCCTCGGGTGTTGTGTGACTCGAATGACGTAGCCAATTGGAATTATGAACATTGAAATCACCAGCAACAACAATTTCACTGTTAGGATACGATTCCAGAATTTTAGAGATCGAATCAGAGAGACTGTCCAGTTTATCAAAAGTTGGCAGCCTCCCTAGACCCGGGCTTCTATAAATGAAGCAGAAGTGCAGGATGTGCGACTGGATTTTGAACTTAACCCACATGGAGCTAAATTCGGTATCCGACGTGCAAAGGTGTTGCTGACACTGGTACGCAACATCACTGCGAATGTATAAGGCGAGGCCTCTGTGAGGTAAAAATAATGGCAGTAGATGGTACCCCGGCATGTGAAAGTCCAGTGGATCTGCACCCTCAGACACCTGGGCCTCACCTAGTGCCATTATATGCGGTTGGTGTGTACAAATATGCGCATAGACCGCGAAGAAATTCGCCCTCAAGCCACGTACATTAGTGGAGTCTATGCAGAACCTTGTCATCGCCACCCACTGTGACGAAGTGTAAGCTCAGCTGTACAAGCGGCCACGTGTACGTCGCAAGCAAAGCAAAACGCGACAAGACAAGTGTTATGCCTTTATCTTGCCGCGCTTCAGCCCACGCAGCACTCACAGCCGCATGCACACCTAACGGGACCAGGAAGAAGGAGGAGGAGTGAAAGCAAACGAAATGCTGAGCTTTACTGCGGAGAGCATAAAAAAGCCCCTCGCATGGTTCTCTGCGTTCCGTTTGATTGTGTATTATTTGTTGTAATTGAGAATATTTTTATTTATTTTGTAATAAAGTTAGTTGCTAATAAGTGCACTATTGTTTGTTTATGAAAAACTGTTGTTTGGTGAAGTTTATTATTGTGTTAAAAGTGTTTCACGGCGTGGGTAATTGTTTGCACTATTGTTTTCGGTTTTATTTGCGCGAACACTGATTAACAAGAAGTACTGGCGGGCACACCATCCGCCTCCGTCCGCGGTCACATCACAACTGAGCCAAATCGTGACGGGGTCGAATATCCTTCCCTCATAAAGTTTTCGTGCCTATGGCACTTGCGCCTTAAATCGTTTAAATGAAATATCCGAACATGTAATAAATCATGTCTCAAAACTGGGGTCAGGTTATTCGTCAGGATTTCCAAACGTGCAGGGTCGCTCAACGGCGCTCCCAATCGATCATTCATCGAAAGCACATCATCTAGAAAATCGTCAAACTTCTCACCCGATCTTTGTTTCCGTCTACGAATGTTTTCGCTCAACTCGTAGTCTGTCAAGTAATTTCGGAATTTGATGCGAAGTTGGTCGCATAAGGTAGGCCAAGCCAATCGGCTTACTTGGAGATGATGTCGCCAGAACCAGTCTTCTGCCTTTCCTCCGAAGAGCAAATGAGCATGTTGACAGAGAGATGAGAAATCATTATTCAGGTATTGAGACGTCAGGGCATTTACGCGATAAATGAACTCATCGACGTTCATTCCTCCAGCGTCTCCCGTAAATTTTTATCGCCAGCCAGAGATGAGCGCGAAAAGTCTGTCTGAGTTTCCTCGGTGAACAAATGGTCGCGGAGCTAATGGTGCTGCACTCGCTGTATTACCGTGGTGATCAGTTGTCGGATTTGAGTTAGTTGGGCGGGTGTTGGTGGCGGCTGTAGGAGCAGTAGGAATGGCTAAGTTGTTGGAGGGTGTCCTCGGAAGCGAACGACGTGCGTTCCCTAACGCATCCCTACACTCGGCGGCAATCACCGTCGACAACTCCTCCTTCACTCGCTGAACGGCCTGAGACAACATTTCCTTTATGGAGGCCTCCGTTACCCTATGTGAGGTAGAGTTACCCGGAGAAGTAAACCTTAACAGGTCTGCTGTAGGAGTGTCCTGATCTACGAGCGAGATGTGAGCGCTTCGTGTAAGTGTTATGCTGGAAGGGGGAGTACGGATGTCGTTCACGGCAGCCGTGTCTGCACTACCACGCGCGGGGACGACTACGCCGGTGGATTGATGTACCCGTTGGGTTATCATCCGCCTCGTAGTGGTCCCCCTCGTCTGCGAGACGTTTCGTCCGCGGCTAATTGGATTATCCTGGGTTGACAACCCGAAAATCCTATTATTACAAATCGGACAGGTGGCATAGATTGATCTCTAGACACGGCTTTGAAACTCGTGTTGACAAACGGTTCTGGATTATTGTACCCCTGAGAAAAGTTCGCGCCGACAAATACCGCATTCCGGTGCCACCCGGCCCGTATTATTGGGTCCTGCTTCCATTGCAAAAAAAAATTAAATAAAATAGAGTTTGGTCGTAAATCAAGTAGCTGGAAACCAAAACTCCAGGTGGTTTGCCAAAACTCAAAGCAAAAAAATATTTATGAGAAGAAAATAAACTTTAGTTATATTATATAGCTAATACCTCTTAAAAAAAATTAAATAATTCGTTAAAAGTTATTACAACAAAAGATGCGTATAGGTGATTCAGCAAGCACACCAAATTGAAAATTTAGGAATTAAGTTACAGAGCCGCGATCCCCTCATCCAAGCGACCCGCATACTTCCACCCACTCCATCAAGGCGACAAAGGCCGTAGCCCATCATCATCCATGTCCTCCGTCAGGGTCCTCATTAGCGACTACTAGAGAAAACATAAGAATTCAGGGGCTAAACTACAAAAAATTTAATTTGGGCGTCATCCAACGAGCCACTAACGATTATTAACCATTAAGGGAAATCTCCAATTGGACAAGGCCTCAATATTAACAAAATTCACAACAATATATGGTTGGTCAAGCGAGCATCTTTGGCGAGTTGCGCAACCGAGAAAACTCCCACTTGGCAAGATCTCGAGCCAAGAGAATACTCAATTTAAAGTGAGTTATATTAAAAAAAATTCTCTAAAAAAATATTAACATTAATGATTTCTTCTTCTGCGGACTGACCCGAAAATCAAACAATCGCCAGAAGTAATGATTCAGCGGTACGCATCGAACCATAAAAAATTTCAATAGCGTAAATCCAGCGAGAATCAATTTAGAAACCACGAGAAAACCAAAAGTTAAACAATTTAATTACAAAAAAAAAATTACAGTCACTACTGATCCTTTTGCTCCACTTTACTGAAACTCGGAAGAAATCGGACAGACAAAAAAAAATTGTAGAGTTGGCAGAGTGGGACCAGAATCCGGCCCCACGTTGGGCGATATTTTGTAACGTCCAACGTGGCTTGTGGAACACTTCGTCAGCATACCAGAACTGTGAGCAAAAGAGAAACCATCTTCAGGTTCATCTCCAGGATCTCAACTGCTCTAGCATGCCAAGGAAGTTCGGGCCCCACGTTGGGCGCTATTTTGTAACGTCCAACGTGGCTTGTGAAACATTTCGTCAGCATACCAGAACTGTGAGCAAGAGAGAAACTATCTTCAGGTTCATCTCCAGGATCTCAACTGCTCTAGCATGCCAAGGAAGTTCGTGCCCCACGTTGGGCGCCATTTTGTAACGTTGGGGGGTGTGCTTAATAAAAAAAATTCAAAAAAAAAAAACGCCCGCTGTTGATGGCTGCTTGGCTCATCCGGCCGTGCTCAGGGAAGGTGGGGGGGTTCTTTAAACCCAACAGCGGATTGGATACCCCGGTTACAAACAAACCGACATAGAAGTCAAGACTTACCAAGGCGATACAGCCTCTGGATGAAGGTGAGCACACATGCCTAATCATACCCTGACGGCAGGCAGAGACGAATTATGGAGTGGAAGGAAAAAGGGAGGGGGAGGAGTAGGTGTCGTTTTTCCTCCCCCTGTCTTTACCCACCCAACCTGGCTGGTGCGGGTGTTGCTGTGCACCAGCCCCTTTTGTGCAGGTCGCTCAGCCCGGGGGTTCGCTTACTCCATGTCAACTTAGTAATACATAATAATAAAAGTCGTAATAAGTCAAAAGTCGTATCTTAATGAGTAATTTTATTGGTCATAATATTATTTCGGTAAATTAAACATAAGAAAACTTACAAAACTTCATTTTTGTTGTATAGAAACAGCGAAGGCCAAATGGAACTTCATTAATTTCTGACAAGTTCATTGATTTAAACTTAAGAAAAGAAAAAAAAAACAAATTGCGGGTATTTTTGTCCTATGTTTTAAAAACAATTTGTTTTTGTTTTGGTTTGGGAAAATATTTACACGCGTAAAGTTTGAGTAATAGTTTTAAAGTTTTTAATTTTTATGTATTTTAAATCTACACAGATGCAACAGGACTGTTTTTTTTAATATAATAAATTTATATTTATTTATACTTTCCAAGTAAATAAAATGTTTTTATACTTATCTACTATGAAACAATATTTTTCACTTACTGAAGTGATTTTTTTTTCTTATACATATCTCGCTGATGTCTTTGAATTCATAAATATTGTTTATAAACATTTCTTAGCAACATTTTGTATGCAACTCGTAATCGTGTAGGCGAATTGAAACCAGGAAAAATGTACTCGTTGCGTGTTCTACACGCCAAACAAAACTTTCATCCCACAAAATCTAGCTGACAGGGTTAATTTAGCTTCAAATATAATAAAATTCCGCTATTATGGAACAATATGAAAGAGTTAAAACAAATATTCATTGCATTGCATAATATTATCATTAATTTTTCATTGAAGAAACGGAAAGGAAAAAAAAACGTTGCTAGATTTTAGTGAAAACATTTTTTTTTTCAAGTAATTGTGATTTTAATACATATTTAAAATGTTTCTGACATGTATTTGTTGCCAAGATTTAAACAATTTAAGGAATTTCTTACACGTGGCAATATATCTAACTTATCCACCACTCTATCTTCTACAAGGCCCATTATCTAACATTCCAAGTTTATTCAAAGTAATACATATTTCAAATGTTACCCGTGGTTATTCCAAATGTTACAAGGGATTGAAATGCTATTTCTCCGGGACAAAATGTAAATTGTACATTATTTAAAATTAACACTCACCTGACTCCGAGCAGTTAACTGGTGGCGCCACAGCAACGTGCGGAATCTGGGATTAAATTGACACTGAAATTACAGAAAATCATTTGGATAAGGTAACAAAAAAAAAAACCAAGAGTTCATTAGCTCTCCACCTATACAAACTATATAAAATTAGATCTCCTGATCCCAAGGTAAACACGCTCTCATTGTGATCAACGGTTTGAATATCCATATACTAGATAGATTAATGGATCTTTAGATACAAATTAAATTATGACGTCATTTAGTACAAACTTCACTTAAATATAATCACTATAATATAATAATTCATCGCTATCATAATCAAAATTCACTATAGTATAATAATCCATCATTATAATAATCAAAATTCACTATAATATAATAATCCAAAACTACTTTAAAATATTTATAGAAATGCACATGTATTCAGCTGCCACAATAGAAATGTTCATCCAGACAGGGGACAGAAAACTCTACAGGCAAATATACCACAAAACACCAGCTATTCGACATGCAGCTCCGACACGACTCTTATGAATCAGACACCCATTTCGACTGTGTAGCTTCATTGGGACAGCCAATTTCGCTCTATCCTTGCTCCGATGCGGCTACTCAAGACTTGGTCACATTGATGATAGAAAATTGAAGGTATATGCTGCTCCTGCAGTAGATGCTTAGAAGATGAGCCACAAAACTAACGACCTTATGAGAAGCGTTTTATGCGCTTTTATATAATCAATGTATGGAAGTTTTTCGTTTGCTGGCGATGATTAAGAATCCCAACTCACAAAGTAATACTTTTATTTCTTTTTAATTTGCAGTCTTATGGTTTTTATACCAAATCGAAGTTTAATTTAATGCATTAGCAAATAACTTTAGCGGAAGCTTGACACATTTTCAGCAAACTATTAATTTTTCGCTTGCGCACTCTGTAGCACGCGACCGTCTTTACTTCGATTTACTACTCAACTGTCCCAATATAATTTTTTTGTGGCCACCGACACTGCAGACATCGCTGTCTCCCTCCCTCCCATCATGCTCTGCACTCTAAGAACGTCCCGTAGTATGGCGTGATGCGAAGTTCATATCAAAAAAACCTTCTAGAACATTCGATCCCGCCATAATACGGGATCCGCTCTCTCAGCCACATGGTGGGGAGAGGCAGACACCGATATCTGCATTGCGGCACGGCGAAATGGAACGCGTGCGAATGCAGATCACAGGGTGACCTCAAAACGGGGTGACCACAGGTAGACGCTTCGAAATACATAAAAATAACGACACAACACATGAAACGTCAGTTGCTCGTGGAACGTGACACGCGTAGGACCTGGTTGTAGGAGGTGGCTTTCTTGCCTCTAGCCCAGATCGCTCGTGCCGTGGTTAGAGACGGGAGGAAGATTCACCGTTGCCTCTCCTCTCTGCAGCCGCTCTCGTTGCCGAGGTTTCAAAGGGGTGGTCCAATGGATCGTTTCGTTGGAGCCGAAGCGACGGACCTGAGGGTGCAAAGTTGCCGGTCCAATGGATAGGCATTTTGTACTCACGGGCACACGGCTGTATTCTCTTCTTCCCTCGCCACAAGTTTACCTTTGAGAAGCCTACTCACCGGAGAATCCGGGGTCACGCCCACGACCCAAGTGTAAATAAAATTGTGTTTTCTTTCGCGCAGAATCAAGCAAGTAACAAGTACGCTTAGTTCGAGCTCCAAGGAAACTTATAGCAAAACACGAGCGTGTTAGACACACCGAGCGAAACACACGATCGTTAGCCGTGGCGAATTAATAGTCACAAGCTCCGCTAGACACCCTGGCCGCCGTCTTTCTACACGACAATTTTCATCGCCACAACAACGCCAGTTTTTTTCCCCAACGAAGTTTTTTCCTGCCAGCGAAATTATCTTTTTCCCCCAACGAAGTTTTTTTTCCTGTCAGCGAAGTTATCTTTTTTTCCCCCAGCGAAGTTTCTTTCCGAAGTCTCTTTTTTTAATTACATCGAAGTTCACAGAAGACACCTTGTCTTCTAATCTAATTAGATGATAAGAATTGGATGTAGAAAATAAATGTGTTAAATAACAACTGACACAAACGTAACTATGATGAAAATAAGAAAATTAAGGGAACTAAGGCTTACAAGTACACCAACATCATAAAGGGATTATTGACGTCCACACCTCTTCACCATAAAAAAGGAACTGGTGTGATGTTTACACCCTCAAACACCTAATGGCGATGGCTACATCTGTCTTCTCGAATCAGGTTCTTGAAGCCGGCTTCGAGAAGAACGCGTGGCTACACCTAGTTTCTTCTTGATGTTAAAATTCATATACGTGTGATTTCTAAATGTGTATGAGTGAAATTTACTGAATTTCCAAATGTTCGCCAGAGTTGCCATAATTATATTGCATGACGATTAACACGTAAAAAAAAAGAATTGCGATGTGTTTATAAATTCTTTTAAATTAAAATGAATCACATAGTTGCAAAATACGACCGTATTCGTGGCCAAAATATGATAAGTAAACTAAATTTCTAAAAAAAGACAATTTTTTCAAAAAACTTTGGTATGGCAATCACACAATTTCATGATGGCGGACACTTCGTTTGTTTGTTCTTTTGTTCTTCAGTTTTATACATACTTGCTTTTATTTTATATCAACACTTTATGCTTTAGAATATATTTATTTTATTTATTGTTTTTTATTCATATTTTTCAATTTCTACTTTATTTAATACTTTATTTTCACTTCCAAAGCGCAGTATAAAAAGGTAAACACATTTTCGGAAAACCTCGTCGGATCTCGTTCGGGCGACAACTGTTTAATTGTGTGCGTAAGAAGAACCGAGAAGATAAGAAGAACAGAACAGTGCGTAAGAAGACCAGAATTTGGGCTTCAAAAAAACTCTCCACTTGAAGAATGTGTGGAGACATTTCTCTCCTCACATCCCCTCTCTTTCCCAGAAACTTTTGAAGAAAGAAGAAAGAAGCCTTAATGTGGCCATCCAGAATTATATTCATCAGAATGATACTAAGGCTATGCATATTGTAAAAGCACTAACCGATGATAAAGAATCATCAACGGCACCCAAAGGAAATGGTTTAATGCAAGTAAATTCACAGAAACCCGAATTTATTTATTGGAATGATCCCAATAAGCTGGTAGATAGATTACGCCTTTTGTTTTTATCTGCTTCGGATGAAGATATTTCTATATTAACAAAATAATTTCCATTATCGAAGAATTACGAGAAGCCGACATAATTGAGTAACTTTTACGTATATATTTCGTATATCAAGAGAAACTCTTATCAACAGATAATCATATATAACCACATCATTTTTATAAACATATAAATCGAAATTAATTTTAATTACTACTCGAAACATATTTTACAAATTGTCATAAAGATTTTAATAAAAAATAAAGAAATAAAATAATTTTATAAATATGTATTTTTTTTATATAATCTGGTATAAAATTATATCAATTTATTTATTCTGCAAACAATTAAATTGATATTGCAGCAAACGCAAGTATCTGGTCCGTCTACAGTTTCACTTGAGGACCAGCAACACGTAGTATAATGGCATCCATGTCGTGACACAATCGCAATGGCATTCTTATACTGGCTCAGTTTTATATCGTTGGTTAAAAATGTATTTAAAAGTCAGTTATCAGAGCAGATTAGTTAAATCAGTGCCATCAGTTCAAAGTCAGGTGCTGTCCTAATCTGAAAATGTAGTTAATCGACTGTTTTATGGGGTTTTTATATTCAAATTTATTTATGTAATTTCTTAAATCTAACAGTTGTTTTGCTTAATATCTGTATTTATATTTTAGTTTATTAATTTGGTGTAAATTGAATTTAATAAATAACAATATTTTTTTTATAGCTATTCCCTTATTAGTCGATATTGATTAATATTGAACTCCACGTGACATATCCTTATGAGAGATCAGCCACAGTCCCTTTCCTGAAACTCAGACATTTTCTTGCAAATCTGATAAATCATATTATTGTAGCTGCTTTGGATATCTTCTTTTGTCTGCATTAAAGGCATTTTGGTTTGGAACGATTTTACATCCACAACCATATCTTCTTCAATACTCATCTTCACATACTCACAAAATATCACTAAATTGAATTTATAGTATAGCCCAAGTGCTTTTCGAGTAAATCTTCCAAGGCTTTTATAATGATGTCCCTGTTTACTGTAAAAACGTTTGTGGAATGAGCAAACCCTTGTTCACGTTTTCGAGCATAAGCGTTTCAATCCTTTCATTGAAGGCTGACTTTATTGTTTTAAAGTGCTCGTTAATCGGGATGCCAGCATTTTTTTTTGTTTATTGCTCATAATATGATAATTCCAGTCTTTCTTCAAAATTACAATCTTCTTCTTCAGTCTTCTCATTACAATCGGAACAAATTGAAAAGTTTTCATTATGAATACGTTTTACTGGTGAAGCACAGCTTGGTTGTGAATGAAATAAATTTACATGTTTTTCAGGTTATCGCGTCGAGTAAATTTAATGTTGCATTCATTGCAATCGAATGCTTGTTTTTCAGCATGTTTGTTTAAAACATGGCGTTTAAGGCTGCGATATTCGGTGAAACGAACCCCACACTCACTGCAAATGAATCCTTTCATTTTGAAAAGATTTAACTGAAGATGTCGTTATTGTTGATGATGATTATGATGATAATAATATTAATGAAGTAGATTTCAGTTCAGTCTTCTTAAAAACTTGAGCGTTCTTTATAAAAACTTTAAGTTTTAGTTTACACTTTAATGTACTCTTTGTGAATGCTCTGGGTTTTAGTTTTGCCAACTAATGCGTTTTATCCAATTCGAATAATAGTAAATAATTTTTTATTTACTGTTTTTAGTTATAAATATAATTATAATTTATTTAATACTTTTAAACTGTATAAAATATATGAGTATTTTCTCAAAAGTTATTTGGAGCTCACACGACTTGATGTCTTGGAGAATAAAACGATTAATGAAGTTCTGTAATAACTTGTTGCTCCTTTTATACTCCTCCGCCGTAGCGATTCACCTCTCTTAAATTTCAACAACAACAATAGTATACAAAACGCGTCTCTGCCAAATAAATTCTGGGAAATTGATGATTCATACTAATATCTGTGAATTCCTTAAAAACACACACACACACACACACACAGCAAACAATAAGTGCTTTATACGCTTACAGTATAGTATACAGTATGTATACAGAAATGTGTAATATAACATTTAATTTAGAAATTAATGATATCAAAAAGTTACATTGTCAAACCAACACCAACAACAAGAGCAACAACAAAATAAAAAAAGTTGTCTCCTCAATACCTTCAGTAAAGTTCTATTACACATTAAATAAAATTCAATTCCACCAAAATTCGAATCAAGCTATAGTTCGATCTCAAGCAATTAAATAAAACAAGAATAACACCACTACCTCTGCTTACGCAGCCCCATCCTCCAGATCATGCATGTCCACCAAACCGCAGTTCAATCCATTCATTAATGTTTACATTAAATTTCTGAGACAGCGTCTAAAAAGCAAAGCAATTAAATAAACAACAACTCTACGCCTGCTGAGGCAGCCTCTGTATAGGCATCCACTACTTACGCACCCACTGCTTAGGCTGCCGCTATCCGCGCCCGCACTCGTTTCTTCAGCTATGTATGCAAATATTAAAACTATAACAACTACAACTACAGCGTACTTCTAAAATTGACCACTGACCAACCAATCAACTAACCCTATGCGACACAAGGCAGAGTTCACCTTTCTCTCATAAATAAAACAAAACAAAAACAAAAGTCATACACTAACACTCACTCTACATATCCCTATCCTACCCTCATCCAATTACAACATTTCACCATAGTATGTAATAAATTTTGAAAAATGCATGCAATGAAAAACCATAGTATGTAATAAATTTTGAAAAATGCTTATACTAATTTGTTAGATCGCCTGTTTCGGTATTTAAAAAAAAGATATTCTTTGACAAATCATAAAATAAAATCATCGACCTCCTGCGGTATTTAAAATATGTAACGTTGGGGGTGTATGCTTAATAAAAAAAATTCCAAACAAAAAAAAACAAAGGCCTGCTGTTGAGGGCCGCTTGGCTCATCCGGCCGTGCTGAGGGAAAGTGGGGGGGTTTTTAACCCCAACAGCGGATTGGATACCCCGGTTACAAACAAACCGACATAGAAGCCAAGACTTACCAAGGCGATACAGCCTCTGGATGAAGGTGAGCACAAATGTCTATTCATAATCTGACGGCGGGCAGAGACGAATTATGGAGTGGAAGGAAAAAGAGAGAGGAAGGGAGTAGGTGTTGTTTTTCCTCCCCTTGTCTTTACCCTCCCAACCAGGCTGGTGCGGTTGTTGCTGTGCACCAGCCCCTTTTGTGCAGGTCGCTCAGATCGGGGGTTCGCTTCCTCACCTGTCAACTTAGTAATACACAATGATACTCAAAAGTTGTATCTTGAAGAGTAATTTTATTAATCATAATATTATTTCGGGAAATTAAACATAAGAAAAACTTACAAAATGATTTCATTTTTGTTGTATAAAAACAGCGAAAACAAATGGAACTTCATTAAATTCTAACGAGTGCATTGATATCTCATTAAATTAACATTACGACAAGGAAAGGGGGAAAACAAAAAGAAAGTTGCTAGATTTCAGAGCAAACAATTGGTAAGCACTTTTGGTTTAAATACATATTACAAATTAATAATAATACATGTTTCAAATTAAAAGTCATACATATTTCAAATTAAAAGTAATACATATTTCATTTGTTACCAGTGGTTATTCAAAATGTTGCAAGGGTTAGAAATGTTATTTCTCCGGGACAAGTTTTGCTTTTACAATATTTAAAATTATTTTATTTAATTTCTGCTTTATCATATCTTAGAGAAACAAAAATTTATTAAATTGACAAATTTTTTTTGTTTGTTTTGAAAACCGGTTGTAAACGTGTTTTCAAGAATGAACTCAACTTCAAATTTAAGTACAAAGTACAATACATTTAAGTAAAGTGATGCCACTTTACAAAGCGTCCTTTAAAGTAATATAACAAATACACGTGTACTTCCGTAACTCTAGAAGGTAAATCACGCGTTAACCGAACCATTCGAAATTTATTACAATAAAATTCTCACTCATCTGACTCCGGACAGTTACCTTGTGGCGCCACAGCAACGTGCCGAATTGGTGCATAACTTGAAAACTGAAATTATAATTATAATAATTTGATATATTACATAGGCTCCTTTCTTACACATTGTGTCTTACGTATAATATTCTGCCATCGTTTATCAGCAGTTTTCTATATCTTTGTTCTATTATTTTCATCAATATTTCAATTTCAATATTTCAATTCTGTGACTACAGTTATACTTGCTTACTCTCTCTTAACAATTAGGTTTTCTGAAGCATTAAAATTCATCTAGCTAAAACCTTTAATACATTACCATATGCATAAACTATTACTTTTAATATCTAAATTGCTTTTATAAATATTCCTACTTGCAATTCATAGATTTTTAGAGTTCCATACGAACTGATATTAGAATGGAAACTAATATAAAAATTGAAGGACAAAAGAAAATAGTCTCTGATTACAGTAATTGAGAACAAAATTCACTCAAATGTGGTCGATTCACTATAATTAATTATACTATTTAGAGAAATGTCAATGTATTCCGTTGCAGCAGTAGAAATGTTCATCCAGACAGTGGACAGAAAACTCTGCAGACAAACATACCACAAAACACCAGCTATTCGAACTGCAGCTCCTACACGACTTTTATAAATCAGATTCCCAACTCGACTGCGTGGCCTCATTTGGACAACCAACTCCGCTACATCCCTGCTCCGATGCAGCTACTCAAGACTTGCTCACATTGATGATAGAAAATTGAAAGTATATGCTGCTCCTGCAGTAGATGCTCAGAGGATGAACCACAAAACTAACGTCCTGATGAGAAACGTTTTATGCGCTTTTATATAATCAATGTATGGAAGTTTTTCGTTTGCTGGCGATGATTAAAAATCCCAAGTCACAAAGCAATACTTTTATTTCTATTTAATTTGCAGTCTTATGGTTTTATACCAAATCGAATTTTAATTTAATGCATTAGCAAATAACTTTTACTCAACTCTGCTTACTACAATTTTTCTGTGGCTTCGCCACCGACAATGCAGGCATCGCTGTCTCCCTCCCTCCCATCATGTTCTGCACTCTAAGCAGGCCCCGTAGTATGGCGTGATGCGAAGTTCATGTAAAAAAAACCTTCTAGAACATTCGATTCCGCCACACTACGGGATCCGCTCTCTCAGCCACGTGGTGGGGAGAGGCAGACACCGATATCTGCATTGCGGCACGGCGAAATGGAACGCGTGTGAATGCAGATCACAGGGTGACCTCACAAAAAAGGTGGTGTTCATTTCTTTGAGCCGGAACAACAGCTGGAAAAGGCCACCAACCAGGTTCTACCTCAGCCACTGCCACATATCTTTGGCGTGAAAAACCCCCATCGGGGTGCCCTTCAAGGTTTCTAGCCGATAACAGGAGTTCCCCAACACTTCGACCACTCTAGCCGGCACACCTGTTGGTGCTAACTTAGCGCAGAAGTGGGTTGCCTGATTACTAAGTGAAAAATTTCGTTGGGTCACCTTTTGACCAACCTTGAAGGACCGAACCCTCGACCTGAGGTTATATGTTCGGGTGTTTTTCATAAGAGCATCCTGTATTCGTTTTCTCACCGACTCGTGAATTATCTCTCGCTCATCGGAGCGATTCCTCCTAACTGAGCCGTCGTTTAATTTTCCCAACTTCCTCAATACATCGAACTCTTTACCGTGAGTAATCATGTGTTGTCCGAAAAGCACAAAGTAAGGCGCATAGCCAATTGATTGGTGGAGACTGTTTCTTAGCGCACAGTTGATGCTACTGAGTTATGCGTCCCATAGCCTCTGGTCTGATCTCACATAAGAGCGGAGAGCTTCGTTAATCGATCGATTAACCCTCTCTGGGGCGTTAGCCTGAGGGGAATACACGGCAGTAAGAACGTGTTTATCTCCAAAATTATCAAAAAACGTGGTCATGTCTTTACTTATGGACTGACGTCCATTGTCAGTCATAATGGTCTGTGTACCACAGTAAAGATGTGGTCCTGGAGAAATTCCAGGATGGGAGTGGTCGTAAACTTACGCAGCGGCTTCAGGAAAGTAAACTTGGAAAAGTGATCCATTACAATAAGAATACCAATATTCCCGCGCTTTGTTCGAGGAAATGGACCAATGAGATCCATATACAAGCGTTGGAACGGGCGTTCGGTAACTTCCAACGCTCTCCTATGGGAGCAATATTCGAGTGGGCACTTTTGAGGTGCGGCATAACTCGCAATTTGCAATACACTTGCACACTTACGCTCTAAGGCCAGGCCAATACAGATGATGACGAATCTTCTCCAATGTTTTAGCCATTCCGGCATGGGCGGACGTAGGGATATCGTGAACTGCTCGGATTACTGTATCTCGAAGCTCCGACGGAACATACAAGTTCCACCCTAGATCGTCAACATTATCATCACCAGTGGAGAATTCGGTGCGGTGGTAAAGGTAGCCATCCACCACTTGAAAGTCTGGATATTGTTCGCCAGCGAACTGCTCCTTCAATTTATTGTACTCAGCCGAGTTGAAGGCCGGAGACGACAGATCGATGGCCGGCTCACCGTCGAGCCCAAGGGACGACAACTCCCCCAGGGAATCGTCTTCCATCGACCTCGACAGCGAGTCCACCACGACGTTTGCTGCACCTTTTCGGTGTTCGATGGTGAAGTCAAAACCTTGTAATTTTAATGACCACCGGGCTAATCGTCCCGTTAAGTCCCTCTTACTCATTAGCCATTTCAGACAAGAGTGATCGGTGACCACCTTAAACTTATGCCCATCGATATACGTCCTGAATTTCCTAATCGCCAATATGACCGCCAAACATTCGAGCTCGGATACCATAAAACGTTCGTTTGGTTCCCTCGTCTGCGAGACGTTTCGTCCGCGGCTAATTGGACTATCCTGGGTTGACAACCCGAAAATCCTAGTATTACAAATCGGACAGGTGGGGTAAGATTGAGGCCATAGCCACGCCCATCATCATCCATGTCCTCTGTCAGGGTCTCAGTAGCGACCACTAGAGAAAACATAAGGATTCAGGGGCTAAACTACAAAAAAGAAGTTAATTGGGCGTCATCCAACGAGTCACTAACGATTGTTAACAAGGAAATATCCAATTGGACAAGGCCTCAATATTAACAAACTTCAGAACAATATATGGTTGGTCAAGCGAGCATCTTTGGCGAGTTGCGCAACCGAGAAAGCTCCCACTTGGCAAGGTCTCGATCCAAGAGAATACTCAATTTAAAGTGAGTTATATTAAAAAAAATTCTCTAAAAAAAATAAAAAACATAATAACATCAATGATTTCATCTTCTGCAGAATGACTAGAAAGTCAAGCAATCGCAAGAAGAAATAATTCAGCGGTACGCATCGAACCGAAAAATTCAATAGCGTAAATCCAGCGAGAATCAATTAGAAACCACGAGAAAACCAAAAGTTAATTAATTAATTACAAAAAAAAATTACCGCCACTACTGATCCTTTTGCTCCACTGTACTGAAACTCGGTAGAAATCGGACAGACAAAAACAAAATTGTAGAGTGGGCAGAGTGGGCCCAGAATCCGGCCCCACGTTGGGCGCCATTTTGTAACGTTGGGGGTGTATGCTTAATAAAAAAAATAACAAAGGCCCGCTGTTGAGGGCCGCTTGGCTCATCCGGCCGTGCTCAGGGAAATTGGGGGGTTCTTTAACCCCAACAGCGGATTGGATACCCCGGTTACAAACAAACCGACATGGAAGCCAAGACTTACCAGCCTCTGTATGATACAGCCTCTGGATGAAGGTGAGCACAAATGCCTAATCATTACCCTGACGGCGGACAGAGACGAATTATGGAGTGGAAGGAAAAAGAGAGAGGAAGGGAGTAGGCGTTGTTTTTCCTCCCCCTGTCTTTACCCTCCCAACCAGGCTGGTGCGGTTGTTGCTGTGCACCAGCCTCTTTTGTGCAAGTCGCCCAGATCGGGGATTCGCTTCCTCACCTGTCAACTTAGTAATACATAATGATACTCAAAAGTTGTATCTTAATGAGTAATTTTATTAATCATAATGTTATTTCGGGACATAAAACATAAGAAAAACTTACAAAATTATTTAATTTTTGTTGTATAGAAACAGCGAAAACAAATGGAACTTCATTAAATTCTAACGAGTGCATTGATATCTCATTAAATTAACATTACGACAAGGAAAGGGGGAAAACAAAAAGAAAGTTGCTAGATTTCAGAGCAAACAATTGGTGAGCACTTTTGGTTTTAATACATATTTCAAATTAATAATAATACATGTTTCAAATTAAAAGTCATACGTATTTCAAATTAAAAGTAATACATATTTCATTTGTTACCAGTAGTTATTCAAAATGTTGCAAGGGTTAGAAATGTTATTTCTCCGGGACAAGTTTTGCTTTTACAATATTTAAAATTATTTCATTTAATTTCTGCTTTATCATATCTTAGGGAAACAAAAATTTATTAAATTGACAAATTTTTTTGTTGTTTTGAAAACCGGTTGTAAACGTGTTTTCAAGAATGAACCCAACTTCAAATTTATGTACAACATACTTTCCTTCACAATACGTGATGCAAATTTACAAAGCGGCCTTTAAAGTAATATAACAAATACACGTGTACCTACGTAACTCTAGAAGGTAAATCACGCGTTAACCGAACCATTCGAAATTTATTACATTAAAATTCTCACTCACCTGATTCCGGACAGTTACCTTGTGGCGCCACAGCAACGTGCCGAATTGGTGCATAATTTGAAAACTGAAATTATAATTATAATAATTTGATTTTATTACATAGGCTCCTTTCTTACACATTGTGTCTTACGTATAATATTCTGCCATCGTTTATGAGCAGTTTTCTATATCTTTGTTCTATTATTTTCATCAATTAGGAATACTAATATTTCAATTCTGTGACTACAGTTATACTTGCTTACTCTCTCTTAACAATTAGGTTTTCTGAAGCATTAAAATTCATCTAGCTAAAACCTTTAATACATTACCATATGCATAAACTATTACTTTTAATATCTAAATTGCTTTTATAAATATTCCTACAATTCATAGATTTTTCGAGTTCCTTACGAACTGATTTTAGAATGGAAACTAATATCAAAATTGAAGGATAAAAAAAAATAGTCTCTGATTACAGTAATTGAGAACAAAATTCACTCAAATGTGGTCGATACACTATAATTAATTATACTACTTAAATAAATGCCAATGTATTCCGTTGCAGCAGTAGAAATGTTCATCCAGACTGTTGGGGTGGTCTCCGAGTGCGGCGAGAGCCGGGTCGAAGGACCAAAAATGTTCACGCGGGAATGTGATGTTTGATATATGTACAGGAGACTTACCGGCTTGCTCGAAATTTTAGTGGTGGTAGTCCAGAATAGGTGACTTCTTGCGGGTGGACGGCGCCGTCGTGGATGTTACCGGATGAGGATGATGATGATGATCAATTAGGGTTTAACTTCCTTTTTTTGTTTTCACTGGACACTGGTGCAAGGCGGGTGCTTGCTGACACGTTTTACAAAGGAATAAAATTCCGCCGCTTCCGGAAACCTATGATGAGCTGCTTGCCCTTCTGCTGAGATGCAGAAGAGCCGCTTCCACTCCGAGAGTGAGAGAAAACGGTGGCAGAACTCACCAGGTACCGAACCGCGGGAGAGAGAGACCAAATTAGCATGGCATGGTGAGCTGCTTGCCCTTCTGCTGAGATGCAGAAGAGCCGCTTTCGCTCAGAAGCGAGAGAAAGCGGCGGCAGATCTCACCGCATGCCAAAGAGGTTGGGAGAGGCGAGGGTTGCCGTTGCTAACTGCGGCGAACAGCAGTTTGGCGTAAACACAGACAGTGGACAGAAAACTCTGCAGACAAACATACCACAAAACACCAGCTATTCGAACTGCAGCTCCAACACGACTCTTATAAATCAGATTCCCAACTCGACTGCGTGGCCTCATTTGGACAACCAACTCTGCTACATCCCTGCTCCGATGCAGCTACTCAAGACTTGGTCACATTGATTGATTGAGAAAATTGAAAGTATATGCTGCTCCTGCAGTAGATGCTCAGAGGATGAACCACAAAACTAACGTCCTGATGAGAAACGTTTTATGCGCTTTAATATAATCAATATATGGAAGTTTTTCGTTTGCTGGCGATGATTAAGAATCCCAAGTCACAAAGTAATACTTTTATTTCTATTTAATTTGCAGTCTTATGGTTTTATATATAAAACCATCGGTCGGTGCAGGTTAATGAAGAATTAATACAAATACCCAGGTTAGTAATTTTAGTTACATGCTGCAATGGAATATCATCAAGATATATGACGGTAATACGGGAGTGGTCAATATGGTTCTTATATATGGGCAACACAAATGACTTAGAAGCATTCAGCTTAAGATGATTAACCTTAGACCAGCGTACAATGCTATCCAAGTCCTCATTCAGTCTGAGACACAAATCATTAACAAGTCCGATGCGGTTTGACAAATACAGCTGCAGGTCGTCTGCATAAGCATGAATAAACCCATTGCGTACTTCAGAAAAGATGTCATTCAAAAATAAGGAGAACAATAGCGGTCCAAGGACAGAGCCTTGCGGGACTCCTGAACAAACGTGCTTAAAGTCAGAGTAGACATCAGAAATTTTAACCCTTTGGTAGCGATCAGACAGATAGGACCTTACTAGAGCGGTAGCCATATTGGAAAAATTGTATAAGGTTCGCAGCTTGCTACACAAAGTTCCATGATTCACGCTGTCGAAGGCTTTGGAAAAGTCTAACAGACACAACAGGGTTATATATTCTTTATCATAAGCTAGCCGTATGTCATCAGTTACTTTAAGCATAGCAGTGGCGCAACTGTGCTTTTGACGAAAACCAGATTGCAGTGGATTAAGAAGATTGTGATGGGAGATGTATTCATTTATTTGCTCTGCCATAATTGCCTCACAGATTTTAGACAACACTGACAAAATACTAATGGGAAGAAGATCAGCAGGAACTTTTTGGGACGAATTCTTGGGCATGGGAATTACTGTAGCTAATTTCCAACTCATGTGGAAAGATGTAGACGTAAAAACGTGGTTAATAATACCGGTTATAGGAGAGAGTATGTATGGCAATATTATTTTAATAAATTTTATAGAGATACCATCCTCTCCAACAGCTGTAGACTTGTAGACGCCACTAAAACTAAAGAGACCGCAATCGTTAGAGGTGTCACATATGTCATGAAAGTTATCAGGCAATTATCTAGTGAGAAAGTATTCATTTAAAATATTCGGTGAGAGAGTACATGAGGGCTTATTTTTTACCCAATACCGATACTTTTTAATCGTTGCCAAATTGTCCTGGGAGGTAATTTAGGATTTAGCTTGTATGAGTAATAGTCTTGCTTACATTTTTTTATAAGGCTGGTTGCTAAGTTACAAGCTCTTCAATAGTTTTCCCAATTATCAGAAGTATTATTCTTTTTCCATTTGGAGCGTAGGATTTTCCTAGTGCGTAAAGAATTTCTTACTCTTGTGGTAAACCATGGGCGCGATTGATTTATGATACTAATTCTACGTTGCGGAACAAAAGTATTATACAAATAACCGATTACACTATTAAGAAACAATAATTTGTCGTCAACATGTGGGACTCCCCAGAAAGATGACCAGTATATAGTCGCAGCAGCATTATACATAGATGTAAAGTCTATACTATAAAATCTATCTGTGAGAACAGTCATACCAAATCAGAATTTGACACAAAAACATAATCTAAAAAACTGGGTCGAACATTATGGCAGTAGCGAGTTGGCTGGGAGTCATTGACAAATGATAGGCCAGAGGCATATACTAACTCCGAGAGTTTTGACGCAACCGAGTCATTCAACAGAAAATCAACATTAAAGTCACCACAAACAATTGTAAAGTCATACTTCAAGGAGCTACTTGAGATATAGTCAAAGACATTTTCTAATTCATTACTTTTATGCGGGTTGTAAACACAGCAAATAAGAATCTTTGCCCTGTTGTCAGAAACCATCAAACAAATGTACTCAACCACGAAGTTTTTGGAGGAGTAAATTATCTCAGAATTGTATGAATCTTTCACATAAATTGCAACGCCACCACCGCGCTTATTTATTCTATCCGCACGATAAAGTTTTAAGCCAAGAATATCAACACTAGCATGGGAGAGACTGGGTTGATACCAGGTCTCAGATATACATACGTCGTCAATTGCTGAGTTCTGGAAAACATTTTTTATATAATCATGTTTAATATGGTTTAAACTTCTAGCATTGAAGTGAGCAACATTGAAACCAGAGTGTTGTTTACAGAGGATGTTTAACAACATCTAGTGGTTTCCGTTAACACAGCTAGGCTGTTCTGTAACTGCGCTCATAGCAGAGATAGAGTAACAGGAACATCAGAAAACCAATTGTGTGAAGTGACAAATATTACTTTTTGTTTGTTGTACAAAATTTCACAGCACAACCCTTCCGCAGCAGCCATGAACACTATAAATAAAGATAAAGGCAGAGTTATCAGAGGATGGAAAAGGGGATAAAAGACAAAGAGAGTAAGTTTAACATTAGACATAATTACATAGAATACTTATATGTATATAAGAATTTGAAGTATTAGTTGGCGGCCAGGCAATCAACGCTTTCAACATCATACACGAGTACAGGTTCGCCATAAGCATGTATTTTATGAGTACTTTCCCCCCCCCCTGTATGTAGAGTGCAACTTCTTTTGCCGCTTTAGGAGAAGAGCATGCTTTAAGATAATCCGTCTTTGCATGGTAATGCTCTCATGAATGTGAACTTTGCCAGTTCCTTCGATCTCTAATTCACTCAGGGTGAGAGCTCGACGATTTTTACGGCAGAACGCAGATCTCGCTCGCATAAAAAGAGATCGATCACGACTTGTAGGCAACTTCAGAACAAGTGGACCACTGTTGTTGTTATTTTTAATGCGAAATGCATCTAGCAAAGTAGGAGCAGGCTTGCAAGCAGCAACATTGCATATTTTGGTGTACAATGCTTTGATGTCTTCTCCATGGGAATGAGGAATGCCTGTCACAATCAAGTCGGCAGCTACCGAGTCAATCTCAAGCTTGCCAAGCCTTCTGTTGACGTCTTTCAATTCACTTCTTTGAGAGTTTTCACATTTCGTAATTTCATCAACACGAGATGAGAGAGATAGCAGTTGTGTTTTAAAGTTGCTAATAACAGCATTCATCTCACCAAATCCGCTCATGATGCGATCCTCAGCCTTTGCAATAGACGCAGAGACCTGTTGGATTATGCTCTCTCGCAATTCAGCAAATCTCAAGTCCAGCATTGCCATTATTGAGGAGAGGTGAGTGTCAGCGGCCCGAGCGCTTGCAGAGGTGGCGGGGCTCGCCCACGCCCCGGCACTATTAGTACTGAATGCATTGTTGTTGTGGTTGTTACTGCGAGTCACACGTTTAGCCGAGCCGCTCAGCAAGCTGCTCTTTTCGACACCCGAATTTTTTTCCCCGTTACTTGCCATGACGAGTCAACCAATTTTATTGAATTTTATTTAATTTAAATTAACAAAAAGGCAGTAGTAATAATAAGTCACGAATAGCTCTCACAGGCAAGCACACCTAGCACAAGCAAGACAGCACGTCCTCAGCTCGAACTTGCCAAATATCGTGGAAAAATAAAGCAAAAACTTGGCTACCAACTTCAATACGTCTACTCGCGATGACACATAAAATCCAATTATAGGTCTATTTCCAAGCTAAGTAATATTTCCAAGTTATTTGAAACTATAATTAAATCTAAGCTGTTTTTCCTTGTGATGTTAATCTGTCCAAGTCAGCATGGGTTTGTTTCTGGCAGGTCAACTGTCACTAATCTTGCGACATTTTCAAATTACTGTGTATCAGCCTTTGAGTCTCGATTCCAGGTTGATTGTATCTATGCCGACTTTAGTAAGGCGTTTGACAAAGTAAGTCATAGTTCCCTTGTGGCTAAGCTCTCGAAAATGGGCTTCCATTCAAGTTTCTTAAGCTGGATCACTTCCTACTTAACAAATAGGAAATGTTGGGTTTCCGTGGATATAAGTCTAGTTCTTACCATGCATCCTCCGGGGTCCCGCAATGCAGCGTCTTAGATCCACTGCTCCTTATTTTATTTATCAATGATATTTCCAGCTGCTTCTTGTATGCCTTACACCTCATTTATTCGGATGACTTGAAGATATTTTTCGAAATAAAGAATGCATCAGATAGTTCAATCCAATCCAAACTCCAATCAGATATAAATAAGGTACATATTTGGAACGCTTTAAATCGTCTGCCTCCTAATACTCTAAATCATTGGATCCAATATTAACTGTATTCTCCCTAGGCAGCACACCTTTAATAAAAGGATCTGAAGTTCTGGACCTGGAAGTTTTGTTTGATTCCAAATTCACATTCATCCAACACCTTTCCTATATAATCCCTAAAGCCTACGCCCGTCTGGCGTTTATATGTAGGAACAGTCTGGAGTTTAAAGATCCCTTAACTATGAAAATATTATATAGCGCCTTCGTCAGATCTCTAGTTGAATATGCTGCAGTGATCTGGAATCCCTACTATGAGAACCACAACGCTCGCCTTGAAAGAATTCAAAAACAGTTTTCCAAATATGCCCTGCGACTGATCAATTTTAATGTACTTCCTTCTTATAATTCTCGATGTTTGCTATTAGGCCTAAAAAGGTTTGCTATTGTAACTAGAAGGAAATTGCTATCCTTCATGTTTGTCTTTGATATTGCATCCGGTTCTATTGATTGCCCTTACTTATTATCCAATCATTGAAGATAGAATTTTTTATGTTGCTTTTATTTTTGTTCTTTGATTATTTGAATTTTTATGTTTTTTTAATCTTTTTGTTATGTTTTAATTTTATGTGAATAAATAAAGTTTTAAATAAATTTTTTTTATTTAAATATGTTTATATTGTATGTTTATTTTCCAAAAGCGTTGGAACCTCACTTTGATTTTTATATGGTTTCCTATAGAAAATCGCAACTCACTTTGTGTCGTTTCGCTTTGCGTCGTGTTTCGTCATAGAAAACTCTGTTGATTTTACAATAAATTCTAATTTGTACAATAAATTGTATATAATCTAGTCAGTAAGGATCTTTTCAATTGACTTAATAAATAAACTAAACAATTAATAATAATACATGTAGTGCTGCTTCGTATCATACGGCAACCAAGCGGCCGCATCAATATGACCTCCCACTCTGATTACGTGCTCTTCGTACATAAACGGCGATAGCTTATAAAGTGCACTCGCTTTCATCGCAGCCTCGTTGTGCTTCAGGTGGTTTATTTCTGGCGAGTAAGCACTGGCTTGAGCTTTTAGGCATAAAATTATGTCGGCAGTTTGCAGCTCGATAGTATCGAGCCATTAGTCATTCTACTCGATCTACTATAGTAGATCGATTTAATGACTTTTGTGAAGCAAACAAATCTCACAGCTTTTCTTCTTCTTCAACGGCGGCAAATTGTGGTTGCTTAGGCCACCTGTCTGCCGTAGTCTGCAAGAACTCTGCTCCTTTCAACCAGTCAGTTGCGGCACTCAAATCAACATTAAAGTTCGGGCTGGTGGCTCTATCGGCAACATTTTGACTTGTAGGCACCCATCTCCACTACGACTTGCTTATATCAGCAAGGATTTCGGCGATCCGATACACAACAAACGGTTTATAGCGCTTATTGTATCGAACAGGTGAGGTGGTGACTTGTTACTACTAGAGATGAGCGATATTTTTGTACCGGTGACTTTGTCCCTGGTATTTTAAGGTCAATGGTCACTGGAGCGACAGAAAAATATTTATACCGGTGAGAGTGACAGTGACCGACGCCTTCGTTCCACGATATTTATTCGTTGCTGTCACTGGTTTGTTCTTGTCGTCGTGAATTCGCTTTACGAAATTTTTCACTTATTTTATTCTAGTATACAGAATAACCCAGTGTTGCGATTTTGATATTTAATGTTCTTTGCAGTTAAAAACCTGCTATGAAAACACCGACATATTTTATATATTTTAAGTGTATAAAATAATGAGATACTTGATATTTTACCGCGCATATTAATTATTATTACGCTGATATTGTTCTTGCATTATTTGAAAAGTAAAATATTAAAATAATTTACAATCTTAATTGCAAATAGGAATAACTAATACTTAAAATGACATTTAAAATAACTATATTATATAATAATCAACATCATCAGTTGTGATGTGACCGCGGACGGAGGCGGACGGTGCGCCCGCCAATTCAGTTTATAAACAGTGTTTGCGAAAATAAACAAAACAATAGTGAAAACCCACGCCGCGAAAATAAAACAATAACGCTTCACCATACAAAACTTTTTAATAAACAAAATAGTGCACTACTTAATAACTCAATACTTGATAACAAATAAATAAAACCTGATGAAAATATAACATATAAATAGACAATCTAACGCAATGCAGAGAAACATGCGAGGGGCTTGTTTATGCTCTCCGCAGTAAAGCTCAGCATTTCGTTGGTTTTCACTCTTCCTCCTTCTTCCTGGTCCCGTTAGGTGTGCAGGCGGCTGTGAGTGCACCGTGGGCTGAAGCGCGGCAAGATAAAGGCATAACACTTGTCTTGTCGCGTTTTGCTTTGCTTGCGACGTACGCGTGGCTGCTTGTACGGCTGACCTTACACTTCGCTACAGTGGGCGGCGATGACAAAATTCCGCATAGACTCCACTAATGTACGTGGCTTGAGGGCGAATTTCTTCGCGGTCTATGCGCATATTTGTACTAACCAACCGCATATAATGGCACTAGGTGAGGCCCAGGTGTCTGAGGGTGCAGATCCACTGGACTTTCACATGCCGGGGTACCATTTACTGCCATTGTTTTTACCACACAGAGGCCTCGCCTTATACATTCGCAGTGATGTTGCGTACCAGTGTCAGCAACACCTTTGCACGTCGGATGCCGAATTTAGCACCATGTGGGTTAAATTCAAAATCCAGTCGCACATCCTGCACTTCTGCTTCATTTATAGAAGCCCGGGTCTAGGGAGGCTGCCAACTTTTGATAAACTGGACAGTCTCTCTGATTCGATCTCTAAAATTCTGGAATCGTATCCTAACAGTGAAATTGTTGTTGCTGGTGATTTCAATGTTCATAATTCCAATTGGCTACGTCATTCGAGTCACACAACACCCGAGGGTTTGTATGTTGAGTTGTTTGCTGAGTCTAATAATTTGACTCAATTAGTGAAGGAACCAACGCACTTTCCCTGCGTTGATGGGCAAAACCAAAATATTCTGGACCTCTTTCTAACTTCACATCACAGCAAGTATGATGTGAATGTTCTTGCACCTCTTGGTAATTCGGGCCACGCTACAATTTCTGCTACCTTCCCATATTCTAGTCTTCAATCCGCTCACCAGACAGCTCCGAAGCGGAAAGTGTGGCTTTATGAGAAGGCTAATTGGGATGCGCTGAACTGCTTTTTCAGCCGTTTCAATTGGCAATTGTGTTTCAGAGATAGAAACATAAATGCTGCAGCAAAATTAGTAGAAAATATAATTTTATTTGGTATGAGGTCTTTCATACCCAATAAAAGAATTTCCATTAAACCAAAAGACCATTCCTGGTTTAATGCGACTTGCAGACAAGCAGTCAGGTCTAAAGAGGAAGCATTTAGGAATTGGCGTGTAAATAAAACTGCTGATACTAAACTGCTCCGCAATCAGGCCAGAAATAGGTGCAATGCCACTCTAAAGCGCGAAAAAGTTCTCTACGAACAGCGCCTTAGACGCAGAGTTCTTGAATACCATAAGGGTAGCAAGAACTTTTGGTCGTTCGTGGGGAGGGTGAAAAATCAGACGAGATCGTCTATTCCAACTCTCCTCAAGGACGATCAGATCTTCACTCACTCGGTTGATAAGGCAAACTTATTAGCCAAAATGTTTGCTGAAAACTGCTCTCTTCCTGAGAGTAGCCAACCATAGCCCGCGGTCGGTGATGTATCTCATGCTATGCCTCAGATACATTTTCGAACGCGAGCTGTTAAAAGAGTGCTTGCAGACCTCAATGTCAATAAGTCCTCGGGACCCAAAGGCATCTCAGCCCATGTGTTGAGAAAGTGCGCCTCAACACTGGCTCGCCCATTGCGCAATCTCTTTAATTTATCTTATACTTCAGGAGTTTTTCCAGCTTCCTGGAAGATTGCCAATGTGCAGCCAGTTCCCAAAAAAGGTGAGGCTACGAATCCTGCAAATTACCGGCCCATAGCAATCTGCTCAGTGCTCTCTAAAGTCATGGAGAGCATTTTAAATTTTAAATTGATGAGGTATCTAGAGAGCAACGAAATGATCAGCGATCGCCAGTACGGCTTCCGTGCTCACCGTTCCACCGGCGATCTGATGGCGTTTCTCACTGAGCGGTGGAGCAGTTGTATTCACCGGTTCGGTGAGAGCAAGGTTGTTGCTCTGGATATCTCCAAGGCATTTGACCGGGTGTGGCATAAAGCACTCGTGTCTAAACTGGCTGCTTATGGTGTCGGTAATACTTTCACTCGATGGATATCGAGTTTCCTCAGCGGCCGTTCTATTCGGGTTGTGATAGACGGCTTTGCTTCCGAAGAGCACTCCATTAATGCTGGAGTTCCGCAGGGTTCGGTCCTGTCTCCGACACTTTTTCTTATTTTCATCAATGACCTTCTGTCATTGACATCAAACCCCGTCTACTCGTTTGCTGATGACAGCAGCATTTGTCATTCATATTCATTTTCCAGGCGTCCTTCCATTCTGGAGATCACTAGAAGACGCAGAATTATGAATGACACACTCCAATCCGACCTCAATAAAATCCAGGAGTGGGGTCGTGCGAATCGGGTCGATTTTAATGCGCGGAAGACCCAATGCTGTTTGTTAACCCACAAGCGTTTGGCGGGTGATAACTTCCCACCACTAAATATGGGTGGTGTGGATATTAATGAGTCGGAGGCTCTTGATGTTCTGGGCATGTCAATCCAATGTGATCTTCGCTGGAACGATCACATCTTTGACGTGTCGAAAGAAGCAGCCAAGTGCTTAGGCTTTCTTAAGCGGTGTAAGAAGTACTTCACTCCAACCGATCTTCGTTGTATCTACACCACTTATATCCGTCCGAAAATGGAGTACAATTCGCATATATGGTCGCGAGCTTCGCGGGCATATCTTCAGCTTCTCGACCGTGTCCAATGTCGTGCGTTAAAACTTATAGGGGACAGTAGGGTATCCAGCTCTATTGAAACCTTGGAGCGTCGTCGTGATGTGGGGTGTGTATCACTATTTTACCGCTACTTTCACGGTAAATGTTCTTCTGAAGTAGCCAGCCTGATTCCTCCGATTCAGGTATTTAGCAGAACTACTCGGCTTTCCAGAGCGGTGCACCCCTTTTATGTCGCGATTCCGTTCCAACGAACCACGCATTACCGTGAGGGTTCGTTTTTCGGTCGCGTCGTTAGATTGTGGATCTCAATTAATAATCTCCCTGCGAATGTCTTCCCGCCCACTTACAGCGTCGAAACATTCAAGCGAAGTGTAAACCGTCACTACTCCCTCTTTCCCCCTTCCCACTAACCTGTCATCCCTTCGGAACCAACAAATGCTGTGCATGGATAGGGGGCATCCCCTGAGCTTGGTTTCATCTGTCATAAAAAAAATAAAAAAAAAAAAATATATAATGTCCAATTTAATATTTTTATATGGATATAATTTTACAGCTCCTTATACTCTTTCTTCTTAATTTTCGGCTAAAAAATACAATGAGGATTTTCACAGTTCCCTTCTAAAGTTACCATCTGGCAACTTTATAACGATAATGAAATGAAACTGTGAGCACCCCTTTTTCGTATTCCATTCTAAATTTGCCACAATCGCAATAGTTTACTAAAACAGCGAAAATGCCTCGCACGATCAATAAAGAAAAATTACTAAATGCGTTATGCTTTAAGAACATGTTAGATATGATGGCGCAAAATTCAAGTAGTATATTTTTTAAAGATTCTAAGCCAATTATTTAATTTTCAATTATAGGCAGTGAAGACGAGGACGATGATACCGCATTAAACTTCATTGTTAATGCAGCATTAGTTGTATGTATAAATGCTGTAAGTATAAATGTCGAAGAAGCTGTCATATGGGCATTCCGAAAACTGCACAATGGTACACCAGAGTTCTTCCAATTTAGACGACGGCCGTATGCGTCAAATGCTACGCATGGAAACAATTGAATTCAACCACATTTTGGCTTTAATCAAGGAAGACCCTGCTTTTAAAAACAAAAACTATGTCCCACAATTGTCAACAGAATTGCAATTAAAAATTGCACTATTTCGCCTGGGATCCAAAGGAGACAGCGCATCAATCCGGAAGATTGCAACTTTATTTGGATCGGAGACGGAGGAACGGTGATAACAATAACAGACCGAGTTATTGCTGCAGTGGTAAAATTGAAATCAAAGTTTTTATGTTGGCCGTCAGCCGAGGAGAGATATACAATTGTTGCAAACACAATGCATGAGCTTCCGGGATGTATTGGTTACGTCGATGGCACTGAGATCAGATTGGCGGAATCTCCTATTAGGGACCATGAATTCTATTACTCTCGCAAAAAGCAATATTCCATCAAAATGCAAATAGTGTGTGATTATTCTTTGAAAATTCGACAAGCAACAATTGGATACAGGGGTAGTGTTCATGATGCTAAGATCTTTGCAGAATCGTCCATTGGAAAAAAGCTAGAAAACTTTTTTAACGAACGGCAATGGATAGCTGCTGACTCTGCATATTCTCTAAGGCGAAATGTCATCACCCCCTTTCTACAAAATAGCATCGAATTATCTCCAGAAAGAAGAGATAAATTTAATCAATACTTTTCAAAGTACAGAGTTCGGGTGGCAAATTGTTTTGGAAAGCTAAAAGAGAAATCCTGCAGCTTAAAGGAGCTTCGATATCGATTAGCTGACGAGAAAACTTATAAAAGTTGTTGCATATGGATTCTGGCTTGTTGCATTTCGCGTAACATATTAGAAGACTTTGGTTCTATTGAAGACATTAGCTGTGAAAATGTAGAGTATGAATATCCACATGAATTGTATGAAAACATCGATTTAAGAACTGCATTATCTGAATTTGTAAACAATAAATGCTAAAACAAAATTTCCTAAACATATTTACTAGAAATGTTAAGTTTTATTATTTAACTGTAAGCTTTTCCATTTCGATCCTTTCCTTCATCTCCAATTCCTTAAGAACCATTCTTTCCCTCATTTCTATTTCCACTATTTTTACCCTTTCTTGACTCTTTTTAACTTCTGCTTCTTTATTCTTCAATTCGGCGTCGAATTTCTCCTTGTTGAATCTGAAAATTTGCGCTTGCAGTTCATGCTCTCTCTCGTTAAGCAGCAACTCCTTTATAGCGAGATCTTTTTTTACAATGACCAAATTAGAGTGGGCTTCAAGCATGTCTGCAAGCGGTGTTCGGGAGTAAATTCCTTTGCGGGCTGCCTTTGATGTAGTGGGAGGGGTCTCTGGCAATGGCGAACTTTCTTCTGCGGTAGAGAATTCAGAAACGTCGAATGCAGGGGTGGGGATGGTAACAGGGCAGTCCAGGGTGCTGCTATTTTCCTTGTCGCAAACTGATACTTTTACTGTGAAATCCCTATAGCTAAAAATGTCCTCCAGCTCATCATAAAGGGGGCACATCCTTGCCACGACACCTGAAATCAATAATTGACTTACAATCTGCATAGAAATTCATGAACTTGCCTTTTGTAGTTTCACCAAGCTGCATGGTACCAGCGCCCGTTGCATTCTTTCAGGACTTCGCCTTCACAAAGGTTTGGCGCAAGTTCTTCACCTTGCAGCGCACTAATTTCCACTCTAATTCACTGCCAATTTCTGCCAAGAAGCGCTTATATAGTACAACTGGGCCGTAGGTTTTTCGATTGGCCTGTTTTCGCGAAGCAAACTGATTAAGTGTTGCATCTCACTTTCGCTCCATCTCGTATATGGAGCCTTACGCACACGGTTTTGCTTCACCTGAAAATGATAATAAACTTGTATCAGTTAATTTTTTCTTCAAAATCTTAAAATTACTTACATTTTCGTTTCTTACATCTTTACATTTTAGTGAATAAAACAGCTGACGAGAGATGCCAGTTTAATACGAAAGAAAAACACGAGACAGCGCATGGCAATTTTAGCAACTAGTGCTATCTCTTATTTGCGCACAAAGCAAAATAAAAAAAGTTACCAGATGGCAAACTGTTTTAAAGTTAACAGGCGGCAAAGTTAACACACTAGATAACACGAAACTGTGAACACCCTAAATAATAAATTTATTAACATTGTAAAAAAATACATATTATTAATTACATTATTAACAATTAAATACTAATTTATTGTTTATTAATTTTTATTTTGTCGATATGGAAACATTATCTTAACTAAGCATTCGCTTTAAACTCTGTAAAACCTCTGGGAATTTTTCCTCGTATCAAAATCACGGTGACAAAGTAATTGGGTAAAATCACGGTGACCCGAATGTCACTGTCACTGCTGTCAACGTTCTTCCAAAATCACTGGATCGACCACAACGACCACAACCGGTGGTAACGTTGCTGCCTGTGGATGCTCGTTCTGGGCGTGCTCAGGGAAAATGTGGGCGTTCGTAACTCCAAACAGCAACCAGGATACCCTATTACAAAGGGGTATTATTTCGTGATTGTTCCCTATCACCTATCCCTATTGACATATCTAATTATGACCTAAATGTGGTGTCGTGTGATATTAATTTATTAATTGTGATTGTTTTAGTTCATCATTTATTTGTATTGGCGCTTCATAAATTAAAATACATATCGGTTTATATTTCTCACCACTAATCATTTTTTTATACTTTTATTGAATGTTCTTAATAAATCGTCATTTTCTATATATTTGAATACTACATCATTACTTGCAAGTGTTAATTTTTACACCCTACACCCGAAGGGAGTAGGGTATATTCACTTTGTTCTTCCGTTTGTAACGCAGAGAAGGAGACAAAATAGATATAGAAAAGTATATATATTCTTGCTCAGCGTCACCTCCTGAATTGATTTAGCCCTGTCCGTCCGTCTGTCTGTCTGTTTAAATCGCGTTTACGAGAGAACGAAAAGAGATATTGCGATGAAATTTGGCACAAATATTCTTTGTTATGTAGGGCTGTTTGGGATTGAAAATGGGCGAGAACGGTAAACATCCACGCCTACTTTACATTCGGAATGTAAAGGCACCTCGTTTCAAAAAATGTTAAAATCTGAATATTTCATAAACCGTGTGAGATATTAAGGTATAATTTTATTCCGGAACATGTAGCGTCATTACTAAAATGTTTTAAAAAACTGGGCGTGCCACGCCCACTGATAACAAAGTTGGCAATATCTAATGAAAGGTATAAGATATGGACATGCAATTTTATCATGATATATAGAGCAGCAGTACCAATAAGCTTGCCAAAAATGGGCGTGCCACGCCCACTCGTACAAAAGTTTTCAGTATCTTGTAAACGGTATAAGATATTATGAAATGTTATCACGAGGTATCTACACGTATTACCAATCGATATACAAAAAATGGGCGTGGTCCGCCCAATTATACAAAAGTTGTCAATATCCCATATACGGTCCAAAATATTGATACGTAATTCTATCTACCAGTATCTAGAGACATTACAAAAACATTTTGCCGAAATGGGCGTGGTCCGCCTACTTTTTTTTTTTTTTTTTTTCTATGACAGATGAAACCAAGCTCAGGGGATGCCCCCTATCCATGCACAGCATTTGTTGGTTCCGAAGGGATGACAGGTTAGTTGGAAGGGGGAAAGAGGGAGTAGTGACGGTTTACACTTCGCTTAAATGTTTCAACGCTGTAAGTGGGCGGGAAGACATTCGCAGGGAGATTATTCCACAATCTAACGACGCGACCGAAAAACGAACCCTCACGGTAATGCGTGGTTCGTTGGAACGGAATCGCGACATAAAAGGGGTGCACCGCTCTGGAAAGCCGAGTAGTTCTGCTAAATACCTGAACCGGAGGAATCAGGCTGGCTACTTCAGAGGAACATTTACCGTGAAAGTAGCGGTAAAATAGTGCTACACACCCTACATCACGACGACGCTCCAAGGTTTCAATAGAGCTGGATACCCTACTGTCCCCTATAAGTTTTAACGCACGACATTGGACTCGGTCTAGGAGCTGAAGATATGCCCGCGAAGCTCCCGACCATATATGCGAATTGTACTCCATTTTCGGACGGATATAAGTGGTGTAGATACAACGAAGATCGGTTGGAGTGAAGTACTTCTTACACCGCTTAAGAAAGCCTAAGCACTTGGCTGCTTCTTTCGACACGTCAAAGATGTGATCGTTCCAGCGAAGATCGCATTGGATTGACATGCCCAGAACATCAAGAGCCTCCGACTCATTAATATCCACACCACCCATATTTAAAGGTGGAAAGTTGTCGCCCGCCAGACGCTTGTGGGTCAACAAACAGCATTGGGTCTTCCGCGCATTAAAATCGACCCGATTCGCTTGACCCCACTCCTGGATTTTGTTGAGGTCAGATTGGAGTGTGTCATTCATAATTCTGCGCCTTCTTTTGATCTCCAGAATAGAAGGACGCCTGGAGAATGAATATGAATGACAAATGCTGCTGTCATCAGCAAACGAGTAGACGGGGTTTGATGTCAATGACAGAAGGTCATTGATGAAAATAAGAAAAAGTGTCGGAGACAGGACCGAACCCTGCGGAACTCCAGCATTAATGGAGTGCTCTTCGGAAGCAAAGCCGTCTATCACAACCCGAATAGAACGGCCGCTGAGGAAACTCGATATCCATCGAGTGAAAGTATTACCGACACCATTAGCAGCCAGTTTAGACACGAGTGCTTTATGCCACACCCGGTCAAATGCCTTGGAGATATCCAGAGCAACAACCTTGCTCTCACCGAACCGGTGAATGCAACTGCTCCACCGTTCTGTGAGGAACGCCATCAGGTCGCCGGTGGAACGGTGAGCACGGAAGCCGTACTGGCGATCGCTGATCAACTCGTTGCTCTCTAGATACCTCATCAATTTAAAATTTACAATGCTCTCCATGACTTTAGAGAGCACTGAGCAGATTGCTATGGGCCGGTAATTTGCAGGATTCGTAGCCTCACCTTTTTTGGGAACTGGCTGCACATTGGCAATCTTCCAGGAAGCGGGAAAAACTCCTGAAGTAAAAGATAAATTAAAGAGATTGCGCAATGGGCAAGCCAGTGTTGAGGCACACTTTCTCAACACATGGGCTGAAATGCCATCCGGTCCCGAGGACTTATTGACATTGAGGTCTGCAAGCACTCTTTTAACAGCTCGCGTTCGAAAATGCATCTCGAGCATAGCAAGAGATACATCATCGACCGCGGGCAGTGGTTGACTACTCTCAGGAAGAGAGCAGTTTTCAGCAAACATTTTGGCTAATAAGTTTGCTTTATCGAGTGAGTGAAGATCTGATCGTCCTTAAGGAGAGTTGGAATAGACGATTTCGTCTGATTTTTCACCCTCCCCACAAACGACCAAAAGTTCTTGCTACCCTTATGGTATTCAAGAACTCTGCGTCTAAGGCGCTGCTCGTAAAGAACTTTTTCGCGCCTTAGACTGGCATTGCACCTATTTCTGGCCTGATTGCGCAGCAGTTTAGTATCAGCAGTTTTATTTAAACGCCAATTCCTAAATGCTTCCTCTTTAGACCTGACTGCTTGTCTGCAAGTCGCATTAAACCAGGAATGGTCTTTTGGTTTAATGGAAATTCTTTTATAAGGTATGAAAGACCTCATACCAAATAAAATTATATTTTCTACCAATTTTGCTGCAGCATTTATGTTTCTATCTCTGAAACACAATTGCCAATTGAAACGGCTGAAACAGCAGTTCAGCGCATCCCAATTAGCCTTCTCATAAAGCCACACTTTCCGCTTCGGAGCTGTCTGGTGAGCAGATTGAAGACTAGAATATGGGAAGGTAGCAGAAATTGTAGCGTGGTCCGAATTACCAAGAGGTGCAAGAACATTCACATCATACTTGCTGTGATGTGAAGTTAGAAAAAGGTCCAGAATATTTTGGTTATGCCCATCAACACAGGGAAAGTGCGTTGGTTCCTTCACTAATTGAGTCAAATTATTAGACTCAGCAAACAACTCAACATACAAACCCTCGGGTGTTGTGTGACTCGAATGACGTAGCCAATTGGAATTATGAACATTGAAATCACCAGCAACAACAATTTCACTGTTCGGATACGATTCCAGAATTTTAGAGATCGAATCAGAGAGACTGTCCAGTTTATGAAAAGTTGGCAGCCTCCCTAGACCCGGGCTTCTATAAACGAAGCAGAAGTGCAGGATGTGCGACTGGATTTTGAACTTAACCCACATGGAGCTAAATTCGGCATCCGACGTGCAAAGGTGTTGCTGACACTGGTACGCAACATCACTGCGAATGTATAAGGCGAGGCCTCTGTGAGGTAAAAATAATGGCAGTAGATGGTACCCCGGCATGTGAAAGTCCAGTGGATCTGCACCCTCAGACACCTGGGTCTCACCTAGTGCCACTATATGCGGTTGGTGAGTACAAATATGCGCATAGACCGCGAAGAAATTCGCCCTCAAGCCACGTACATTAGTGGAGTCTATGCGGAATTTTGTCATCGCCGCCCACTGTATCGAAGTGTAAGGTCAGCCGTACAAGCAGCCACGCGTACGATGCAAGCAAAGCAAAACGCGACAAGACAAGTGTTATGCCTTTATCTTGCCGCGCTTCAGCCCACGCAGCACTCACAGCCGCATGCACACCTAACGGGACCAGGAAGAAGGAGGAGGAGTGAAAGCAAACGAAATGCTGAGCTTTACTGCGGAGAGCATAAAAAAGCCCCTCGCATGGTTCTCTGCGTTACGTTTGATTGTGTATTATTTGTTGTAATTGATAGAATTTTTATTTATTTTGTTGTTAAGCTGAGTTGCTATTGTTTGTTTATGGAAAACTGTTGTTTGGTGAAGTTTATTATTGTAATAAAAGTGTTTCGCGGCGTGGGTAATTGTTTGCACTATTCTTTTCGGTTTTATTTGCGCGAACACTAATTAACAACAAGTACTGGCGGGCACACCATCCGCCT